>VXAU01004319.1:358151-379525 GCA_013399695.1 Formicarius rufipectus | reverse complement strand
TCACTTGTTATCTGGGAGAAAGGACCAACCCCCACCTGGCTCCAACCTCCTTTCAGGGTGTTGTAGAGAACCTCAGCGGAGGCCCAAATTAAACCCAGGACCTCACAGTATTGTTTTGCAGAGCATCTGGGGGGATGATACATCTTCCCTGCAGTGCTTCTGGGGAGATTTCAGAGTAATTTAGCAAAACAGTAACCAAGCTAATTTTGAGCTGCATTTCCAAGCTGTAACTCACAGGGGTACCAATCCAAAAGAGTGAGAACCACAAAGAGGATCTCAGAAGGTCTGGATGTCCACAGTGCTTAGCAGGAAACTGAGCCTTAAGTGATGCAGAGCTCTGGTTGTGTTAGTGAAGGTCCAGGTGAGAAGGTGGGATGTTTCCTTATGGGGTGGGGAGGGAAGTGGTGGTAAAGAGCCAGCAAACCTCAGCATTGTCAACACTGGTGTCCATGGGATGTAACAGCATCCACTGGGATTTGTGTGTCCTTGGGATGTGTTCTGCTCATTCACACTCCTATCCCTTTCCACCTCTTCTTTTCCCAGGGAAGGTGCATCAGTGTTAGTCCATGGGACTGAGGGAACGGATTCAACACTCCAGGTCACTTCCCTGGCACAGATTATCTTGGATCCGAGGTGCAGGACCATCCGTGGCTTTGAGTCTCTTGTAGTGAGGGAGTGGCTGCAGGTAAGAGATGCCTGTGGACAAAAGGACAATCTGTTCCAGGCACAGCTGGATTGGGAAACACCCTGAGAGGCAGCAAACAGGTTGGGCCTTGTTGCAGCCCTGCTTGGTGGGAATGGCCTTTGTCCTGAGAGCAGCATCAGTCCCTGAGTCATTTGTACCTCTGGCACTTTGTGGGGCCTCTGCCTCTCCTGGCAGTGTTTTGGCTTTGGGGAGCTGCTTGTTTTGTGTGCTCAGGGTGAACATCTCTTACCACAGAATGGTTTGGGTTGGAACACTTCTTAAAGTTCTTCTCCTTCCAACCCCTTGCTGTGGGCAGGGACACTTTCCACTACCCAGATTCCATCTCTTCCTTCTCTTTAGAGAGCCCTGTTCAGACTAAACCCCAAAAACATCAGTTCTGCCCTTTGTGCCTCTGCAGCCTCATCCCCCAGAGCACCCACAGCAGTTTGTTCTTGGTCACCTTCTCTGATCAACTGCAGGGCTGGTCACACAGCCTGGGAAAGGCAGGAAAATGGGTCATAGGGTCACAGAATCTTTCAAGTTGAAAAATACCTTAAAATATTATCAAATCCAACCTTTCCCCCAGCACTGCCAAGCCCGACGTTAACCCATGTCCTCAAGTGCAACACCCACATGGCTTTTAAATCTCTCCAGGGGTGGTGACTCCACACAGCCCTCGGCAGACTTTTCCACTGCCTGAAAACCCTTTCATTGAAGAAATTTTCCTTGATGAGGTCCAATGTAAACCTCCCCTGGCTTGGCTTGAGGCAGTTCCCTCTCCCCCTGTCCCTTGTTCCCTGGGAGCAGAGCCCAACCCTCACCTGGATCCCTCAGGGAGCTGCAGAGAGTGAGGAGGTCCCCCCTGAGCCTCCTTTTCTCCAGGCTGATCCTGGAGCTCCAGCCCCTTCCCCAGCTTCATTCCCTTCCCTGGAGACCCTCCAGCCCCTCAATGTCTTGTCATGAAAGTCCCAAAACTGACCCCAGGATCGGAGGTGAGGCCTCCCCAGTGCCCAGCCCAGGGGGATAGTGGTGCCTTAGCAGCTTCTTACTGGGTGCCCGAGCAACAAAAGCACAGAGCTGTCTCTGAAGTCTCTTATGTTGCCACCTGTGTCCCCACAGCCCATTTCTTTGTGTGTGATGCTTTCTCTGGTCCTGCCAGGCTGGTCACCCTTTCCAGCAGCGCTGTGCCCAGTCGGCCTATTCCAACAGCAAGCAGAAGTGGGAGGCGCCGGTATTCCTGCTCTTCCTGGACTGTGTGTGGCAGATCCTGCGGCAGTTCCCCTGCTCCTTCGAGTTCAACGAGAACTTCCTCATCCTACTCTTCGAACACGCCTACGCCTCCCAGTTCGGGACCTTCCTGGGGAACAATGAAAACGAAAGGTAGGGAAGGATGCTGGAGTGGGCGTGGTGGTTTTCACACGGCGTCCACCCAAACCTCCAGGGCCACTCCCCTCACCCCCCACCTTTTCCCAGGGGGAAAGGAAAAGGAGAAAAAGTGAAAAACCGCTGAGAGATAATGGCAAAGCAAACTCAGCCTGGCTAAAATACTTAAATTTATTACTAAGAAGATAAGAACGAAAATTAAAAAGTAAGAAATAAATCAGTCTTAAAAACACCTTTCTCCTCCCACTCCTCCCTTTTTCCAGCAGTTCCAGGGAGCAGGGAATGGGGGTTTGCAGTGGGTTGTTGGTTCTGCCATTGCTCTTGTCCTGGGGGTCACCCCATGGGCTGCAGGGGGGTCTGTGCACCCTGAAGGATCTCCGTGGGCTCTGGGGTGGCATAGCTTTTAGTCCTTCGCCCACTTCTCCAGCGTGGGGTCCCTTCTCCTCCTCCTACTTCTCCGACTTTGGTCTCTGCATTGTTATCTCATGGCTGGAATTTCCAAATGCCCCACACTCCTAAATTCTTAACTATATTATCCCAGAGGTGTGACTGATTCTTAATTGGCTTAACTTTGGCCATCAGCAGGAGGTCCCTCCTGGCCCTGGCTGTCATTGGCTCCACAGGACAGGAGGAGCTTCCAGCAGCTTCTACCAGAAACCATCCTGGATAGCCCCCCTTTACCAAAATTCAGCTACAGAAACCCATGAGAGTGGAACCCTTTAAATATTGGGTTGTGCCTGACAAAAAGAAGGCCACGGAATGATGGAATGGTTTGGGTTGGAAGGCACTTGAAAGATCATCTCATTCCAACCCCCACCCTGCCATGGGCAGGGACACCTTTCACTAGACCAGGTTGCTCCAACCTGGCCAAAAACCTCCACCCATCCCCAGTTTTTGTAGTCTCTTACACAGAAACTCTTCCATAAAAGTATAAACAGCTGGAGTTTGACATGAGTCATGGCTGTGGGAAGCAAACTTGTCCATGCAGGCCTGGTGGAGAAGGTCAAGGCAGTCAGAAGCCAAAGCTGGCAAGTCTGGTCCTTCCCTGTCAGGGAGGAACATGAGTCTGTAGCCTGGTGGTCCTGACTCCCCCAGGTCCAGCCCTGAGAAAGCTGTAAGCAGGGGGGAGGACTGGACCTTCCACAGCTGCCAGGGAGGTTTGGATTCCTGTTTTGAGGTTGGCAGTCCTGCCCTCAGGACTCCTGACTCCAGAAAGGCCGTGTCTGGTGATCTCCTGCTTAGCTGAAAGCCACTGAACGAGCAGAAGGGGAAATCCTGACTGATATTGGAGGTAAAGAAGGCAATTTAAAGCTTCTTATGAACCCCTCTGCCATTAATCTTGGCTTAGAAGAGGCTCTGTTGCCTTCTGCTGCTGAACTAGTCCTCTGCGAAAGCAGGGTAGACTTGAAACCAAGAAGATGGCATTTGGAAGAGGATTGAATGTTACATGTAATAACCTGCCTGTCACATCCGAGCCCGTGGGGCTGTGAGCACGGCGAGGCTTTGAACTCTGATGTTGAGCCTGTGCTGTCTGAAGCATTCCCAGGGATGGTGAATCTCCTCCTGCCTGGCAGTTCAGTTTGCTAGTGCAGGCAGGATATTTGCTGGAATCCAAGGAATAGAGATCCCCGGGTGACTCCTTGGGGTGGGACTGCCCGAGGGAAACAGCACTGTGTGCTCAGATCCTTCCTGCCACCAGAGGGACCTGTCAGCTGTGCCCAATGCACAATTCCTGCAGTAGAGTTGCTTTTACGTACTCAAGAATTCCTTTTCCATCCTTCCCAGGCCCATCCCACCTCCCAGCTCTGCCTTAACACAGGAGTTCAATCCCTCTCAAAACCTGGCCCTCGAACCACTGTGGGGAGGTGACTGATCCTTCCCCTGGACAGCAGGCAGCCAACCTATGCATGTTATTTCCCCATCTTTTGTTCAAAACTAATTGTAATCAGCCAGGTTGAGTAAATTGCTTTGGATTTGCACCTTGTGCCACTGAAGGGATCAGCCCGAGTTGTCTGGATGAGCAGCACATTGAGAAACTTGGGGCCTTCTGGTCTGGCTCCAACTTAAAAGAATCTTTACAGAGGAAAGGATATAAAACTGACTTTTTCCCTGTGGGTTTCTTAGGGCTAAACTGAAGCTGCCTCAAAAAACCATGTCCCTGTGGTCCTGGGTGAATGGAACTGAGGAGATTAACAGATTCCTGAATCCTATTTATGAGGCCAACAGCCTGGTCATCTGGCCTGCTGTGGCCCCGCAGAGCCTGCAGCTCTGGGCAGGTAAGCCAGGCTTGATTTGCCAGTTACAGACAGTATCTTTTTTGGGAGTGCTTATAAAGCTGCTCCATTCCTGACCATTTTGGGTAATCCATGTGCAGTGGGTTCCCTGCTGCAGGAGCTTTCTCCATCCCATGGGTGCTGAGGAGTTGGGGCCAGTGAAGCGAGCAGGTTGTCATGGCAGAGGGGAGACATGGATTGGTCTGATCAGGATATGAGGAAAAGAATGAACCCCTTCTCATTCTTCCTTTTATTAACCTTGTTTAATAGAATGGGGAACTTGGGGAGGAGGGTCAGTGTTTTTAATGGCTATTTAGGGGGGAGGGAAAGGAAAAAAATGTGTAATCTGGGTGCACATGCCTTGAGAATTGATGGAATAGCAACAGCATTTGCCTCCTTGGAACAAGGAACCCTCATGACTTGTGTGCCCTGGGCTTTCAGGTGTCTTCCTCCGGTGGAACAGGCCTTCCAAGTACCTGGATGAAGCCCAAGAAGAAATGGTCAGGATCATCAATTACAACAAGGAGCTCCAGGCCAAGGTGAAGGTGCTGAGGAGGCACCTGGCAGAGCTGGAGGCGGGTGGGAGGATGCAGGAGAACCCATGAGCTGCCCAGGCTCTGCCTCACGTCTCTCCTCTCCAGCCCCCTCAACACTAAAGACCAAACATGGAAAGTGCATGTGTTGCTGAGCCCTCGGGTCCAGCTGACCCTCAGCCCTCCCACTGCTGAAACCTTCACACTATGAACCTCCCTGCTCCTCTGGGAGAGGTTTTTGTTTTGTTTACAGGAGACACAGTGTCCTCTCTCGGCAGCTTTTCCGTCTCAGAGCTGTGTACGGTGTCGGCAGGAGCTGGAATTCTTACCTCCAACTGTAGGGGTGAGCAGGATGGGCCAAGAGACAGGATGTCTCCAGTTTATTTTGGACTTCTTGTGGTTTTTTGAACTCTAAACACTCGATTAAAATACAGAGTTCTATGTTAGATAGGTAAAGGCATTTTGTCTGAAAGCACCTTTTCTCTCCAAGAGTAGGTAAGGCAGCTTAGTTCTTTGGTTTCCTAGAAAAACTCCAAGTTGTGAAACTCTAACTCCAGTTTCTGCCAGTCTACTTGATACTCTCAGTAGCCTTCACATCCAGTGGGTTTTTGTGTTCAGCATTGGCTTGGGAGCAGGAAGCAAAACAGCAAACCAGAGCAGGACATTTCAGTGCAATACAGAACTGAGGGAGGGTTTCTGCTGCTAATGTTTAAGCCATGACCTCCAGATGGAATTGTCCCTCGGGGCCAAGTATCTCCTAAGGAATACCAACCTTCTTTTATTCTGCCTGGAAAACAGAAAAGGTTCAGTAGCTGCTTGGAGGTGTTCACTTGCAGAACAGGGGCTCAGAGCTGTCCTTCTACCCAGATCCAAGCTGCCTTCTTTGGAACTTCCTTCTTGGAACCTGCCAGTCCCCTGGCCAGACACTTGGCCAGGTTCACAGCATTGCCAGGGTGCAAGAGCAGCACTTCATCTACAGCTCAGCAAGGCACTTTTGCTCCACCTGATGTGCTTTTCCCTCTTGTGCTCTTATGTCCATGTTGTGGAACGCTAAAAGCAGGAGTTGGAAGTTCAGGTGACCTCACAGATTGCTGCAGGTTAAGGGACCATCACACTACAGAAATGCTAAGAGTTTAGATGGTTTATAGCTGCTAAAATTACTTTGTAAAAAAGACTTTAGGGATAAGCTTTTTTTTTTTTCCATTTAACTTTGTATTTTGTAGCTGCTCTTTCTGTGATTTCAGTCTGCTTTTATCAAATCAGAGGTTTGTTTAATTTTTTTTTCCTCCCCTTTCAAAAAACAGGTTAAGAGTGGGGCTGAAATGCTCACTGAGGCTTTTCTCAGCTTGATTCCATGGATGGACAGGACTGAGAAGAGTTGAATTTACAGCAGCACATGTGGCTGGGATTACCCAGAAATACTGCTGGTACTGAAATGAATGGAGCTGCAGTAGGTCACTGGCGATCTCTGTTGAGCTTCCAGTTTATGGAATAAAGCTGCCTTTATTTAAAAGCCACATGGATACATGTGAAAATGCAGAATCTTTAGTTGTAGAAGCAGCTGGAGAGTAATCTGCAACAATCATGTGCTCACTAAATATATTCTAAGAAAATCCTATACCCAAGGAAACAATATGAAATCACTATCACATAATTAAGTGCTACCTTAATGCCTTTTGTTCAGCCCTTATTTCCTTAATTATTTTCTTCTTGACTAGCCTAAACTTAGCCCTAAAGTCCTCTGGCTTGAAAAAAAGTACCTTTTTCAACCATTGCTCAATTAAAGCAGAAAAGGAATTCCCTCTGCTTGTAACACTACTTTTTAGGTTTGGAGGGTGATGGTCTTGTTGAATAAATCAAGTGTGACACAGGGAGTGCTGCTCAGGGTGGCTGGGGATCTGTTCTGCATGGCAGGGGAGGCTCAGTTGGGCTCTTCCCACCTCCAAATCTGGCTCCTTGGAGATACCTCTGGCTGTGTTGCTTATATTTAAACCTTTAAAGTGACTGTTTACCCTTTCAAATGATGTCTGTGGGATCTGCACCTGCCTGGGGTGGTGGTTCCCTGCCCGGTTCAGAATTTCCACGTCTGAAATCCATTCTCCCCAGCCAGGTGGGAAGGATTCAGAAGGCACTGTTTTCCCTCTAACAGACTATACATCCAACACTCTTAAAGGTTGTGCAGTTTCCTAGCACAGTAATTACAGACTGAGCTAAATAATAAAGAAGCAGAGAGGGGTTTGTTTGGAGGTTTTTGGCGGATCTAATTGCCTGGCTGCTCCAGCCTCTCCTGCAAACTGCAGGCGTCTGAGGAGATTGGGAAAGCAGCTGTGACAAACAGCAAAAGGCAGCCCCTCCCCTCTGAGCTGGCACTTCTTTCATCCCCCACTCGTGGCTGGGGGTGCTGTGTGTGCCGTGGCTCGGGGCCAGTGTGGGTCACAGCCTCGGTGTGCAGCCACCCTGAGCAGCTTCACTGGTGGATCCCCTAATTCCTGCCCCTGCTGCAGGTGATGGGAGTGCAGACAAGATGTGTTCTTTCAGCTCCTCCTGGGAGAGGGCAGTTCACAGAGCTCTTGTGTCAGGCTGCTTCCATGTTTTCACTTTCCCGGCGCTTCCCAGGCTCCAGTGTGGTGGATGCTGCTGTGATACACAAGCAGAGCTCTCCTGATACTTTGCTTTCCTGCTTGTCTCCCATATTTAATCACATATTTAATGCCAGTGGTGGGCTTGCTGCCTCTCAGAGCCCTCTGAAGTCCTTGTTTGCAGATTGCCTGTGTCCCTCCCCCCAGCTCCAGGACTCTTCCCTGTGCCACTGCCTTACACCCCCTGCTGACCTCCCCTGCTTCTGCTCTTTTGCACACACTAATTGTGGAACAAGCTGGACACTGAGGGCCCCATCTCCAAACGTTGGGGTCAGTCAATGCAGACACTCTGCCATTTACCAAAAAAAAAAAAAAAAAGGGAAAAGGGACTACCTTGCACAGTTTTCACAAGGGAATTATGTACCTTCAATATTCTGATTGTATTGATGTAACTCTTGAATGTGGCGCTGGTTGAAGTGCACATCCTGTCCATGTTGCATAGGATAGAACTTCAAATTTGCACTGTACAGCATTTTGGTGTCTTTTGTGCTTTGCTCCAGCCTTGGGAAGTGCTCCTCTGTGTGTCCAGGTTCCTGGGGGAGGGGAGGAAGGGCTGTGCCAGCACTCCCTGTGTTTTGTGATAGCAGCACTGTGTGACGTGTGCTCCGTGTCTGCTCACTGCTGCCTGCTGAAGTGAGGAGTGCACTGCTGTCCCAACATCTGGAATTGCTCTTTGGACTTGGCTGCTGCATCAGTCTGGATTTTTCATGTCAAAATTGCCATCCCAGGGCTGGGAGCTGTGCTGTTGTTACATGTGTGCCGTGTGTGTTTGGAATCCCAGCTGCTGTGGCGTGGAATATATTGCAAAAAAACAAAACAAAACAAAAAAAAAAAAGGTAGCAAAGCTGAGGAAAAAAGATCATGACCATTTTGGGGGGGAGAAGAACAGGTACAAAGTGGCTGTAAACTTTGCTGTAGATATGTTGAGAACATAGTAGATGTGTCTGTTTAAATTAAAATCTTGAAGATTCAAAAGTTCTTTAATGACGCTGCTGAATTTTCTTTATTCGTGTGGCCTCTGCTTCCCACGGGAGGGAAATGTGTGTGTGTGTGAGTGACCTGGATGTGAGTTCTTGCCTGAAATTTTGGCTCTCTTCAGCTCATGTCTTTTATTTTACAGCTGACCAGGTTCTGTGATGGTAGAAGAGAGATGGAAGGAGAAGGGTGAGACCCTGAGGCTGTGAGTGCCTTGCAGAGCTCTGATCTTGGCCCTTGGCCACCAGCTCTGCACACGATGGATAAATAATTCAGCTGGCTAAGGTTTTAGGATGGTGTTTGGTCTCTCCAAGGAAGAGGGGCAGTGGATTCAAAGGGAAGAGGGGTTTGGACTGAAGCAAAGCCCTGCAAGAAGTTGGATGGTGGTAGGAGAAGTGGGAATGGTTTTAAATGGAAAGAGGAGATCTAGATGAGCTATTGAGAGGAAGCTGTGGATGCCCCATCCCTGGAAGTGTTCAGGGCCAGGTAAACTGGGATAGTCATGTCCCTGCCCATGACAGGGGATGGAACAAGATGGTTTTTAAGGTCCCTTCCAACCCAAACCTTTCTGGGGCTCTGTGAAGTCCATCAGTAGACCTGGCTCACTGTTGCCTGTTGATTCTGAGGGGGGTGGGGTACCTTGGGGCACTTGCCAGGGGAAGGACCAAAAAATAGGACAAACAGCTCTTGCTAAATGAAGGCTGGGAACTGTGGAAGCTGCTGGATCCCTCCCTGCTGGTGAGTCAGCAGGCTGGGAACCACTTGGCTCTCTGGTTCCCTGCAGTGTCATCTGTGGTCTCTGTGACTGCTCGGGAAGGTGAGGAGTTTCTGTGGCTTTTGGGGTGTGAGCAGGTGGAGATTTGGGGGGGGTTGTGCTGCCCTGCAGCCCCTGCACCCCCATGGCACCACACAGGGGAAGGTGCTGAAGGTTTTCATGGGAAAAGATGATTTCCAGTCCTTCTTTCTGCAAAATGTTTCCAAAAGTCCCAGCTGAAACAGAGTAGGTCTATTTTAAAATATTTCCAGCTGTGACCAGGCAGCCTGATGTGGGTTAAGCTTGATCTTTGGAGGGGAGGGAGAAAATAACTGAAGGATCATAGAATGGTTTGTGTTGGAAGGGACCTGAAAGACCAGCTCCATGGGCAGGGACACCTTCCACTAGCCCAGGCTGCTCCAAGCCCCCTCCAACCTGACCTTGGACACTTCTGGGGATGGGGAGTCCATCTGACCAAGTGATGGAATTTGATTTTATTCAATTTTTTTTTTCTTTAAGACTGTTTGGATTGTTCTGTTTGGAAAGTCCAAGTATTTTTGTTTAGTGCCACTGTGGGACCCTCTTCCTTGCTGCCTGCATTTTTTTTTCCCCCCCAAGCAGTGAGAGAAGACAATGAGGAGGAATGACCACTGCACATGGTGGGTGCTGGGCACTGCTGGCTGTTCACAGCCTGCCCTGCTCTGGAAATGTCATGACAAGTCCCTGGTGTTTGTCTTTCAGAGCTGAGCTGGTGGTCCTTTAAAGTTCTGCCCAGAGGGTGTTGCTGAAGGATTCACAGACCTTCTCTGGTGCTGCAGGTCAGCTAAAGGAGGGTTTGCTCCTAAAGCTCCAAAGCTGCTCCCTCAGTGTCCCAAAGTGCTGCAAACAACCTGACCACTCCACTGAATGAGACAACCCCCGGGAACATCTCAGGCTGGGATGAACTGATGGAGAGCAGCCCTGGGGAGAAGGACTTGGGGTGCTGGTGGGGGAGAGGCAGGACATGCCCCCCATGGGCACTCCCAGCACAGACAACCCTTTGTCCTGGGCTCACCCCACGACTTGGGCAGTAGCACATGGGGGGGATTCTGCCCCTCTGCCCCCTCAGGTGACACCCCACCTGCAGAGCTGCCTCCAGCCCTGGGAACAGCAGCACAAGGACATGGAGCTGCTGGAGACAGTCCAGAGGAGGTCACGGGGATGCTCAAGGGCTGGAGCCCCTCTGCTCTGGAGACAGGCTGGGAGAGCTGGGGGGGTTCACCTGGAGAAGGGAGGGCTCCAGGGAGACCTGAGAGCCCCTTCCAGAGCCTGAAGGGGTTCCAGGAGAGCTGGGGAGGAACTTGGGATAAGGGATGGAGGGACAGCACAAGAGGGAATGGCTTCATTGTCACCAGGCAGACAGACTACTGGGGAGGAATTCCTGGCTGTGAGGGTGGGGAGGTGTCCAAGGCCAGGCTGGATGGGGCTTGGAGCAACCTGGCCTAGTGGAAGGTGTCCCTGCCCATGGCAGGGAGTTGGAATGGGATGAGCTTAAGCCCCCTTCTATCCCAACCCCTTCTGTGATATACAGACCTGCTGTGGTAAGATGTGTGTTACACCAGTCTGGGTTAGTTCCTAAAATCAGGTTTGTTGCAGTTTGCAGAGTTCCATGACCAGTTCACAGGACTGCACATCCCAGTTGGTACTGGTGCCATACAGGGTGGTTTCCTTCCTGACAGGGAAAACATTTCTTGCCTTACCCAGCGGTGTAAGTGCAACATTTCCCCAGGATGTTTTATGGATGAGCCATTTCCTTTTGGCTTCTACATCCTTGGATGGTATAGAATAAATACGTTCTGGCAGGAATAGGGGCTGTTTCAGAGTTTGGGGTTTTTCTTCAGGGTAGAGAACTGCTTGTCCCCTCTGTACTGTGCTTCATGTCATCACCTGCCACTTTTTGAGGTGCTTGGAGCATCTAAGCTACCATGGCTGTACCCTACATGGTCAGGAATTCTTGAAGTCTGTGGATTAGGTGTGGTGTAGGAGCAGCCTGAGATCCCACTGGACCTCAAGTTTTTTCCTTGAAGACTTGATGACGTTGCTGCTGGAGAGAAGAGGACTCTCTCTGATTCTACTGAAAACCAGAATGGTCTGTGTTGGAAGGGACCTTAAAACTCATCCAGTTCCAACCCCCTGCCATGGCAGGAACACCCCTGGTGGTAAATGGTGCATGGATGTTTCTAGGAATTAAGTCAGAGGGAAGATGTGTAAGGTGAAAACCCACCTGACCTGTTGGAATGAGTCCAGAGGTGGCCACGGAGATGCTCCAAGGGTTGGAGCCAGGCTGGGAGAGCTGGGGGTGTTCACCTGGAGAGAAGAAGGCTCCAGGAAGACCTGTGAACTCGTTCTATTGCCTAAAGGGACTCCAGGAGAGCTGGAGAGGAACTTTGGGACAAGGGATGGAGGGACAGGACAAGGAGGAATGGCTTTGTTGCCACCAGGCACATGGGCTACAGGGAAGGAACTGTTGGCTGTGAGGGTGGGGAGGTCCAGCTTGCCCAGAGGTGGCTGCCCCATCCCTGGAAGTGTCCAAGGCCAGGTTGGGTGGGGCTTAGAGCAACCTGGGCTAGTGGGAGGTGCCCCTGCCCATGGCAGGGGGTTGGAACTGGATGATCTTTAGGGTCCCTTTCATCCCAAACCATTCCATGATTTCATGGCTTAATGAGCTGTCATCTGAGACTCACTGCAACAGGATCCTCATGTGGACTGAAGGAACAATTCCTTTATTGTTTTAGACACCTTGTTTGGGGTTTGGGACAGCAAAATCCTGGTCCTGCCACTGCCCCAGGATTGCTGGTGTCCTCTCAAGTGAGTCACTCCATCAGCCTTGGCTGAAGAGGTGCATTTTCTGAGCTAGAAGGGGACAGGAAAGGCCACACCTCGACCCTTCCCGTTGTGACACTGCAGGAAACCCTTCCCTGAGCACCTCTGTGGTTGTCACAGGGCTGGTCTGCAGGAACACCTTGAGGGCATGAGCCTTGTCCCCCAAAGGGACAGCATTTCCCTTTGGCAAGAGCTCTGCTGTGTCTCCAGGTGTCCTAAAAGGCTGGGACGAGCTCCTGTCCAAGCACAGTGGGTGGTGAAGGTGTGCAAGTTCAGCACAGGCAGGGGGAGCAGGAGAAGACCACAAAACCCCATGTGTGGGAGGGAGATGAAAGCTCTGGGAGAGGCTGTTGCAGAAAGCTTTGAACAAGCAGCATTTCTGGATGCTCCGTGGGAAAGGGGAGGAGAAAGGCAGTGCTGGAGTGTGGGGAGAGTGACAGGAACACCCTTAGAGCTGTGTCTGCCCAGGGCAGGAGGGACAGTTCTTCTCTGCTGATGGAGGTGCCCAACAGCAACCCTGGTCACCATCCTGGCAGTGCTTGGAGGAGTTCCCCCTCACCACATGGATGCTCTGGAATTTCCAGCTTCCTGTGTGTTAATAATCTTCCCCTTTTGGAGGGTGGGAATGGTCTGGGTGACTCCATGTTCAATGTGGTGCTGTTTTGGAAGCCATGGAGTTGGGCAGAGAGGACACGGGAGGAACTGGTGAGGCATCAGCTCCCTCAGGGCTGGCTGCATCTCCACATCAGGAGCATCTCTGAAGCTCTGCCCCAGCTGCTGTTGCAGTCCAGGGTGTCTGAGGGAGGGAGGTGGGATGCTCTGAGGATCCAGCTGTTCCCCTGCTCAGTTAAAATCAGCTTTTTTGCTGCCCTCTCTCCCTGTTTGCAGCTCCCTGGATTTCCTTCTGCTGAGAAACGTCAACATCCAGCCTGGATCTGACTTTCCCTTCCCTGCCATCACAGCCTTGAGAGGAGCTGGTTGGAAGATGTCCTGCTCTCTTCCCATTATTTGCATTCCCAATATTCCTACGTTATCCTGTTTCTGAACTTCAGGGTGGTTTTTTTCATATTTGCAGTCTTTGGGACATGGATTTATGCTAAAAAAATAAACCCAAATCCAAACAAGAAACAAATCCACAAACCCATAAAATCCAGCTAACATGAAAAAGGCAAACCACACAAACTTCTCAGTAGCCTGAAACTCTCCCACTCTCCCTGCAGCCCTTTTTGGGGCATTTCTTGACAATGCACAGGGATTCTGGGAGCAGGACTGGAACAGGTTGCCCAGGGGAGTGGTGGAATTGCCATCCCTGGAAATGTTCAGAAGGGATGTGGATGTGGCACTTGGGTCAGTGATGGGAGAACAGTTGGACTCAGCGATCTTGGAGGTCATTTCCAACCTAATTCCAGGATACAGCTGAGGACTGTCATAGAATCACAGAATGGTTTGAGTTGGAAGGGACCTTAAATATGATCCAGTTCCAACTCGTCTGCCATGGACAGGGACACCTTCCCCTAGACCAGGTTTCTCCAAGCCCTGTCCACCTGGTGTAGTGAGCTACAAGGCTGTGCTGACCAGAGAAAGACACCCAAGGGTGTCTTTGCTGCCCACCCTGGTTCTCACTGGGTGGGAGGATCAGCCTCAGCTGGAATGGCACAGCCATGCTGCTGAGATGCCATCACCCATCCGGGGCTCTTTTCCTCCCTTTAGGATCTTCTGCCTTCCCACGCTCATGTTTTCCCTCCTGCCCCTTCGAGTTGCTGCCATCACATGGACAATCCTGCCCTTGGCTTTGCCTTCCTTATCTCTGAGGGCTCTGTGCTCTTTCTCACAAGCTGGGACTCTCCTGAGCTCTGGGAGGAGGGTTTTCCAGCTGGGCTCTCTCAGGGAGGCCTTGAGTTGCAGCTGAACTTGGAGGACGGGGCAGTTCAGGGTCAGCTTGCAACAAGCTGCGTCCGTGCCAGCTCCAGGGCTGAAGGGGAGAATGGTTTCTGAAACCACTCCTGCCTCCTTCTCAGCCTGGAGGATTTGCCATCCTGGTGTGATCCTGGTCTGGGAGAGAACTTTACTGCATGTCCAGGGAAGGGAATGGAGCTGGGAAGGGGCTGGAGCAGCAGGAGGGGCTGAGGGAGCTGGGGGGGCTCAGCCTGGACAAAAGGAGGCTCAGGGGGGACCTTCTGGCTCTCTGCAAGTCCTTGACAGGAGGGGGGGAGAGTTGGGCTCTGCTCCCCCAGGGAACAAGGGATGGGACAAGGGTAAATGGCCTCAGGTTGTGCCAGAGGAAGTTCAGGTTGGATAACAGGAGGAATTTCTTCAGGGAAGGGGTTTTTAAACATTGGAAAGGGGCTGCCCAGGGGGGTTTGGAGTCCCCGTCCCTGGAGGTGCCCAAGGAAGGACTGGATGTGGCACTCAGTGCTCTGGGTGACAAGGTGGGGATCAGGCACAGGTTGGACTCGATGCTCTTGGAGGTCTTTTCCAACCTCAGTGATTTTGAGATTTACAGAGTCAGGTGAACAGACAGAGCAAAACCCCAGGTGCTCCAAACACATCCTTCCTGAGCACAAAATGCCCTGTTTTTCCACTCTCTGCACTATCAGGGACAACAGGACCTTTTCTTCACCCTCTGCAGCGTTCCAGGTGGGTCTGTTTGCCTTGACTGCCAGGCTGGGCTGCAGGCACAGTGTCCTTGTGACCAGCCATGGAGCCACGTTGGAGGCTCTTCCTTTCCTTCCATTTGGTGGCAGACAGCTCAGCCTGGAAGAGGGATTGCTGAGGTGATGATACGATGGACATCTGAGATACACTGACCTGGAAAATCATGGAATCACAGGAAGGGTAAGGTTGGAAGGGACCACTGGAAGAAATTCTTCCTTGGGAGGGTGGGCAGGCCCTGGCACAGGTTGCCCAGAGAAGCTGTGGCTGCCCAACCCCTGGAAGTGTCCAAGGGCAGGTTGGACAGGGCTTGGAGCCACCAGGGCTAGTGGAAGGTGTCCCTGCCCATGGCAGGGGGTGGAACTGGGTGATCTTTAAGATCCCTTCCAACCCAAACATTCTTTGATGATAAAGGGAACGTTTTACTCCCAGCTTTTCTTTTAAACATGAACAAAGAAAGGTGTGTTCATGGATTTGCTGACAGCACTGGAAGCTTCACCTGGAGCTTCCCTGTTTGAACAAAGTAAGCATTGCTGAAAACATTTGAGCTGAATTTTATTTTTGAAACAACATGCCAGCCTGGCTATATTTTACTCCCTTATCAAGTATTCAAAGCAAGGTTGGACAGGGCTTGAAGCAACCTGGGCTAGGGGATGGTGTCCCTGCCCATGGAAGGGGTTGGAACTGGGTGATCTTTAGGATCCCTTCCAACCCAAACCTTTCCATGGTTCTGTGTAGTCCAACCTGGCTGCTGGTGGCCTTTGAGACACCACAGAGGGTCAGATGACCCTTTAATGTGAGTCTTTTGTTGAAGACTCTGCTCAGTCCCTCTCACACAGAGCAATACATGCTGACATTCCCAACGCTTTTCCTCTCCAGCGGCATTAAATGAATTTTCCAGGCTCTGCGGTGGAACAAGGGAGTTCTTTGTGTTTCTTCTCCTCCTGAAGCTTTCCCTCTGCTCAAGAGAGACAGCTGCTTTGGTGAATGGGACTTAACAGTCCTTCCAGACTCAATCAGGCACTTGGGAGCCAGGAGTTGGGAGCACTTCCTTCTGTAGCCAGTAAAGGATTTTCCCCTCTGTTACACCATCGTTTTCCAAGATTTCCACGCTCTGGGAGCTGAGCCTTTAATAACTGCCCATTTGTTAGCATCTGGAAGCCTTGCAAACTGTGACCAGCCCTGCTTTATTTGCTTTCTGAACTCAGAACGATTTCATTCAGCACTTTTTAAGAGGGGGCGGGGGAAAAAATCCAGCTCTGCCCCAACCTTGAACCGTCTCTGTGTCTTAAACCCACTGCAAACGCCAGGGATGGCTGGGGGACAGGCTTGACAACAAACCACGTTTGAAAGGGTGAAGCCCAAGTGGCTTTTCCTTCGGTCTCAGTGTTTTGTGTAGGGTCTCCTGGTGCCCCTGAGCCGTGCCCGGGTCCTGCCCAGCCAGGCGGGAAGGGATGTGGTTAATCCCTGTCAGCCCCGGTTGGCTCTGCCTCTGATCTCCGGGCTGGGACATCTCTGGGTGTTTGCACTGGAGGGGTTGATTTTGCTTAGCAGAGCTCTGGGAAAGGTTTTCCTCCCTCTCAGGAAATCACTTCTGCTACTTCAGTGTTCATCCTTGTCCTGAATGAAAATTAAGACCTAAATATATCTATTTTTGGGGGGGTCATATTATACCTTTTTCCCTTGATTTAGTTGAGCTCCATCGAGTATCTCCTGTAGGCGCCTTTAACAAAGGCATTTTCAATATTTCAGGATTTCCTTTTTGGGCTGCTGAGCTGAAGGTTCCAGCTCACTGAGCTGTGTGCTCACAGGGGTCTGGGATATTTTCTGTGTCATATTTTCGTGCTCTGGGTTCCTGCCCAAGAGCTTCCATGGGCTGCAGAGCTGAGCTGGCCTCATGCAAGCGTGGCAGAAGGAGTAGGCTGGGCAGAGCACAGGTACCAGCCCCTCCAGGCTTGGCATCCAGCAACCAAAATCCATGGATATTTAAGGAGAGATTATAGGGAATGGGACCAGAGCAACCTGGTCTAGCGGAGGGTGTCCCTGCCCGTGGCAGAGGAATGAGATGATCTTTAAAGACCCTTCCAGCACAAACCATTCCAGGGTTGTTTCCCAGACTCCAGACATTGATGATTTTTATTTAAGGAGGAGGAAAATTGAGGCATTTAGGCAAAATCTCCTTTTTATCCCCAAGGGAGATTTTTTATTTTGGTTTGGTTTGGGCTTTTTTTGCTGAGATTGCTCTTTCCCTGGATGGAAAATTCCCAACCTGCTGGAGTTGGCAGGCTCTGGTTTTCAGCTAAAGCAGATGCTGATGTGTGTTTCTGTCTTGCTGCAACAAAAAGCTGTGGGTAAATCAAGAGCTGAAGGCAGCAGGCAATTCCCTGTTCCAACAATCCTCATGTTGCCAGGGGGAGGGTGGAAAAACATCAATTAGGGTTTGGTCTGCAGGGAAATGACAGCAAAACTATGCTAATTAAATGAAATCTAATTCCAACTCTATTCCCCCTCCTACAGGGGACCTCACTGGAAATTCAGGGAGGATTTCTTAATGGAAAAGGTGGTCTGGCATTGGAAGGGACTGCCCAGGGCAGATTCCCATCACTGGAGGGATTTAAAAGCCGTGTGGATGTGGCACTTGGGGACACTTGTCAGTGGTGGCCTTGGCAGTGCTGGAGGAATGGTTGGACTCCACGATCTTAGAGACCTTTCCAGTGATTCTATGGAATGCAGAAAGATCCTGAAAAACTGACCTACATCACCCATTGCCTGAGAGATGTCACGGGAGGAGAAGGAATAACCTGCCATTACTTCAATGAAAGCACCATTAAACTTCCAGAGCAAAGGCTGCCGCCTCATCCTGCGGGATCGCCGGGATTATCCAACAGCACTGGATGCGAAATGGAATTCGGGAATGCTTCTGCCTCTCCCGAGCTCTGTAACATGATGCCTTCTTACCCTCCAGCAAAGGCAAGGAATGCCGGGGCGAGTTTTTCCCTGGCACCCTGCGAGCTCCTGCTGGCTGCTCCCCGGGCTGAGCAGCTGGGAGAGGCTGCTGAGGCTCCGGGAAAGGTGCCTGCCCCTTCCTGGAGGCACATTCCCAGCACATTCCCAGCTCCTGCGAAACGGCTTGGCCGCTGCCTTGCAGAGATGGCCTGTTTGGAGTTCATTTTGAATGCATCCCTACTTTTGTGTCCTGAAGTTTCCCTCTGAGGTCTTCTGCTGGAAGGCATCCTTGATTTTAGAGTGTGAGTTTGGAGGGTGATAGTTGAGTTCCTGAGACGTTGGAGATTTTATGGAAGGCACAGGTGTGTTTTTGGTGGGCTTTCCTCACCTTGGGTCATGGAAGTTACACTCTCCAAGTCCAACGAAACCCAGTGTTTCCCTGGACCACTGTAAGTTACAACCTTCCAGTACCAGGGGGCTTCCAAGAGGGCTGGAGAGGGACTTTTCACAAGGGCATGGAATGGAGGACAAGGGGCAATGGTTTCAAATTGAGAGAGAGCAGGTTTAGATGGGACAAGGGGCAAAAATCCTTCCCTGGGAGGGTGGGCAGGCTCTGGCACAGGTTGCCCAGAGAAACTGAGGTTGCCCCATCCCTGGAAGTGTCCAAGGCCAGGTTGGACAGGGCTTGGAGCAACCTGGGCTAGTGGGAGGTGTCCCTGCCCGTGGCAGGGGGTTGGAACGGAATGATCTTCGAGGTCTCTTCAAACCCAAACCACTCTGATGTTTTGATTGCACACTGAGCAGTTGTGAATCTACTCCCAGACCTGGCAAGTTGCACGATTTCCAGGGTCTGACCCCCTGACATGGAAGCTTTATTTTATTTTATGTTATCAGATGAAACCTGAGTCCTTTTCATCAACTGTTTATTCTCCAAAGTCTATTTAACAAGAAGTGCTCAGCAAATAGAGTTGGGAAAGTGGCTTTTCACCTATTACAGGGTTTTCCTTCTCCACTTTGGCCCCTTGCAGACAGTGACCCTGAGTTATGACATGTCCTCTCAGGCTGTCAGTGGCCTCACCCAACTCCACCTGAGGCTTCTTCTCATCCAACTGTGCTGGTGGGAGAAGAAAAGGAAGAAACAACCATGTGGGGCTGGAGAACACCTGAAGGTTCTCCAGTGAACTCTCCTGTGAGCATTCAGTGTTCCAAGGCTGCTTCCTGGTGTTCAGCAGCTCCCATCTCTTGGGGCAGATGGGAGGTAAATCTTGGGACCACTGAAGATCCTGAGTTGGAAGGGACCCCCAAGGATCATCAAAGCCCAGTTCCAAAGGATGGTGGTGAACTTCCATGTTCCTTGTCCCAGAGTGTCCTGCTTGGCCAGGGCTGGGATTTTCCCCCCTGTAATGTTCAATACTTGCTCCTGCCAATCTCTCCTTGCCATGAGAGTGCAGAGGTGTGGGTTTTGGGGTCAACACTCTGTGCTCCTGCTAATTACAGATGCTCTTTGGCAGCAACCAGTGAAATAGTCCCGAGGGAGCTCATGTACAGCTTGTGATGAGGTGACATGTACAGCTTGTGACACCTCAGTAGAGGGGCCTTGTCACTGCTGTCCTGCTGTCTGTGAGGAAGGAACTGGGCTGATGCAATAAATGGACAGTACACAATAAATGTAATTATAAAAGAAAGGCATGAATTGCCCTGTTAATCTGATAGCTGTGTGCCTACCAGGTAAAAAGACTGCATATGCTGCTGCTTTTGTCAACACCCTCTAATCCATCTCCAAGGAGTGTAAATCACCACAAAATCCACAGTGGACCACTCCTGGATCAGATGGTCACTCCCCATTTTCTTGGTTTCTCAGCTTTTTAGCTCATCATTGCACTGACAGTGGAGCGAAGCTACAAACACCACAGCACAAAGATGTTTTCCCAAAACCTTCTGCTTTCCATTCTGTGCTTTCCAAACCTCCTCCTGCCCAGTATGAAGGGATCCATCCACACACAAAGGCTGTTGGAGTGCTCTGTTTGCCCTCAGCTGAGCACCCCAACAACTGCAGGGTTGCCTCAGGGTGGTGCAGCAGGTGCTGCCAGCTCTGGGTGGGCACTGCTGGGACTGGCAAATCCTTTCCTTCAAAACCCTTTTCTCCTGGGGCTTCAAACCTCACTGCTCCAGGAGATCCATGTCTTTCCTGTCCTGAGGAGCCCAGAGCTGGACACAGCACTCCAGATGTGCCTCACCAGGGCTGAGGAGAGGGGCAGGATCACCTCCTTGACCTGCTGACAATGCTTTTCCTAAGGCACCCCAGGATCCCATGGTCCTCCTGGCCCCCAGGACACTCTGCTGGTCATGGACCCTCAGGTCCTTCTCCTCAGAGTTGCTTTCCAGCAGGTCAGCCCCCCGGCAGGTGGAAAACTCTTCTACCTCCAAGAAGGAATTCTTAAAGGACTTCAAGAGCACAGTTATGAGAGGTACAATTCCAGAAAGGTATCTGAGTATTCAAACAAACCCAGAAGATCCAGAGCTCCGTCATGGAGATGATAGATGGGGAAAGTCCTCTAAGGCCACAATAAATCTCTACTGTTCTAATTAATGATGGCATGACTTCAGGAATAAATAGTTAGACATTTGCTTTTCTACATGGAGGAAGATGAAAAAGCCAAAGCTGGAGGGTGTTTTATCTCCTCTCTTGCCCACTGGGAACAGTTTAAGACCTGTTTATGGGGAGGAACTAAGCAGGATGGAAAGACTATTATCTGCCAAACAGTGAAATTCAACAAACTTCAGGAAAGATGGGCAGTGTTTCAAAAAACATGGTTAAACATGAACTCCACCTCAAAGGAGGAAGTTGGTTTGCCTTCCAGGAGCACCTTCAAATGCAAAGTACTGCTGAGAAAGAGGGCAAACAGGACTCAAGCACAAATAATTTTTTTAAAAAAAGAGACCGATAAGCTCAGAGCACACAAATATGACTCCTGTGTGTGGGTCCAGTGAACAGAAATCACCTACAACTTCACAAATATAATGACTGCACTGGGCTTCTTTGTGCCTCCATGTTCTGCTGGTGCCAAATGGTCTTGAAAAGCAGCGTGTTTATCGAACGTGGCTTCTTTGCAAAGCCCCGGGAGCTGCTGCTCTGCCCCTTGCTGTGCTGAGCCAGGTATTGTTCATCACTCAGGGAACCCAGCTGAGAAGAAGAAAAGCAACCACAGCAAACCAAGCAAAGCTCACCCTAGTCCTGTCCCTTTGTCTCCAGCACTCTTTCCCCACAGAACTCTCAGAGACCTCTGTGATCTCCAGCTGGAGGACTCCCCTGACCCACACACGGTGCCTGCACATTCAGGATATTTACAGTCACTCCTCACTAATGTTTTTCTCCTCCACGAACTCACCCCTGTCTGTGCTTTTGAAACTCAGTTGAGCTTGTAGCATCCCCAGGGAATAATATCCCTCCTTCCCAAGTAATTTTGTGCCCTCTAATTACAGGGAGCTGAGCTGTTACATAACGATCCCAACCCGCCCGCCAAGGGGTGGAATTCCTAAACAGGAGGGGACGGGGAAAAAAGAGCTTAGAAACACCTCTGTGGCAAAGCTAATCTTATCTCAAAGCCTTTGTTCCTCGGGGAATTAATGTTTAGGGCTGGGAAAGATAGATGTGTTGGGAATAAGGGGGGG
>VXAU01004319.1:153741-350435 GCA_013399695.1 Formicarius rufipectus | reverse complement strand
ACCCCCCCGCCCTGAGGAGGGACACCTTCCTCTGTAAATGATAAATATAGTTTATATTTTTTTTTCTCTTCAGTTTGTAATGTATTCCTCTTTGGGACAGAAAGAAACAGAAGCCTATCAAAAATTTAAGTTAGTCTACATCAGTGAAATGAGTATTTTTTGCATTCAGAGCTGTTAATTACTCCTAGAATTTATTTGAAATGGGAAACAGATTTAGCAGAATGGACTTTTCTGTCTGAGTTGCTTTTGCAGGTTAATTAGTGTGCTGCAGCTGCCTTTACCTATTTGGGAAAATGTTTTTAAGGCATAATATTAATTTCTCTATCTATCAGTGCATGTGTTGGCAAGATTAGAATTTCATAGTCACCCCCTTTTTTCCATCTTCCTATTTGAAACAGAAATAATTATCATTGGAGGGGTTTTGCAGGCAGTTCTGCTGCTTGGCTCTTTCAGGGTCGGGTGGAAAATGGATTTACTGTTCTTTTGAGTCAGCCCAGACCTGGAGTTCTCAGCTTAAGCCTTTGTGGTTTCACTCCAGGTGCGTTTGGTAAAACCAGTCCAGTCAGTGGGAAACCAACTTGATCTCAGCGTGGCATTTTTAGTACCAGCTAACTTGAGTTTGTGCTTTGTTTATAGAGCTCAAAGTGCCTTTGCAGGTGCTTGAAGTGGGAATTTTCCATGACAGAGACCAGGGAGTCTCTCTCAGTGCTGTAGGATTTTATTTCCCCATTGTGGAGCAGGAAGGGATAATCCTGAGAGCTGGCTGTCCAGGTGGATCTTGAATATTTTCAAGGATGGAGGCTCCTGTCATCTCTCAGGGCATCTCAGACTGAGTTTATTTGTTCAGTTGAATTATATATTCAATAATGCTCTTTTTATGTGTCTGTCCTATTAGACAATAGGTAGTTTAGCAAATTTTCTGTATTTAAACAGCAAAACTCCCTCAAGTACCAGAAAACTCTCAGCCTGGTGAGCTGAGTGAAAGGAACACCCACATTAATCACTTGTTTGCTTTTCTCTTCGTGGTAAAATTGGAAGAGCTGGAATTCATCTGCAGCAATTAACTGCTGCAATTCCTGGCTGTGCCCTTCCTTCTCCCTCTTTGAGAATATAAGGAATTCCCTGGAGGCTAGTCTGACATGTGCTTTATTCTGGGAATTTGCCTATTCTGGATCTTTGGGAATGAATTCAAAGATGTTCAGAGGGGATAAGAAAGAATGTAAGTGATTGTGCCTTGAGAATTGTATTTGAGAGAAGTGAACTGGAGCCTCACAAATGAGGCTGCAGGTGTGATTTATTTGGGGCTCTTTCCTCAGTGTTTCCTTCCCCGAAATGAAAGATTTGGAGAGGAAAGAAAAAAAAGACCAAACCAACCTCGAACGCAACACAGAGTAACTTCCTAATATGTGAAATAATCAGGACGTTTTCAGGAGTCCTGGCTAAATAGTGCCACTCCTTTGTTGGCTTTCTGGGTCCCATCCACCAGGAGTTTTAAGTTGGAGCAAATCTCTTTTTTTTTTTTTTTAAGGAGATTTCCTGCTGCCCCTGGCTCAGCAGCTCTTGCTGATGCAATCCTGAGGAGGTTTGCCTGTTCACGGCAGCCCTGCAAAGCCTTCGCTCCCAGGTGGAATCGCAGCACTCTGTCGAATTCCTTTGTTTGTGCTTGAAATTACAGTTCCTATCGATTTTTATTTTTTAAAAAAAAGACTTAAACTTCCCTGCGTTCTCCCTGGTCGCTTTCCTGCACTCTGGATATTCTCATGAGCTCCCTCCCGGGGGGAATACATTACCTCTACTCGTGTTACTTCCCAGTCAGCTTTTAGCACACGTGGCTCATCACGCAGCCCTCGGATTGCATCGCGTTCCTTCTTCTCATCCCTGCCGGAGTTTTTTCGGGGGAGTGTGCGCTTGACTCAACTTTTTCTCCTGTGCCCAGCAGCAGCTTTGAAGGGGCAAGATGCCGCTGGTGAGGAGCCTGGGCAGAGCTGCCAGCCAGCTGCTGCAGAACTCGGGATGTGGCTGCGGGATCCCTGTCGTGCCTGTTCGCTGCATCGGGGTCTCCCCCCGCCAAGTGGCCTCGGACGCGAGTTTCCACTCCGTCACCTTCTCCGAGTCGGATCACCCTCGGGTGCTCATCACAGGTAATTCCTGCCACAGCTGTCCCTGCTCCAGCTTCTCCTTCCCCCGGCGGGGCAGGATCCTGCGAGGAAACAATACACAAAGTACCCTGGAGTTGTGATGTCCCGTGGGAGCTTTTCGGCTGTTTTAGCTCCAGGACTCTAAAACTAAAACCAATTTGTTCAGTTTTCCTTGAGGAAAAAAATCATAAAGGCTTTCTGGCTCACTGAGACAAACAATGCTCATTTCTGATGTGATGCATACAGGAACAATGGCGATCTGTATTTTAATACCCCTTTTCCTTTGGTTTTTGTCTCCTAGGTGGTCTTGGCCAGCTTGGGGTGGGACTTGCAAAGCTGCTGAGGTATGTCAGGATTCCCTTGCTTGCTGTTAGTGAGGAATTCAAGCTTTAGCCACCACTTTTAGAAGAAGTAGTTTTCTGGAAAGTTGTTTATAAAAGAATCCTCCTGTCCATTGCAGATTCTTTTTTTGCCTCATAGCTTTGTCAGCAACATTAATGGTTGGACTTGATGATCTTAAAAGGCCTTTTCCAACCTTAATGGTTCTGTGTTTCTTAATGATTCTATGATTATGTTTCCCCCATCTTTTTATAATCCACTCCTGTGCTTGTTTGGGGTCCCTGACATACTTCCTGTGTGTACATTGGTCACAATTCCCAAAATGACACAATTTTGTCCCATGCACTGACTGCTGAGTTGTTTGCTCCCAGTTAAATGGAAGTATTCAGAGGCTGAATCCTCAGAGTTTTCCTCTTTCTCCTTTTCCTGTTCCCCCACCTCACACCCATAGTTATTTCATTTTTTTTTTCCATGGTATCTTGTCAAGGAGTGTCAGATGTTCCAAGAGCTCTCCTTGATCCCTGTCCATGTCCACACCTGCTCAGCTCCAGGGTATCACTTGCTGCAGGGGCTTTGGACTAAGGCCAAAAGTCTGCATTCCACACTCTGGTGCAGTTTGAGTGTGTTCTGCCATTCCTGTGATATCCTTAAAAACCATCCAAACAGTGGGAGGCTGGAATGTGCCCCAGTGGATTCAGCTGTGCCAGCCTTGTAAAAAGTCGCAACTTTTTAAATAAAAACTTTTTAATTACTTTGTTGATACAAAAGTAGCTGCACTTACAGCAACACTGTGGCTTTTTTGTTGTTTGCAGGGGAGTAAATTATCCCTGGGTAAAAATTCCAGGAAGAAAAGGATAGGAAGGCCTTTCTTTTCCACTTATTTTCACTTCCTAAGAGATTTCTCTACCCTTACACAGTGCTGCTAGAAGTAGTTCACTCATTTTTCTAAGGTGTTACATTGACATTTAAATGTTCAGTGGGGCCTTTTGAAGTGCAATAACTGATTTAATTGCTGAAATTATTGTTCTTCCTCGCTCCTGCAAAACAAAATAGCAGTGTAAGGACTGGTGGGTTATCTCCAAAGGCTGTGGATTCACTGTTCCATGTGGGTATTTTCACACAGGAAACGCTTTGGGAAGAACAATGTCATCTTGTCTGACATTAGAAAGCCCGCAGATAATGTGTTTTATAGTGGTAAGTGACTGGGGGAGCACATGGCAAAAAAAAAAAAAAATCTTGACTTTACCTCTGCTGTTCATCGACTAATTACCCAAGTGATAAGTGGATTGCACTAACAAGCTGCTGTTGTAACCTCCTGGGTAATGCCTTCCTGCTTGGAGATCTTGCCGAGGCATTGATTGCTTCCATTATTCCCTTTTCCTGACTATTTCCCTTTGTTTTTGCACTGTTGCTTCGCCCCTTTTGTCACCCAGAAATGCCAGCTCGGGTCACGCTGCGCTCCTGCCGTAGAAAGAGCTGCTTTTATTCTTCTGGAGGGAGCAGTTTGGAAATGAACTCGATGCTTTGTTTTTCCACACTCAGGGAATTTTTAATGATAACACAGATGTGGAGTAGGATGTCAGATTCTTTTATCCCCGTTAGAAACTCGCAGGGGTTGCTGTTCAGTGATGTGTTGCGGTGGTAGAGGCAGCGGCCTGAGTTTCAGGCAGAACTTCTCTTTGGAGCCATTCCTGGCAGCTGGTTGCCCACTTGTTCCATCCCCCTCCAGGTCCCTTCATCTTCGCCGATATCCTGGACTACAAGAATTTGCGGGAGATCGTGGTGAACAACAGGATCACGTGGCTGTTCCACTACAGTGCCTTGCTCAGCGCCGTCGGAGAAGCCAATGTCCCGTTGGCCAGAGCTGTGAACATCACTGGTGGGTCACAAGGGCTCCATGGAGCTGTCTCAGGGAAGGGTTGGCATGGATATCAGGGAAAGGTTCTTCCCCCCAGAGGGTGGTGGGCACTGAACAGGCTCCGTATGGAATGGGCACTTCCCAAGGCTGCCAGAGCTCAAGCAGTGTTTGGACAGCACCTCTCAGGGACAGGGTGGGATTGTTGGGGCGTCTGTGTAGGGTCAAGGATTGGACTCAGTGATCCTTGTGGGTCCATTCCAGTTCAGCATATTCTATAATTCCTGAAGTGGAAAAGTGGAGAGCATTTTCTGATAAATCTTGTTGGGTTTGGTTTTTTCCCAGGTTTACACAATGTTCTGGACATTGCGGCGGAGCATAATTTGAGGCTCTTCGTTCCAAGCACCATTGGGGCCTTTGGACCCACCTCTCCTCGAGACCCAACTCCTGATCTCTGCATTCAGAGACCAAGGACAATCTATGGAGTCTCTAAGGTCCATGCTGAGCTCATGGGAGAAGTGAGAATTTTTTATTTTATTCATTTCTTAAAATTTCTGTGGCAACTTCACTGGCAGAGGGTGCCCAGAGAAGCTGTGGCTGCCCCATCCCTGGAAGTGTCCAAGGCCAGGTTAGATGGGGCTTGGAGCAACCTGGGGTAGTGAAAGGTGCCCCTGCCTGTGACAGGGGATTGGAACAAGATGAGCTTTAAGCTTCTTTCCAGCCCAAACCATTCCATGATTTTATGGTTCTAACTCCATTGCTTTTGTAAGATTCCTCACTGCAACATTCTTTTCCCCATTCTTTGCTTCCTTCAGTCTTTAGCACTCAGCAATAGCCTGAGGCAGCTTTTAAGGTCAAATACCTTTTGGAGCTTTGTTGGGAAAAGCACAAAGAATCAGAAGCTTGGAAACCTCTGACTTCCAGTGTAATTTCTTCCCCATGTTCTTTTGAATTTGGCCTCTCTGCCTTGTCTGACAGTGTGAATGGCATTGCATAAAAAGACACTGTACAAAGCCTTGTGGAAGCAGGGACAGCGATGGCTTTTGTTCCTCCTCTCCCAAAAAATAAGACTCTAAAGTCAAAACCACGGGAGTCTGTACATGCACAGCTTCTCTTTTGGCTTTGTAGTTAATTATAAACAACATTTTAAAAGCTGGTATTTTTACATACAGATTCCTCATGAAGACTTCATTAGCCTGAACAGCCTCCCAGAGTCAGGCATTTTCAGTGTCTGAGCACCAGCTCTAGACCCTGCATTAGCAGCCAGTCTGTGTCAAGAACCCACATTTACTGGGGTGGATGTGACAATGGGGCAAGCAGGGAGTGCTGGGGACTGGAGAGCTCCTCAGTCCCTTTTCTTTCACCCCATAATGGAACGGTTCCAGCAGGAGGGTCCCTCCCAGGGGCATATTTTTCCCTGTGAAATCAATGAGTGTGTGGCCTGGGTTGGTGGCTGAAACTGTCCCCCCTCTCCTCCCTCCCCAGTACTACCATTACCGCTATGGTCTGGATTTCCGCTGCCTCCGCTATCCAGGGATTATCTCTGCTGACTCCCAGCCCGGCGGGGGCACAACTGGTGAGTGGCTGGTGCCTTGTCAGAAAGCAGGAGAGGGGCTTGGAGTGCCAGGATGAGGGGCAGTGGCTTCCCACTGCCACAGGGAAGGGTGTGGGGGTTTGGCTTTGGGCCTTCCTGGGAGACACATCCCATGGTTTGCTGTATCCAAGGGAAGGAGTCCATCCTATTTTATGTCAGCTTAGATATAAGAAGGGGTAGAGGGAAGTTTTGGGTCAGTCCTTTTCTGGCAGGGAAGGGCATTGGTGGTGGACCTGCTATCTCTCCAGGGAGAGCTGCCTGTCTCCTTCTGGGAAGTAGACCTTGTTTATTTGTTCTTTATTGTATGAGTGTGCATATAATAATAATAAGTTTCCTTTTCTTCTCTGTGTATATATATATATTTGTATAAATTCATACTGCTTCAGCAGTGTTAGAACTCACTTTTCATCCAGTGTGGTTTTTCCCTCTTCCCCCTCTTTTCTCCATGCAGCTGGGAGGGAGGGGGAAGCTTTTCTTTTGGGGCCTCTGGATATTTGCCTTCAGCCGGGGGTAAACAGCCACATTATTTTCTGGAGACACCACTGGGATGGGTTATTGGGCAGAAATTCTTGCCTGAGAGGGTGGTGAGCCCCTGGCACAGGTTGGGCAGAGAAGCTGTGGCTGCCGCATCCCTGGAAGTGTTCAAAGCCAGCTTGGGGCAACTTGATCTTGTGAGTGGAATCCCTTCCCGTGGAAAGGGGTTGAAAAGAGATGACCTCTAAGGTCCCTTCCAACCCAACCATTCTGGGATTTATGATAAATAACAGTCTGAGAGAGGAGACTTTGGGGGTGGTCTGAGATCATTGCTTGTCAGGACACACAGGCAACAGGTCGACCCAGATGAACACACCCCTCCACTATTCTCTTCCACAGATTATGCTGTCCAGATTTTCCATGATGCCATAAAAACTGGCAAATTCAAGTGTTACCTCAAGCCAGACACTCGTCTGCCCATGATGTACATCGATGATTGTCTGAAGGCAACACTGGAGGTCATGGAGGCCCCGGCAGAATCACTGACCATGAGGACCTACAACATCAATGCCATGAGCTTCAGTCCTGAGGAGCTGGCACAGGAGGTGCAGAAGTATGTTCCTGAGCTCCAGGTCACCTACAGTGTGGATCAAGTCAAGCAGGGCATAGGTTAGTATCTCCTCTGGCAGCAGGTAAGAAGAAACATCAGACTGTGACACATCAAGGGCAAAATGAGGTTTCTTTTCTTTTTAGGCTCTTACAAATTGCTCCTGTGCAGTATCAGTCTTGCTTGAAGTTCGAAATCCACCTTTAGTAGTTCAAATGGCCAGTGATGTGAAACATCTCAAAGTTTAAAGATTTATTTTTTTTCCCCTAAACCTCATGTTTCTTGGTCCTCTTTTTGTCCCCTGCAGCTGACAGCTGGCCAATGAACTTCGACGACAGCAACGCCCGGAGGGACTGGGGTTGGAAACATGATTACGATCTTCCCGAGCTGGTGACCACCATGTTTAGCTACCTTGGGTCTGACTCCAGGATTGCCCAAGCTAACTGAAATCCTTTCAGATGTTTCCAGATTTCCACAGAGGACCAGGAAGAAATGGCTGAGTTTAGGTTGTAATTTTCTGAGTCTTAGAGCGTGTCAGTTATTAATCTTCGTAAGTAGCAACAGAGTTGGGCAGAAACATCCTGTGGCTGGAATGTACTTTAGATAGAAAACCATCAGTGGGTGCTGTCTCCAAACACAACACCAATAACAAACACAGACTTGTCGAACATTCACACCTAGAAAACAAACACCAAAAAGAGCACTTCCTCCTGGCTGATGGCTCTCCAATCATTCCTGCCTCTTCGTTGGCAAACAGTATGGGACAGTGTTGTCCAACCTGCTGTTTCAGGCATAGCCCACAACGTTAACCGTAGGTGTTCGTTTTCCTGGTGGAGGATGTTAGTGAGATAAGATCCTCCCTACTCTTTGCTTACAAAAGAGACATTAGAAGAGCTACTTCATGTTTCCAAATTGCAGGGGTCGTTGCAATTCCAGTTTGAAAACAAACTTTGGTCGATAGTTCCTATTTATATCTCTCTTTAGTGCTGTCTAAGCATACACTTTTCTATACATAGGGCATACAGAGCAGCATTATTCTTCCAGTGCTGCTTACAAATGTGAAGTGGAATAGGACTTGAATTCTCATGATGCTTTAAAAAAACCCCAGGTTTTATAAGCTAATCTTTGTCCTGCTCTTTGCAAGTGCCACTGCCTTCGGTGTGAGCCCGGAGGGAGCTCTGAAACCCGGAGAGCTGTTCCATGGGTGTGAACCTGGGGGGGAATTTCAGGAAGGAGAAGCCCCTGGCTGGGTTTAGTAGCAGCACTTGGGGCTTGTTTTGGTTTTTTTTCTGTGCCTGCATGATGCCACACTGCCTGGAGCAAGGTCTAAAGGTGGGCTGGTGATGGAGCCTCACGGTGGAGCCGGGTCAGCCTTTGGGATCTTCCGTGTTCACCACGTTTTCCACGTGCACTGTGTTCGTAGATGCTGTTCATGTGTAACTCACACCTTTTTGTTCTTCAGAGAGGGACCCAGAAGCTGAAACCACCTTCTGGCTGCAGTTAAGGGCTGTTCTGCTCCTGGAGGTTCATGCACAGGAGGTTCTGGGATGAATGAGGGAGTTTTAGTAGATGCACACAAGGAAGAGGCGTCAGTTCTGGAGCTACTTAGGGGACTTTGGGAAGTGACCAGAAGGCCACTGTAGGTAAAACAGCAGTTTCCATGGATGGGAGTCTGAGCTGTCAGCTACTCCAGCTGCAAAACAGCCTCTGGGAGCTTTGGATTTTTTTTTCCCAAAGGAAAACTACCTTTAGTTTTCAAAATGACTGGAAGTTCCCTATAGGAAACTCTCCATCTTTTTTGTTTTTGTGGGTTTTGTTTTTTTTTGTGGTTTTTTTTTTGCATTGTATACTCCAATAGCGTGTGTAGGTAAACACATTCAAGTACTTTCTGTGGGGTTTTTTTTTTTGCCTACAACTTGTTTGCTCTGTTTCCTGTGATGGTGCTTTGGTGGTTGCAAGTCTGTTCCATTCTCTGTAACCCTGTGGTGTTCCCTCAGTCGGTGGGTAACAGCCATGACCACACTTTAGTCTCTTTGTGAAGGACTCTGCTGCAGGGAAAGTGTTTCCTCACAAAAGTAACCTTCAGGTGAAGATTCTCTGCTGAAACTCAGCTATTTTAAAACATTTGGTATGCTTGTATCTCTTGGTTTTGTACTCATAGTTTCATCTGTCAGCAAAGTGTGAATTTCCCATGTATTTAAACTCGAAGGTCATGGCCTGTTATTGAAACATTTTTGTATTGTTTACTCTTCTGAAAAGACAAGTTTGTAAACTTTGGCCGCTGTTGTAACTCTCTGTTCAAGTGTAATATTTGGCCCAATGGGCCAGTGAAGTCCATTCATACCCTCCAAGGAGAAACTGGCTCAGGTTTGTCCTCTGCCCTTCCCGAACTGGGCTGGATCCAAACAGGATCTCCCAGTGAACTGGAGCCATCGGATGAGGGGCTTTAAAGGGGGCTGAAGTGTCTTGTCCACTCCAGCCTCTCATCATCCACACCATGGGGGCTCCTCATTGCCTCTGATCCATGAGATGTGTCAAATAAAGTGCTGTTGATGTTTCTCACTCCATTTCCTTCCTTCACTCAAAGCCACGGGGTCCTCTGCTGAGCTGCTGTTCAACTGGAGTGAACAAGAGGGAGGAGCAGGAATGTTCCTTCTCTACAACGTGCTGTCCCTGCTGGTGGCACTGCACAAAAGCCTTGCATAAGGTATTACAGAAAAGGTGATATCCAAACCCATGGCATTTGGAACACAACTTCTTGGCCTGTCAGAATTCGTTTAGGAACAGCCCTTTAAGCAACTTAAATTCTTTAAAATCTGAGATGAACCATGTTGCAATAGAGAATGGTCTGGAGGTAACTGGTGATAAGCAGGGAAGGTCATTAAATGTGTCTGTCCTGTTTGAAATTATGGTTTTCAGCCCGTGACCAATGATCCATGTATTTGTTGTCCATATCTTCCCCCATAACCTCTGTTGTAACTGCCTCACACTCTCTTCTGTAGTAAATCAACTTGGTGTGCTACAAGATGTCTTAACTTTTGCTACCAGTTTGAAGTTTCACTTCTGGGCAGAGACTTCCCTCATGACACTTGAGCACTGGAGCTGTTGAATTATCTAATCAAGAAAAAAAAAACAAAAAAAAAGTTGTTAACAGTATTTTTTCAAATATTTTAAGTTGTGGGTGATGCCTACTTTAATAAAATCCTATGCAGATGTAACCTTGATTTGTCTTCCTTGCTTAGAGGAGGTAAGAGTGGTGCTGAAGGATCCTGGTCAGTGCTGAAACCTTTTCTCAGCCAGGCTGGGGCAACCCCAAGCACAAACACAGGCTGGGAGGAGAATGGATTGAGAAGAATCCTGGGGAGAAGGACTTTGGGTGCTGGTGGGGAAGAGGCTGGACATGCCCCCCATGGGCTCTCCCAGCACAGAAACCCCCCAAATCTGGGGCTCACCCACAGCATGGGCAGCAGCACAGGGGGGGATTCTGCCCCTCTGCCCCCTCAGGTGACACCCCACCTGCAGAGCTGCCTCCAGCCCTGGGAACAACAGCACAAGGACGTGGAGCTGCTGGAGAGAGTCCAGAGGAGGTCATGGAGATGCTCCAGGGCTGGAGCCCCTCTGCTCTGGAGACAGGCTGGGAGAGCTGGAGGGGCTCACCTGGAGAGGAGAAGGAGCCAGGGAGACCTCGGAGCTTGAAGGGGCTCCAGGGGAGCTGGAGAGGGACTGGGGACAAGGGGTGGAGGGACTGAACAAGGGGCATTGGTTTCCCACTGCCTGAGGGCAGGGATAGGTGGGATATTGGGAAGGAATTCTTGTCTGGGAGGGTGGTGAGGGGCTGGCACAGGTTGGCCAGAGAAGCTGTGGCTGCCCCATCCCTGGAAGTGTCCAAGGCCAGGTTGGATGGGGCTTGGAGAAGCCTGGTGTGGTGTGTGGCATCCTTTCCCACGGAGGTGAGGCTGACGATGATCTTTAAGGTCCCTTCCATCCCAAACCTTTCTGGGATTGGATGACCAACTCTGATTATCCCAGTTGCTCTGTGCAGTAGAGCCACTCCCATGCAGACACAGATAGTCTTCAGTGAGCCACAAGGCTGTGTTTGCAGATGGCCACCACCCAAGAGGAGCTGGGTTGTAACTCTTCTGCTGCCTCTTCCAGTTCTCTCATCCCTTTCTCAGAGTGAAGAGCCTGTTGGTCCCTTCTTCAGCTCTGTCTCTCTTCCCAGCAACGCAGCTTTGACCCAGAAAGAAAAGAGCACCAGCATTCTGAGGGGGGAGCTTTGAAATCCCACCCCAAGAGTTTAAGGCTGTGGGCTCAGCTCTGTGTCTGAGCAGGTCTTGTCTCCAGCTGTTGCACAACCCTCGACGTCGGTCAGCATAAGTTGGCGCGGGGAGAGGAGTGAGAACGACGGCGCTCCTCAGAACCATGGATAAACCCTCCCCTTCAGGTTAAAGACGGTCTTCCCTCCTCCTGCACCTCCCTGGGAACCTCTGGTGGAGAAGACACTCCTCCTGGCCCTGATGGGATGACTAATGGGACCATCCCACTGCCTGCAGAGCACAGCACAGGGTGTTGCTCCTCCGTGGTCTTCCCACCCACTTCCCTTTGCTTCGGCTCCTGTCGAGTCCTGTCTCACACAACCCAGTCTGGCTGGAAGTACCACAGGAGATGGTGCTGCATCCAGAGGTTCTGCAGCTGGTTGAGGGGTTGGCAGAGCTGGGGTTGCTCAGCCTGGAAAGGAGAAGGCTTCAGGGAGACCTCAGAGCCCCTTCCAGTGCCCAATGGAGCTCCAGGAGAGTTGGAGAGGGACCTGGGACAAAGGCATGGAGTGACAGGACAAGGGGGGATGGCTTTAAACTGAAGGAGGGTGAGTTTAGGTGGGATATTGGGAAGAAATTCTTCCCTGTGAGGGTGGGTTGCCCAGAGAGGCTGTGGCTGCCCCTGGATCCCTGGAAGTGTCCAAGGCCAGGTTGGGTGGGGCTTGGAGTGCTTTCTCCTCTTGGCTGCTTAAAACACTGGAGAGAAGCAGAAGAGCTGGAACCTTCTTCCCTCAATGAAACAGTGTGGGTGATCAGCCTCTGTGATTTTGGAAAACCCTTCCTCTTGCTCCTCAGGATGGAGTGAGGCTCTAACAGAGTTTGCTGGCAGCTCCTTATGACTCCAGGAAAGAGAAGCTGATCCCAGGGAGGTGAGGAGAGGGCACCACCAGGGTTAGCCAGGGGGCAGGAATGTGGCTCCAGGGGCTGGGATGCCCATTTTGCAGCCACCCCCTCAGCACCCTCCACATTTCATTTGGTGTCTTCCCTGGCACCCTCCAGGAGGGTTGTTCTTATGTCAGGTGGACATCAGCTGGCATTTGCCCTTCTCCTGGAGGCTCGGGCCAGACAAATGCTCTTCGGGCTATTTTTGGCTTCCTACCATAATTGTATGTGATCCTGAATTCCCTGTGGGCCTGGGTGCCCGTGGCTGAGGGGCTGTGCAGGGAAGAGGGAGGGCAGCTTCTGGAATAAACCCAGGGATTTAAGGATGACTGGGATTCCACAGGGCAGCTGAGGGAGTTGGCACAGAGGGCTGCAGGGACAGGGCTCAAAAGACGTTTCTGCTTCAGCAGTGCCATTATGGAACTCAATTCCGGTGGGGGAGTTGCTCAGCCAGGGAAGAAAGTTGCTTCCTGCCCCTGATCCTGCAACTGGGAGCAGCTCAGGATGTTTTCCTGTCCCTGATCCTGCAACTGGGAGCAATTTAAGGCATTTTCCTGCCCCTGATCCTTCAATTGGGAGCAGTTTCAGACATTTTCTTGTCCTTGATCCTATAACTGGGAGCAGCTCAGGATATTTTCCTGCCCTGTTAGTGCAGCTGGGAGTAGTTTCAGACATTTATTTGGAGCAACCTGGGCAAGTGGAAGGTGTCCCTGCCCATGGCAGGGCTTTGGGATGAGATGAACTTTAAGGTCCTTTCCAACCCAAACCAGTCCATGATTTTATATCTTGCAAAGCCAAATCCCATGAAACATTCCATATATCCATCCTGCTTCCCTAACCCTTTGGCCATCCCACAAAGCCTTGTGCCACCTCCTTTATCCCTTCTCCTTCCAGTGGAGGAGTGAGATCCTCCAACCAGTCTGAGGGCTCACCAAGGTCCTCCTGGGAGCTGCTGCACACACTCACTGCTAAGTGTGTTTCCAGCTCAAAGTGCCAACTTAAACAACCAAAAAAAAAATAGAAAAGTACTGATTACAATGACATTTCGTATGGAGAACATATAATTTTCCTACAAGTGGCTTTTTTTGGAGTGAAGTCAGAAGCTTCCCATATAGAACAAGACATTAATTTAAATTACCATTTTTCCAGAGCAGACTTTTATCTTGCAATGTGCCTTATTTCAGAGGATTCCAGACAGTGAGGAATTTCACTCCTTTCCTGATCCAGAAGGCATTTTTCCAGCACAGGAATGCCAGTTTCTCCAGCTACCACCTCTTCCCAGGCTGCTTGACCTCATCTGAGCACCAGGAAAAGCCAGAACCTCTTACACATGTCAGCACTTCAAGGTCTTATTATTTTTTTCACATTTTGTTGTCACCTTGGTCTTTAAACACAGAGTGACCCCCATGTCAGATCCAGGCTGGAAAGATCTTTCTGGTCCGAGAGTTTTAAAGTCATGACAAGAGGTGGATTCAGACATAGGAAAGAAGAAAGGAATGTGGGCTTGGAGTTATGGTTGGAAGCAGACAGAGCTGCATGAAGGCATCTCTGTACGTGCCCTCAGCTCTTCTGGAGTGGACTAAAAAGCTGGATGGAAAGTGGCCCCAGGAGAGGTTATTTCTCAGCACAGACCTCAAAAACCCCTCAGGTTTTCCCAGCCAGACTTTCCCAGAGGAGCAGGTGAGACCCTTCCTGTGGGTGAGCTCCCAGCCTGTGCCCTGGTTGTCTTTGGATCCTTGAAGCCATGGCTTTGAGTCCCTCTGCCACCATCCTGAGAGGGGAAGCAGCTGAGAGGTCACCTCCCTGTCAGTGTGGGAGTGAGGTTTGGAGCAGGAGGGGATTCGGGGTGGGGGGGGCAGCACAGTTTGACCCCGATTGAAGAGGTGGCACCTCCCAAGCCCATCCCAGGGATTAGCCTGGAGCACGGACCACACCCAGCAGACAGTCGTGAGGAGGGGACCCTCTTTTGGAGGGCAATTTAACCCAATAATATGGCACAGCAAGACTGTGCCAACCAGGTGGGGCCCAGGCTCTGCTCAGGTGAAACCTAATCCCGACACTAACAACCTTGCCCACCTCCAGCCTGTGCTTTCCACCAAGTTCCTGGGATTTGGCCATCCAAGCACACTTGGGAAGAACCATGAGGAGTCTCCCACCACCAAGTAAAATGTCCCTTGTCCCTTTTCAGCTCAGCAGGTGTGCTCCTAACTTCGCTGCTGGTTGCTCAGCCCATCCCTGCCTTTGTTCCCAACCCTGTGACCCTTGTCCAGGGGAAAATGTTCCTGCCATATTCCTGGCAGGAATGTCCCTCCTGCAGTGAAGTCACAGCACGTTCCTGGATGCTCAGGATGACCTTTAGACTGTCCCTCAGCAGAGAAGGTCCTTGGCAGGGGACATCCAGCTCCAAGGACAACAGTGAGTCCATCATATTTTGGCCAGAGAGGAGCATTGCTGCTGAAATCACCTCACCTGCCTGATGCAACAGGTCCTTCATCCCTCCAGCCTTTCCATAGTGCCAGGTTAAAGATCCATCAGCAGCGGAGCTCTTGCGAAAGGAACGAGCCACGGGAGAGAAAATAAAGTCCAGGGTTCACCCTCTGACCATCCTTTTCCCCTCCAACCAACACTGCCCCAAATTCCTCAGATTTGGGGTATTTTGGAGGCTCTCCCCCCTGGAGTCTTGTGGATGGAAAAGAAAAATCTGTGGGTTTGAGAATAGGAATAAGAGAGTCAGAAATGCCACAGAGCATAGAATGGATTGGGTTGGAAAAGACCTCCCAGATCATCAAGTCCAACCTCTGATCCAACTCCAGCCCCTTTCCCAGATCATGGCACTCAGTGCCACGGCCAATCTCAGCTTAAAAATCTCCAGGGATGGTGAATCCCTCCCCTCCCTGGACAGGCCATTCCAATGCCTGGTCACTCCCTCTGCAAAGAATTTCTTTCTAATATCCCACCTGAACCACCCCTGGCAGAGCTCCAGCCCTGCACCCTTGTCCTGGTGCTGTTCCCTGGCAGAAGAGCCCAACCCCACCTGGCTACAACCTCCCTGCAGGGGTTGTAGGGAGTGAGGAGGTCACCTCTGAGCCTCCTCTTCTCCACACTGAACCCCCCCAGCTCCCTCAGCCTCTCCCCACAGCACTTGTGCCCCAGTCCCTTCCCCACTCTCGTTGCTCTTCTCTGCACCTGCTCCAGCCCCTCAAGATCTTCCCTGAGCTGAGGGCCCAGAACTGGACACACCACTCGAGGTGAGTAGCGGGGCTGGTTTATCAGCTGCTCCTTAACTATTGGATTACTGGGATGTCAATGTAGCCAAAAAGGTTTAATTTGAGGAATTAAACAGGAATAGGTTGTATCAAACGTGCTAAATAAAATGGGATGTGAGGGAAACTTCCAGCTCTTCCCGCAGGAAAACACGTTTTATCAAAACACTTAAAGAACATTAATATTTGTGCAAAGCAGTTAAAAGTTCACACCTTTTACAATGAGGTTGCCATTTGATTTATCAATCTTTTATCAGCTCTTTTAATATAACCCCATGTAAAGTAGCTTATTTTGACCGACTTCTAAATTTTATCACAGCTTTCCTTCACTCTGCATCTTCAGTGATTTTGTGGTTCTTAGACTCCCATTTGAGGTTTAAAAACAATTAACCCCTACCTTTCCAATATATAGAATTTTAAGAAAAAAAATTACTCTTCTGGAAATGAACTGTATGAGCTCAAAAATCTTACCAAAATATTTAAAAGTCCTGCGTTTTAATATTTTGTTACTCTTTCATTTATCCTAATTGTTTACATTTTTAGCATCTTACTTAATTTAGGGGGCTCAGAGTTTTTTTGCTGGGTGGCCACAGAAAGTTCCTGCATTCCTCTGGTAAACATGGGAATGACACTGTTATTGCTCAGCCATGTCTTACCAACATCTCTAAATTGCGCTAAGCTGCTAAAATGATTTTTTTGGGGGGATACTGTTTTTTATGGAGAGCTCATCACAGAGTGCCTGAGTGTGTTTGGTTGCACACAAACACCACCCCAGGGATCCTGTTCCATGACATGAATGGTTTATTGAGCTCCAGCACGAGGGAAACGCGGTTTGCTATGGATTTCTGTCCTGCAGCGGATTGATGTGGGTGCCTCATAATGAAATAAAACATGGGGTTTTGGCAAACAGTCTCCCTCTGCATGAGTCCAGCCCCATCACAGGGGACACAAGTGTCCCTCCCTTGGGGAATGCCAAGGGAAGAAAGGTAAATAAAAGACGAGTTTCCCTTTCTTGGTATTACTTGGGTTTTATGGCTTCTCTCCTCCTTCCATGTCCTTTTCCCATGGCTGTGGGTAGGTTAAGCAGGTCTGAAGTCGTGACGGGGTCTGTGCTGGTTTAGGGTTAAACCAGCAGGAGAAATTAATCCAACTCAGAATGGAATTGCAAGTCAGAATAACAATTTAATAAAAAAAGATCACACTAAATACACTGATACGGAAGGAAAATCCATTCAACCCCCCAAACCAGCTGTGCAGCCCAGCGCAGTGGGGCATGAGCAGGATGGAGCTCCCCAACCCCTGTGCTGAGCACCACATGGGCCCCCTGAGTTCAGAGTGAAAAGAAAGAAGAAACCTGTTGGTGAAAATGATGGTCAATCTGGTCCAGAGTGGCAGTCCCAGTCCTGGTGAGGCTCTGCTCCTCCTCTGGATCTGACATGTGATTCCAGACCCAAACCCCAAGTTATCTATACTTGGGCTCAGATGGGAGCACCCAGTCCCTCCTCCAGGGTGGGGAGTCTCCCAGTGGGTGATTCACTCTGTGAGGTCAATCCTGGCATATTTTTGGCATCCCTGCTGGCCCCTGGGCAGACATGACCCCTCAGGTGGGGGTGAAGGTGCTGGTGTCTCCCTGGAGGGGAGTTATCACACTTGAGCCATAGGTGTGGTGACAGGAACACTTCCTTATCTCCCAGAAGTTCCCAAACACCCCCCTGTGCCCTGAGGGGTGGGGTGTGCCCTGGGCAGCTGCTGCCAATGGTCCATGGTGAGCAGCTCATGAGACAATGACACAGAGGGTTTAGAACACACCCCCACCCAGTGCCAAACTGTTCCTGGCTACTGTAACCAAGACACGTTTCTTCATATTACTTGGGGTTTATGTCCTCTCTCCTCCTTCCATGTCCTTTTTTCCACGGCTGTGTGTGGGTTAAGCAGGTCTGAGGTTGTGCTGGGGTCCAAGAGGTCTCACAGCTCTCTGTGTCGGAGGTAAATGTGCCTTGGAAACTGGGAATAACCCAAATTCCTCCTGCAGTCTTTTCCTCACTGGAAGGGGGTGTGAAATCCAACACATTTAATGAGCAAATAAAATCCCCAGTGAGGGAAGAGCCACTTTTACGGTGCTGAGGGCAGGAGGAGCAGTCACTGGGGTGCAGATCCTGCTCATCCAAGCCCAGGACTGCTGATCATAGAACCAGGGAATCATTAAGGTTGGAAAAGACCTCCAAGGTCATCAAGTCCAACCTTTGACTCAATGCCATAATATTTTGAATAATCTTCTGGTTTCCCCCCGGACCTTGCAGCAGATTCCTGGAAGGAGCTGCTGCTACTCGAGTGTGCTGATGGCAACCAGAGGGCTCCCCAGGCACTGCCCAGGGACTGAAGTACCACCATTCCCATGGATTGCAGACCCTGATGTCCCCATTCTCCTGGCAGCATAGGACCTGGGGTGACTGGCAGGTAGATATGCCTGGGAATGGGTGGGAAATGTCCCCCTCTGTGTCCCAAAGGCTCAGTGTTGTCTCAGGCAAAGGGCCCAGCTGCTGTCGCCAGGTGGGGAGGTGGAAATTCCTCTCCTGGCCCTGCTCCCGGGACATGCTGCCAACAGAGCAAACAGCCCTGGTCAGTGCCAAGGGTCACTGGCACTCAGACGTCTGCTCTGTCCCCTGCAGCATATCTCCAGTAAGACCTGCTGCCCTTGGGCAATGGTTGGGGCAGTTTTTCCACCTGGCAAGGCTGATGGATGGAGAAACAAAGGTGTCGCTGCTTTCTTGGCACCTCACCAGCCAGACAGCGGAGAAAGCAGCTAAGCAAATGTGTGGGCAGACTCTGTCCTGGTCTTAGGGCTTTGCAAGTCCTCTGCTTGTGATGGAGGAGGCAGCAATACTCATGGAGAAGTGATGGAAGAGGTGGCGGGATCAAGGTGCAGATGGAGAGCTGAGCTTCTGCCAGGGAGGACGTGGAGCTGGTGTCCACAGGGCAGTTTGGATGTGCCGTGGGGTGATGCTGCATCTCTGTGAGCCCTGGGGTCCTGCTGCTCCTGGCAAGAGCTCAGATTTCACAGAATCATGAGGTTGGAAAAGACCTCCAAGATGATTGAGTCCAACTTGTGCCCAATCCCCACCTTGACCCCCAGCCCAGAGCACTGAGTGCCACATCCAGTCATTCCTTGGAGACCTCCAGGGATGGGGACTCCACCACCTCCCTTGAACAGCCTCTTCCAGTGCTGAACAATTGTTCCATGAAGAAATCTTTCCAGATTTCACCAGAATCCACTTCCACATGCTGGATCACTGGTTGCCATCAGCACACTCAAGTAGCAGCAGTTCCTCCCAGGAATCTGCTGCAAGGTCTGGGGGGAAACCAGAAGATTCTTCAAAACATGATGACATGTTCTCCAATGTAACCTCTGGAGAACCAAAACTCCTCCAAACTGCCCCAGAGCCTTGCACAGGCACACTGCCTGGTCTGGTTCTCCAGAGGTTACACCAGAGCTCCAGCCACTGTGGAGAAGGGGGTTGTGATGGGGAAGGGCAGTTCTGCTGTGCCCTTCAGGAGGAAAAAGACATTGCTGAGCTGGGAGTGCAAAGAGGGACCCCAATCCACAGCCCCCGAGATGTTTGCTGGAGGCAAATAAAAATTGTTATTCAAATAATAAACCCCATAAAAATAATGGAATCATGGAATGCTTTGGGTTGGAAGGGACCTCAAAGACCATTTAATTCCAATCCCCTGCCATGGGCAGGGACACCTCCACTAGCCCTGGTTGCTCCAAGCCCTGTCCAACCTGGCCTTGGACACTTCCAGGGATGGAGCAGCCACAGCTTCTCCATGTGCCAGGACCTCCCCACCCCTCCCAATATCTAATCTACCCCTGACCTCTGGAAGCCTCAAAGGTCCTGCTTCATTTCTCAGGCCCTCTTCAGGCTCTGAGTGCAGTACTAATGCTGCATGAGAGCCGTGCTGGGAGCTCCATTTGTGGAGCCCAAAGCCTGGATGCTCTTCCAACACCTTGTTGTCATTGCCAGGAAGATTCCACTCATTTCTCTGGTCGATGCTTCTCCACAAGGGCTTTTTTTTTTTTTTTCTCCAGGCTTGGTGATCACATATTTGCTGGACTCCAGGCATGGGCTGCCTGCCTGTCAGTTTCCAAATCCCTTCCCATCACAGCCACCTGCCAGTGCCACCAGGAGCAGCGTCTCCATCTCTTCCAAGACACACGGAGCCAGTCGCAGCTTTATTTGCCTGGCTAGGATGGGAGACTGATTCCTGCTGAGGTGCCTGTTGAAGTGGAAAGCTGAATTTAAGGCTCAGCTTGTCCTCTCCCCAGAAGCCATAAATTAATTAGTGGTGTCCTTGGCCAGGAGGTTGGAGTGAAGGGGCCAAATGTTGCTGCTGCTCGGGGTGGCAGATGCCTGGATGTGCAGGAATTTGGGGTGTGCTTAGGGAAGGCAACACTGCTGGAGCAGGAGAAGGCTTTGGAAAGCAAACTGTCTGAGGGCTGGAACCTCTCTGCTCTGGACACAGGCTGGGAGACCTGGGAATGTCCACTCTGGAGAAGAGAAGGTTTCAGGGACACCTTAGAGCCCCTTCCAATGCCTAAAGGCGCTCCAAGAGAGGGACTTTGGATAAGGGTCTGGATGGACAGGCCAAGGGCCTCCCATTGCCAGAGGTAAGGGATGGATGGGATATTGGGAAAGAATTGTTGGCTGTGAGAGTGGGGATGCCCTGGCACAGGTTGCCCAGAGAAGCTGTGACTGGTCCATCCCTGGAAGTGTCCAAGGCATTGGATGGGGCTTGGAGAAACCTGGTCTAGTGGGAGGTGTCCCTGCCCATGGCAGGATGTGGAACGAGATGAGCTTTAAGGTTCCTTCCACTCCAAACCATTCTGGAATTCTAGGAAAGGTTTTTTCCATGGCCAAGCTCGATGTCAGAGGGACATCTGGCCCAGCTTTATTCTGTGACCCCAGAGAAGTTTCTCAAGTAATGATTTCAGAGAAATGTGAAGGTGGAGGATTCTCCATCATCATGCATTCAGACCCGAGTGAAAAAAAACTACTTGGAATTGCCACCTCCTCCCTCCTCTGCACCCTGGAGCTTGAACACTCTGTGCTTGATGCCACCAGCAGGGGCTGATGCTTCAAAACTTCCCAAATGCTGGATTGTTTGGTGCTTTAAGGGGAAATGATGGTTATCCACAACCGAGATACACATTTATGTATCTTCCCAACTGTATCATGACATTCAGAGAATCATAGAATCAGCAGGAGGCCAGGATGGAAGGCTTATGGAGAGAGAGGAAAAATGCTCCCTGGAATAAATCCCAAGGGTGTTAAAAACAAGAAGTAGCGGGATGGGAACCAAATCTCTCCTGAGAAGGTGAAATTCAGGCAGGAAATAGAACCAGGTGATCCACCAGGACGTTTCTGGGATCAGCATTGCTCGTGGAGTCATTTTCTAAAGGTGTTGAACCCTGGCCATTCCCTCCTTGCTCTTCCCCAAGCTCCTGTGCCGTAGGCATTCCTCAGCCTCCTTCCCAAGGGAATAAAGCATTTAATTCCTGAGTGTTCCTCCCTTTGCCCATCAGCCTTTCCCCAGCAATTGCTGCACCCCATGACTGATTTCAGCCAGGTGGCACTGAGAGCTGGAGGGACAAAAAATGGCAGAGCTGGAGAAAATCTGGGGCAGGAGCAGCTGGAAAGGGTGAGAGAGATGCCATGGGGTGAGCTGAGCCTCATACTAGACACAAGAGAAGCTCCACCCTGGCACAGGTGGCTCCCAGGTCTCTCTCGGGGATTCATGGATACTTTCACCCCAAAATGTGGACTCGTCTTGCCATCTACTGGTGGAAGCTCTCAGAGGAGCGGGGCTGGGGGACCAAGGACATTCAGGAGAAGGAGATGGGGGAGGAGGACTGAACCCTGTGCTGCTTCTGGCAACACCCAGGTGGGACCAGCCTGGTCAGAAGGGACCAAGCCCAGCCTTGCAAGGTGATCTTTTGCTTGTCAAAAGGCTTTCCTTGCTCCTGGGCCTACTAATTCCTGCTTAAACATGTTCATCCTCGTGATTCATTATCCCTCTCCTAAATCTTCTTCAGGGTCCCTTCCCTTTGGGCCCCCAGGTTTGGCTCAGGGATGTTCCCTTCTCTGGTTTGTTGCTGCTGCAGCGTTCCTGGTTCCACCATCCTCAATGCAGAGGTCTCAAGGATGAGTTGCATGGATTTTGATGGAGTGAGAGGGCTGTGAAACCCATCCCAGGAGAGATCTATGGACATCAGGGCTTAGAGAAGCAAGGGGACCTCTCCCATAGGGAAACACAAATGCACTGAAGAGGGATGGACATGAAGGATCCTCACTGTAGGTCGGGGCGGGGCGGGTTGTGTCCCAAATATGCAAGGCCACGCTTGGCACGGTGCTGGTGGTGCTTTGATTTGGTCCCACATGGTTAAAAGGGTTTCCTGGAAGAAGTTTTGAAGCACATTGCACCCCATTATTCCCTCGGAGGCTTCTGTGGGTGAACTGGCACCAACAACCGAATTTTGGGGATGCCCTAAGCACCACAACTGGATTTTGGGGATGCCCTGAGCGCCACAACCGGATTTTGGGGTTGTCCTGAGACACCCAGAGGTTTTATTCGTGCCCATGGTCCAGACGTGAGAGCTGAAAAGCAACCTCAGTGCCTTCCCCACCAGTTCTTGGGAGGGTGGTTGGAGCAGTGGAAGGTGTCAGGAGAGGGAGCCAGAGCCTCAGCTGAGAGCAGCGAAAGACACCGGGAAGGGGCTGCTCGCTGAGACGGGGACACCCCAAATTACACAACCACCTCCCTGGAGTTGGTCCCAACCACCTTCGAGGGTGCCCAGAGCAAGTCAGGTCTGTCAGGGCGCTAAGTTTTGGAGGCTGTCCCTGTTTCGTAGAATCACGGCGTCATTTATGCTGGAGAAGTCCTCCAAGACCGTGGAGTCCAACTGTTTCAGGCGGGACAGAGTTTTAATTTTCTTCCCGGTAGCTGGAAAAGCGCTGTGTGGGCGGCTGAATCGGGATGGGGACGCATCCCAGGGCAGTCAGACCTGTGGGACAGCAGTTTGAAACCCTGAGTTAGTTTTGTCTTGGAATTTTGACTGCACTGAGCGCTGGGAATGCTCCGAGCTTTGGGTGGGATGTCCCCGGTCCCCCCTCCCACGGCGCCGGGAATCCGCATCCAGCCGCGCGTTTCCATCTGCCCCAGCCGACACAACCCCCTCTGGGTTTTTTGTCCTTCCAAAAGCTCAGCTGAGGACAAATATATCCTAGGATGGGTTGAATTGCCAGTTTAGCATCCCCTGTGCTGCTGTGTCGACTTCAGGGTTTTGCTCTGAGTTTCAGGGATGCTCGGAAAGATGAGACAGCTCCGTCCCAGCGTCTCAAGGATGGGAAGAGGGGGACGTTCCCAGTTGTGTGGATCCCCTCACTCCAACCTCGTGAGTAAAATCTTGCTCCAGCAAGCTCTAAACCGCACTCGGGGCAGAGAAAGGTGCAGAGCTGAGTGTGGGAAGAGGTGATAAATTAGCCTTGTGTCTTGTTTGAGAAGGAAAGCTGGAGCCTGGTGGCTTTAAAGCCTGGAGAGAAGCAGGACCTTTCCATCTTCATTTGTCAGGGAAGCAGGAGGAAGGATGGGGAGGTTGAATGGGGTTATACGGCCTTGGAAATGCAGAGGTGAAGGTGCTGCGTCCCACACATTGACCAGGATTTGGCCACCCTGAGCCAGGGTGCTTCAGGCAAGCACTGTGCTGTCCCTTATCTCCAGCTCCATTTCACAGCTTCCTGAATTATTGATGGCTCCGATGCAGGAGTCTATAATTAGCTCCCCAGACCTTTTCCCTGGGCTGGAGCTGGGAACACACTTCTTCTTTCAGTGGTTTTGCTCTGACTTGAGCAGATTGAGGAGGGAGGAGGAAAGCAAGGGATGGCCAGGGAGCTTGAGGAATATCAAGGGAGGAACAGGATGGCTTTGAATGCATGGGGTGCTTTAGCAGTGGCCACCTTCATGACAGGTCATCAGGGAAGGGGGTCTGGGCAGAGCCTGGGCTGTCTGAGGGGTCTGACCCCCAGCTTGTGCAGGGTGGAAGCCATGCCAGGAGCCAGGAGAAGGCAAAGGCTCTTCATGTCACATTTTGAGGACTCCTCAGCCTCAGTGCTGGGGGATTTACTGGTCAGAGGGAGGAAAACACCGAGGCCTGGATGCCAAGAGAAAGCCAGACTTCATCTCAAGGGGACCAGGGGCTGTGTTTGGGTATAGAAAATGATGGGTTGGGGCACAACTGAGCAGTAAAGAGGCAGCTCAGTATCTTAAAGCTCTGCTTTGGAATCATTCACAGCCTAAAAGTGGCTTCAGGGATTTCTATGAGGTCTGGGTGCCTTAACACTCATTCCTCAAAACTGTGCACCCCGATCAAAACAGGAGCACAAATTCCCTGGGGTCCTGAGCTCAGAGGCACAACCAGCCCTTGGGTTTAACTCTAAACTGCTTTTCTGGAAAACAGGCACTTTGAGCTGCAGCAAAAGAGTGGTACCTGCAGAGGGCCTTGGCTGCCACAACCCTCATTCAGGGGCTCTGTGGTTATGCTGGAGATATTTTATTTATATACTTATAACAGTTCCCTGGAAGTGTTCAAAACCAGGTGGGATGGGCCTTGGAGCAACCTGGTCTAGTGGAAGGTAGAATCATTGAACAGTTCGGGTTGGAAGAGCCCTTAAAACTCATCCAGTTCCAACCCCTGCCATGAGCAGGGACACCTTCCACGAGACAAAGTTGCTCTAAGCCAACTAAACCTGGCAAGTTTAGTTAAACTCTGGGCTACTTTTAAAAAAAAGTATCAGTAGAATAAGGAGTTTCCCTTCTTGAAGGAAACTTCTACTGAGAAACCCTCTCTTAATCCCTAAACCTGCTGCAAGGCACTTGACATTTCAATAATGTTCTTCTTCCAGGGCGATGCAGAAGGTCAAAAGGAGGAGCTGGCTCACCAACAAGGAGGACATGAGTTGTCTCCAATCCCAGAAAGTGTTGGGCTTCCCCTCAGCATGGTGATAGAAGGGCTGGTGCTGGGGGCAGCCTGGACAACCCTCTTTCAGACCCCACTCTTGTTTTCTGCAGCACATCCTCCACCCTCCTTGGCTTCACGGGGACTCTGGCATGGAGACCTGGCTCAGGCACTTAAAAGAACCCCCACAACAAGCAGCCTCCAGAAGGAAACTGCATCTATTTATGGAGCATTGGCCTGGTTTAGGCAGGGCTGACCCAGGGCTGACCCTTGTGTCCCAGTCACGGGCAGGCTGAACAAGGGGCAGAGCTCCTTTGCCCCACCACCACTGAGGATCCATCCTGCCTTGACCCCATCCCCTTGGAGATCCCTCACTCAGTGCTGGGAGCTCTCACTATCCCCTGCCTTGCTGGAAGTCTTTGCTCTGAGGTGTACATTGAATTTTTCAGCACATTCCCTAGAAATTGTCCCTTTTTTTTTTTGAGAGACCTGGTGTAATTAGAGAGTTGACTTAGTCCCAGCTGCGTGGGAAGGGCTGCAGGAAGGCTCTGAGCTCCTGTCCTGCACCTGCTCACCCCTTGGGCTGTAGGTACAGGTTTGGCCAGGAAGAGTCCCACTGACCCAAACACCCACTGGGATGTCCATGGAGGTGGAGGGAGTGGACTGAAAAAAGTGGGGGAGAAGAGGACTTTCTAGAAGACACCACCAGGGTTTGGATGGGGATGAAGGACACTGCTATGCCCTGTGGATGCTCCATCCCTGGAAGTGTTCAAGGCCAGGCGGGATGGGCAGAGTAACCTGGTCCAGTGGAAGGTGTCTCTGCCCATGGTAGGGGGGTTGGAACTGGAGGATCTTTAGCATCTCTTCCAACCCAAACCAGACCCTGTCTGCATCATGAGCATCACCCTGGGCTGAAAACACACAGCTGAGGGATGGAGGGGGTCTCTGGGGTGTGTGCAGCCGTGGGACCAAGCAAGGATTTATTCTGGGGCAGAGCAAACCCAGGGAAGATGGGGCAGAAGGTGGTGCACGTGATGTAGGTGTGGTACTTGAGAGACCATCAGACAAATGCTGCCAGCACTGATTTGTGTGTAGTTTCTGCTCCCTCAGGGGAGGGAAATGATCTCAGCAACCTCTCAAGGCCCTTTCAAGACCTATCAATCTGCATTTCCCAAGTGCCAAGCGAGCCTGCTAACCCACACACTGACCCCAGCCCGTCACCCAGTGAGGCCAAAAGGCAGAGATGAGTGGATATGGGAGCAGAGGGGGAGCTTTAAGTTCAGGACACAGGTCATGGGAGCCCATAATAAACAAACAGGACTTGTTTAGAAGATGATATATGCTGCACTAATAATGTTCCCAGTCTCCCCCTCATCACTGCCAGCTAATTACCCTTCCTGGAGCCATGAGACTGCCCTTCTCATCTGGTGTGCACCGTTGTGGTGGTTTTAACCCAGTGTCCACCCAAACCTCCAGGCTCCCCACCCCACCCTTGCCCAGAGGGAAAGGGAAAAAAGGAGAAAAGGCAAAAAACAGCTGAGAGATAATGGCAAAACAAACTCAGAGTAGCTAAATACTTAAATTTATTACTAACAAGATAAGAACTAAAACTAAAAGCACTAAAACTAAAAAGTAAGAAATAAATCAGTCTTAAGAACACTCCTCCCTCCCTCCAGCAGTCCGACAGAGCAGGGAATGGGAGTTTCACAGGTGGGTGTTGTTGTTGCTGCCATTGCTCTTGTCCTGTGGGTCACTCCATGGGGGGCAGTCGGGTCTCTGCCCCCCGATGGGCTCCGTGGGTTGCAGGGGGACAACCTGCTCCACCATGGTCTTCACCATGGTCTGCAGGGGGACCGCAGCTCTGAGTCCTTCCCCTGCTCCCCTGGGGTCCTTCCCATGGGAGACAGTCCTCAAACGTCTCCATCATGAGTCCACCCCCCAGGCAACACTTCTGCTGGGGGAAAAACCTGCTCCAGGTGGGTCTCCTTCTGCAGGAGTCCTGGCTGCAAGTCTCTTGCAGGATCTCGCTCCATCCTGGGCCTCCCCCAGGGCAACAGCTCCTTGGGGCATCCACCTGCTCCTCCAGGGGCTGCAGGGGGGTCTCCAAACCCCAAAATATCTCCACGGGCTTCGGGGAGAGGGGGGTGTGGGGAATAGCTTTCAGTCCTTCCCTCCCCCACCCCGCTCCAGTGTGGGGTTCTTCCTTCGCTTCCTCCTGCTCTTCTGACCTTGGTCTCTCTCTCTCTGTTGTTATCTCATGGCTGGAATTTTCAACTGCACAAACACTCCAATTCTTGAATATGTATCACAGAGGCGTAACTATGATTTTAATTAGTTCCACAGGACAGGAGAAGCTTCCAGCAGCTTCTAACAGAAACCATCCTGGAAGCCCCCCCCTTCTACTAAAATTCAGCTACAGAAACCCATGACAACCGTGCAAGGACGTGGGTATGACCAAGTAGCTTTGGGCTGGGGCTGCCCTTTCTGTTTTGGTTTCTTGTAGCTTTTCTGCTGTAATCGGTCATTCAAGGACACGCTAACGAGCTGTGTCCTGGCCTCTGAGGAGCCCTGAGTCCCTGCCATGCTTCCTCAAAAGAACAGGGGGTGAATGTGAGGTGAAGCCCCACATAAATCTCACAGAAGGCTTTGTGCAAATAGATGCAGAGCCAAGTGGGTTTCCTTAGAGGCATCCGTGGCAGCAAAGAGGGTCCCTGAAGGCCAGGAGAGGGACCCACTCACCATGGCAACCAGTGGGTTGTCATCCTTGCTCATGGGGTTTTGGCCCACTCTGTACAAAATAAAGGAGGTTTACCTCAAATCTGGAAGGGAAAGAATTGGTGGTAGGATTGTGGAGAGAATGGGAGCTGTGACTCCTTCCCCACTGCTGGTCTGAGTGATCTCTGGCAGATGGACATCCTTCTTCCAAGGCTCCATGTGCTCTCCAAGCCAGTACTTCATGGAATCACAGAATGATTTGGGTTGGAAGGGACCTTGAAGAGCATCTTGTTCAGCTTCTCCTTCCATGAGCAGGGAGATCTTCAACTAAACCAGGACCTAATCAAGGACACATCTTGTGATGGAGAACATCCATCCTTGCTCTTGGCTTTCATCACCATTTAACTCAGGCAAAGTCCACCTTTGCCATGTGGTGTTGTGGTGGAGAAGGTGTGTCCCTGAGCAGGTAAGGACCTGCCAGACTTACATCAGAGTGGTACCAATGGGCCAAACTCCCTTGAAAATCAGTCCCATTGGAAGCTGATGCCTTTTTCTGACCTTTTCACCACCTCATGGCTCCTGAAAGGGGACTTCAAGCACATCCTTGAGGACTGCAAGTCCTTTAGGCCAGTTCAGAGGTCCCTTGGATTTGGGTGGTGGGTGCTGTAAAGTGCCCCTGGGCCCTCATGCAGGGCTCAGGACAACTACTGGGATGGGTGTAGTGTTTAGGATCCCTCAGCTGCGGGGACACCCTACGAAAAGCTGAGGAGACACCCAGCAAAGCAGGGGATGGATAAATTAGGGGTAAGTCCTTCTCTGAGAGGAGTGGAAGGTGCAGGTAACTAATTTACTAAGGGATGAACCCCAAGCCAGGGTTGGCCCCAAGGGTGCTGCAGGTTATCTGTGTGATGTTGGGGCTCAGCCCTCCCTGCTCTCTCCATCTCACTGTGAAATGCCCGAGTGGCTCATGCTGCAAAGCCCACAGGTTTTTTTTCCTCCTCCTTCTCCTCTTCCTCCTCCTCCTTCTCCTTCTCTTCTCCTTCTCCCCTGCAGAACTGATCACCCAGGCTAATTTTGCTACCCCAAAACTGCCTCCAGGCAAAGTGACCTGGGGGTTAGGGAATAAATCTGCCTTGTGCTCAGATCCACAGCATCACCCAGGTCCTGAGAGCCCACCCGCTGGGGACTAAATTGGATGCAGGAGCTGGGCATGATTTCCACCAAACCCCCCCATGCTTCCACTGCCAAAGATTCCTAAAAACCTGTTGGAAACACTCAATGCAAGGATTTTTGGGGTGTCTCCATCTGAAAGGGAGGCCTGGGCTTGACTTTGGCTGCTGGAGGCTGAGACACAGCCCTGCCCACAGCACTGATGTGGCTGCAGGGTCTTCCTGGAGGAATCTGCACCTGCCTGAGTGCAGGGAACATCCTTGTCAGTCACAGAGATCCATTCAACCCTCACCAGAGGACATCTGGGCGTTGTGAATATAACCCAACCTCAGATCAGCTCCACTGCAGAACACACACATATGGAAGTCAGGTGTACAGAGGCACGGATGGGGCTGTTTCCTTTGTGGTGGGAAACCAGGAGCTGACTTGGGAGTCTCTGGAGTTGCTTGCACTGACCTCAGAACTCTGAGGAGAAAGTTGGAGCCAAGCACAGATGCTTTGTTTGGAAGAAATTATCCCTGTCAAGATGAACCACAAAGTCTGCTAATAAGAACAGACTGAACATGGCACAAAGAACTGGAGTCTGGATTGCAGGGAATCATTGAATAGTTTGGATTTGAAGGGATGAGCCTTTCAAAGGGGGTCTCTTCCCCTTGCAATGAGCAGGGACATCTTCCCCTAGACCAGGTTGCTCCAAGCCCTGTCCTATTTGGCTTTGAATGTTTCCAGGGATGGGGCAGCCACTACCCCCCTGGGAAACCCATGCCAGTGCCTCACACCCTCATTGTGAAAAACTGATTTCTTATGTCTAATCTAAACCAACACCCTTTCACAACAGGATAAGGCAAACCTGAAATACCCTTCCCCAAGATTCCCTTTCCAGTTCAGTTGTGCCTCAGAGTACTCCTGAATTTGTCTGTTGTTTCCCTCTCCTCGTTTCCCACCATGGAATTTCACTGTCACTAAATAATCCGGTATCCCATCGATTTTAGCAGGAACAGCTCCTTGCAGGCAAGGAGTTCCACAGTTCTGGGAGCTGAATCCACTTTTAAGCACTTTCCCAACTGGGTTTAGCCTGGGTGGAAAACAGGGTAAGAGTCAGACTCTGAGAAATGCCAACACCTCCTCCAGGTCCCGGGCACAGCCATGGCCTTCTGTCCCTTGAAAAGAGCTGCTGCCTCTGAAGCAAAGGTGGGGACAACAGGTCCTTTCATGTCTCAAAGGAGAAGGGAGCAGGGCCACAATGCAAAACACCCAGATTTTCCATGTTTCTGGGCCAGACAGGTGGAAAACAGGACTGCCAGCAGAGCAAAGAGGGGAGCCCAAACACCTTGGGTGCAGCGTTTTGTGGTGCTGCAGCCAAATTGGAAATGCTTCCCCCTGAAGGTTTTAAAATTGCTCTTCCTGAGGCTGAAGAGTGATGGCTTCATTCCTTCCTTTCCCAACTGTAATTTCTCTTATTCTGACCTTATTCAAACAGCTCCAAGTGTTTAATGTCTGGGATATTTTCCAGAGAGTTGAAACATCAGCTTCAAGGGCTGACTGGATGGTTTCCTGCCGTGGGACACGCGGCAGTTGGATGCAGGGGTGGGTGCAGGTGATTTCTGGATGGCTTTCTCCACAGGACAACAGGTTTCCATGGAACAACAGGACTTTGCCCCTCCCCAGAGTCTGGTTTGCCCTTTCCACATGTAACACCTGCTTTGCTGTTTGAAAAATTGCTCCAACATGCTGAATCTGTACCTTTGAAGAGCCTCCTGCAAGGCTCTGCCCTGGCCTTACTCCAGGAGTGGTTCCCATCTATTTCAGGAATTGGTGTCATCGATGCTCAAAAACTCCCTGGAAAAGTTTATAAAAAGAAAAAACCAAGCCCAGCAGATGTAGCCCACCCCAGGGGATGGAATTTATTCCTGGCCTGGGAAGTGGGAGTAGTTTATTAACACAAAGACCAGCAGCAATTTAAAGTCATGGGGTAATTCAGGCTGGAAGGGACTCGTGGAGCTCATCTCGTTCTGTGTCCTAAGCAGTGCAGGTCTACCTAAACCAGGTCACTGAGGGCCACGTCCAGTTGTGTCTCAAACAGCTCCAAGGATGAAGAAGGCCAAGAAGGGTCTGGTCATGCTGTGTCAAGTTTTGGGGAACGATGACAGCCTGTTTCTCATATTTGGCACAGTCTTCCTGATCCAACACAGCTCTGTGGAGACAGGCAGGGGGAGTGAGGGATGGGTGCAGCTCTGCAGCCGTGGTGCTCCCAAATTTGGTGGGGAAAAAGTCTTTGCCATGGTCTTCACAGCCCTGGGCTTTGGAGGCTTTTGCTGAGAGAGCTGAGGGTGTCCAGCATGCAGAAGAGAAGACTCCTGGGATACCTCAGAGCCTCTTCCAGTACCTAAAGGGTCTCTGGGAGAGCTGGAGAGGGATTTGGGACAAGGGATGGAGGAACAAGATGAGAAATGGCCTTACCACTGCCAGAGGGTGGGTTAGATTGGATATTGGGAAGGAATTCTTGTCTGGGAGGGAGGTGAGGCCCTGGCACAGGTTGTCCAGAGAAGCTGTGGCTGCCCCATCTCTGGAAGTGTTCAAGGGCAGGTTGGACACGGCTTGGAGCAACCTGGGATAGTGGAAGGTGTCCCTGCCCATGGCAGGGTGTTGGACTGTATTATCTTTAAGGTCCTTCCAACCCAAACCAAGCCATGATTCTATGACCTGGTGTGAGCTTTCCTCCAGGAACCAACATGATCATGGTTGGGATTGAAGCTGTTGAGAAAGCCTTGAAGCTTTGCTGAATTTGGAGTTCAGTAAAGGAATCATGAGACTGCACAGGGACACTGGGAGGACAGAACCAAGCCTTGTGCTCACACCCACCCTGGTGTTGCAGTAGCCACCCAAGGTGGTCCTTGCACTGCCTGGAAGCCTGTCAGCAGAGCAGCTCAAAGCCCTTCTAGTTTTTGGGACATCTCATGTTGGAGTCAGACCCCCAAAGTCTTAAATTCTTCATGGAAAACATCCTCTTGTGTTTAACCAGCCAGGAACCCTGGAGATGGACAACCTGTCCCAGAACTCTCTCCCACCAGGAGACGTTTCCAAGGGCTGTGGCAGAGGAAGGGGTGTGAGCTGCCTGTGTTGGATGGGAGCCACCAACCTCCAGCCAAGGGACACATTCTGCTCCACCAATCTGTTCCCTGTTTTTCCTCGTTAATGGCACTTCCATGCTCGACAGTTGTGATTTGAATAATTTGGGCTGATTGGTGTTTACACAGAAACATTGGGAGGAAATGAAACCACACCAGAGCCAACAGCCAACTCGGGGCTCTGAAATGCTGGAACTTGGGGGGGTGTTTCTAAAGAAAGGGGCTTATGGAACCTGCAGACTTGTTTCACTTGCTTGTCTGCAGGTTTAGTCACCTTGAAACAGGTGACAAATCACAGCCATGCCTGGTCTGGGGGTGCAGGTCTCAAAGACTGTTGGGTTTTGAAGGATTTGAGTAAAATTGCTTGTTGGCTGCTGGCCAGGAGATGCTTCACTGTTGGCACTGATGGAAGGGCAGGGGTGGCAGTGACTCAGGTTGTTCATAACCCCCAGGGCACAGCCAGACCAGCTGGGCAGTGTCTCTGCCCTCTTGCTCAGCACCTGTATTGCTCCAAACAATCCACAGCCAGGAGAGCAAGGATGGGTGGGAGAGAGGGGGATGGAGGAGAGAAGGTGGTGAGAAATTACCTGAGAGATAAAAGGGATTTAGCAAGAAAAAAATAGGGGTTATGGGATTATCTGGGAGTCTTGTGTAGCAAAGATTCACCAATTGCATGGAGCTTCTTTACCTTTTTTCCTGATCAAAGACCATTTTTCAAAGATTGCTGGGGCTGCAGAAACCCTTTGAGTGGAACCTCTGCCTTCCTTCATCTCTGCAGGCAGAGAGGCCTTATCAGACCTTTCCCTGGGAATGGATGTCCTGCCCCCTTCTTCAAAGGTGCTGGTGGAAATTGTGATCCTTGAAAATGTTATGTGCTAAACCAGGAAGGTTCCTCCTCCTCAGTCTACTTTTGGCACTGGCCACCTCTGCTTTTTGCTTGTCTCCCTGGGGCTCAACATTTGCTTGAGCTGGTTCAGACAATCCCAGGAGTGTTCTGGTACCTCAAATTGGGGTTCTTTAACCTGGAGAAGAGGAGGCTCCTTAGACCCCCTTCCAGTGCCTAAAGGGGCTCCAGAAGAGCTGGAGAGGGACTTTGGACATGGAGGGACAGGACAAGAGGGAACGGCTTCCCACTGCCACAGGGCAGGGTTAGAGGGGATATTGGGAAGGAATTCCTGGCTGGGAGGGTGGTGAGGCCCTGGCACAGGTTGTCCAGAGAAGCTGTGGCTGCCCCATCCCTGGAAGTGTCCAAGGCCAGGTTGGACGGGGCTTGGAGCAACCTGGGATAGTGGGAGGTGTCCCTGCCCATGGCAGGGGTTGGAATGGGATGAACTTTAAGGTCCCTTCCAACCCAAACCGTTCTTTGATTCTGTGAAATTCCTCGGAGGAAGAGTTGCAGGGGGAATATGTCACTGCAGGGGAGGATCTGAATAACCTCCATGGATCTTTTCAGCTCTCCAAGTTCCCAGTGGAGCTCTGAGTGCAGCAACACTGGTGAGATACAGGATCCCCCATCACAGAGGGGTGGGACCACCATAAAGCTTCAGGGATCCTTTTGTACTTTGGTTCCTCTGGTATTTTCCCCTCTGTCCCAAATCCACCCTTCAGCTTCCCCCCACTGGCACTGACCTGCTGAGGGCATCTCCCACCACCCTCCCTCTCCTGTAAGCCCCAGGAAACTGGGGAAAGAAGAAGATTTAACAGAAACTGAAATATTGAAATCCTAAAGTTCTTTCTCCAAGGCTGATCTTTCATCTGAGGGAGGGAGCAGCTCCCAAGCCCCCTCAATGCCTGATGGGAGTGTGAGCTGAGTACTGATCCTGTTCAGGGGGTGCTCTGATCTCCAGCAGCGACTGGAGGGTAAAACTCTTGGTGAATTCAAGAAACCCTCATGTATTTACTTATTTATTTGGCACTGTGTGTGTGGGCTTGTTTGTTTGTGTGTGCAGGGAGTTCTGAAGGAACACAGGTTTGGATTTCCCTCCTGGCTGTTTGGTTTTGCCCTGAGAAGAGCAGACTTCGACCCTCTAGTTGAGGTGGCTCTGAGTGTTGACCCTCCCCCAGGTGCTGCCCCCATGGCTCTTGCCTGGGTGTCCATGTCCTCCCTCAACGAGGGAAGAGCCAACATTCCTGCCTTTTCCCTTCCTGCCAGCAGCTGATGCTGCCAAAGAAATGCAAAATCATCCCTTCCTGGCTGCAAGAATTAATAAGCAGCTTATTGAGACAAACGACACCAGCCTTTGGCTGTTCACGGCTCAGCGAACCCCGACGCTCCCGGCTCTGCTCCACACGTGACACAGACAGGCTTGGAATGCTGCTCCCAGAGGGGGAATTGTCTCTGCCTGGGACTGCAGCTTCCTCTGTTTTCCAAGGCTTCCATCCCTGCAGGATTTCTGGGCGCTGTGCCGCACGTCTCTGCCTCCCACCCGGACTGTGGGCTTCCCTCAGGATGTGCCTCCACAGCCCTTTGGGCACTGGGGCACCAGTCCCAAGGCGGGCAGGGAGGATCTGAGCGACAAAAGGGAGGAGAGGACATTGGGAATTTCTCCAGGGGTCACAGCAAAGTCCCCTTGCACCAGCCCTGCCAAAGAGAGGCTTTGTTGGGAGAACTTGTGAATGCAGCACCTCTTGAGAGCTTCCTCAGCATCCTCAGCCCTGGAATTACCACCAGGGGAGGACAACCCAGCCTAGTGTTTAACATCCATTTGTGGCCCTGCTGCATTTTCCCACTCTTTCCCCAGCATCCTTGTACTTTCTGATGCCCCCCAGGAGCTCATTCTCATGATCAGTTTTGAGCTGATTCCCTGATGGTTTCATCACTTGCTCTCTGGGATTTGGGGAAAGATGTGCCTGCAGTTAAAACACCCACCTCCTCCAGGGCCACCTGATCCAGCCAGTGGTGCCTTGGCACAGGAGACAAGGCCAGGCACTGCTTAGTTCACTGGTGTGGGTGTAAATAGTCTCCACCATGTGTTAGAATCCTAGAAGTTGGAATCATTTGGGTTGGAAGGCATCTTAAGGATCATTTGGTTTCACCCCCCTGCCATGGGCAGGGACATCTTCCACCATCTCATGTCGCTCCATGCCCTGGCCAACCTGCCCTTGTACACTCCCAGGGATGGGGCAGCCTCAGCTTCTCTGGGCAGCCTGTGCCAGGGCCTCCCCACCCTCCCAGCCAGGAATTCCTTCCCAATATCCCATCTAACCCTGCTCTGTGGCAGTGGGAAGCCATTCCCCCTTGTCCTCTCACTCCATTCCTTCATCCCAAGTCCCTCTCCAGCTCTCCTGGAGCCCCTTTAGGCACTGGAAGGGGCTCTGAGGTCTCCCTGGTGCCTTCCCTTCTCCAGGCTGAGCAACCCCAACCCTTTGGATAAATACACTGATGCAAAAGCACTTGAGAAGCATTTGTGGGAATGTGACATCTCCAAGTTTCACTGCCCTGGCAGGGATGAGGAATTTCCAAAGTCATTTGAAAGGAAGGGGGGTGGATGACAGTGGGATACACAGTCAGTGTCATTCACAAGTGCCATAGGAATAACACAAACACTCCAGAAGCAGCTTGTCCATCAACAATCAGAACTCCTACCAGGAGAAGGAAAATCAGGACAAGGGGGGGAATTTTACAATGCACAATTAATCCAAGCCACCAAAGAAACCACAGTTCTGCCTCCGAGGGAGCCAGAGAAGCAGAGAAGGAGAAAATGAGGCTGAGCCTCTCTCTCCCCCCACACCCAACATGCAAATCCCTCCTGGGCAATTTCTAGAGCAGCAGAAGGTCAGTAATTGATTTGGAGACCTGACTTTCCGAGAGCATCACGATGCAGAGGTGCTTCCCAGCCCGGCACGGCTCCCTCTGCAGCAAACGAGCTCAGAATCCCAATGGAGAGGGGAAGGAGCACACTCTTCCCTTGACAAGGGAACGACAGGGAGACAAAAACCCTTCCCATGCTGAATTAACCCGATTTGTCTTGCATTGCAACCCCTCTCCATGCCTCCCTTCACTCTCCAGAGCAAAATTCCTGCCTGAGGTGGCCTTGCTGGGGTAAAAGGATGCTGGAAGAGGAAGAGGAGGAGGAGAGGGAGGAGGAGGGGGAGGGGATTCACCCGGGTTTTTCTTTTCCTGGAGTTGGAAGCTGCTTGCTTTGGAAATGATGCTGCAGTTTCAATAGCCAGAGAAGCTCTGGTATTCCCCACATCTCATCCCCCCAGCTCAGACCTTCTTTGGGAAGGATGGAGAGTGAGATGAACCTCACGCCAGGGATGAAACCCTGCCACTGGAGTCAGGAATGGCTCTTCCTGGCTGTGGTGGCTGAGCATTGGTCCAAACACATGTGACAGAGACACTTCTCAGCCTGGATTTGAGCATAAACGTTTGGGAGCCCTTACAAACCTCCTGACTCCTGGACTACAACATCCTCCCCAGGGGGGTCTGGAAATTCAAGGAGGAGATCAGAGAAATTCAGGCAGGGTTGGTCTCTATATCAACTGAACAAAATCTCACTCAGGAAAACCTTACACTGATGTCAGGAGCAGAAAAGGGGGGGCCAAGACAAAGATGAACCATCAGAAGGAGAACAGATTGGTTTCATCCTTTCCCACTGAAATCCTGTGTCCACTTGGCCCTTGCCATGATAAGGATTTTCCTAATCAATGGGTCATAAAAGGTTCTTGGGATGATGACACCCATCCTTCAGGACCTGGGTGGAGAGCCATGGCTTTGTGGAGGGTGATCTTGCTGATTCAAACGAGCTGCATCTCTGGTTTATGGACTTTGTCACCTGAACACAACCTCAGAGTATAAATCAGCTGCTCACAGTAGTGACAGTGCTGGGAGCTTTCGTTGTGGTTTATAAAAGCTCAGAGCTCCTCCAAGTCCAGGTTTGTGGGTTTTAAGCCCAGGTTTGTATGTTTTAATCTCAGGTTTGTAGGTTTTAATCCCAGGTTCCTAGGTTTTAGGCCCAGGTTTGTAGGTTTTAAGTCCAGTTTTGTAGGTTTTAAGCCCAGGTTTGTGGGTTTTAAGCCCAGGTTTGTAGGTTTTAATCTCAGGTTTGTAGGTTTTAATCCCAGGTTCCTAGGTTTTAGGCCCAGGTTTGTAGGTTTTAAGTCCAGGTTTGTAGGTTTTAAGCCCAGGTTTGTAGGTTTTAAACCCATGTTTGTAGGTTTTAAGCCCAGATTCATAGGTTTTTAATCCAGGTTTGTAGGTTTTAAGCCCAGGTTTGTGGAATTTAAGCCCAGCCTGCCTCCTTACCAGCTCTGGATTTTGCAGTAGTGGAGTTGGATGAATACCTCAAGAGTCATTATGAAAAATCTATGACAATAGAAAGAATGTGCTGCCCAGAAGTGCTCTGGGTGTCTGGGTCTCCATCCCTCAGCACCCTTGCAGTGCAAAGATCAGCTCCTACCTGTTGCATCTTGAAGTACTCCAGGAGGAGGGATCCCTCTGGGGTACAACCAGGGCAGCATCAGCACTAACCTAAGCAGGGAAATATCTGGGAACTAAACAGAGCAGGCCCAGCATAGTTATTCCTTATTTCTTCTTTAATTATGTCCTCTCATTTAATGAGATCTGCACTGATCCAGATGCCAGATGGGCTGGGTGGGCTGAGACCATCTTCTTCTCCCCCCTCCTCCGTGTTTGTACAGAGAGGTGCTGCAGGGAAAGGCAAATATTTGACTGTTTGAGATGCATAGGAAAGAGGAATTGGAACGTGAGCCAGCAAAAGGCTCCTGACTCAAGCAGGGCTTTCTGTGGCACCAACACAACCCTCCATCAGAGGGGCTGGACTGGGAGATTCTGGCAGCCAGCTGGAAGGCCAGACTGACTGAAGGACATCTGCAGCCTCCTCAGGCGTGTGGCCTTATCTCAGTCCCACAACCGAGCCTGTTCCAGAGGAAAAAAGCTGCTGGAGGGGGTGCTGGGGAGGGGGGAGGAGCTGGGAATCAACAGTGCAAGGATTGGGCTTGAAAGGCTGGTGTAGGAGGAAAGGGGGATTTGGAAATGAAATATCTGAGGGTCTGTCTTCTGGCAGTGGCTTTTGAGGTGTTTGGCACAAAAGAGAGGTACTTCACCCATGGACAGCTCCTCTCCACCCTCCCCGACCTGATGGTGGTGGGAAGGACTACCAAGAGCAGGGGCTTGTCCCCTGTCCTTCTGCATCTGCTGTGGTCACAGAAGCACCACATAAGTAGGGACAAGGAGTCTGGAGGTCCCAGACGTGCTTGACCCATCTGACAGCCCACAAAGGACAAGCCCCTGGTGTGATTTACAGCCCCACCCTGGAGCATGGATATAAAACCATAGATTCTGAGAATCATTTAGGTTGGAAAAGACCTTTAAAATCATCTGCTCCAACCATTCCCCCGGCACTGCCAAACCCACAAGGAAACCACGTCCCCAAGTGCCACATCTACAAGTCTTTTAAATCCCTCCAGGGTTGGTGATTCCACCACTGCCCTGGGCAGCTGTGCCAGGGCTGGACAACCTTTTCCAGGAAGAAATTGTTCTTACTATCCAATGTGAACCTCCTCTGGAGCATGTTCAGCTCTGGGGCCTGGCTGTGCCCCTCTGTGCTCTTCAATTACACAATTTAGTTATTTATGGGGAAAGGCTGAGAGAGCTGGGGATGGTCAACCTGGAGAAAAAAAGGTTCAGGGGGAACCTTAGAGCCCCTTCCAGTGCCTAAGAATCTCCAAAAAGAGCTGGAGAAGGACTTTGGACAAGGACTTGAAGGGATGGGAGAAGAGGAAATGGCCTTCCCACTGCCAGAGGGCAGGGATGGATGGGAAGTTGGGAAGGAATTCTTGGCTGGGAGGGTGATGAGGCCCTGGCACAGGTTGCCCAGAGAAACTGTGGCTGCCCAATCCCTGGAAGTGCCCAAGGCCAGGTTGGACAGGAGTTGGAGCAACCTGGGGTAGTGGGAGGTGTCCCTGCCCATGGCAGGGGGTTGAATGAGAATATTTTTAAGGTTCCCCTTCAACTCAAAGCTTTCGATGATTAACCGGGATCCATGTCATTACATCCCCTCTATAACGGTGCTTGGAGCCCTTGAACCCCCAAGATCTTTGACATGCCATTGCTTTTCTGAATTCCTGATGCTCAATTCCTGATTCCTTGTGCTTCCCTGCGAGCAGCCTCACCTGGGCTGGTGAAGACAGTCGTGCTCTCAGGGAAGTGGGATCTCATTTGGCTTTGCCAGGATAGCTTTCCCGATGCCCTCAAACCCAGAATTTATTAAAAACCAGTTGCTCAGGGGAAGGGAGGTTTATCACAGATGTTATTCCATCCTTCCTGGTCCAGGTAAACAATGGCATCCCAGGCTTGTCAAGGTGAGGAATGTGCTCATGGACATACCTCCTGGGACTTGGAGACGGGTGAAATCCTGACAGGGACATTTTCATGCAGGGAGGAGTGTTAATGTCTGCATTTCGGGGCAACAGGGAGGATTTGGAGGTTTATCTGGGGTCTGGAGATGTCCCACAGCTCCCACAGGCACCCAAAATTCCCATCCCTGTCATCTACTCCTGTAAACTTTCCCTTCCCATCACCCACACCAGAAACGTGGCATGACCTGGAGCACATGGGCAGCACTGCAGGACAGCATGGACAGGTCCAAGCTGCAGCAGCTTATCCTGGAACAGGCATTCCTGGCACAGGGACATCGCTTCATTTCCCAAAATAACCCATCTCAGCAAATTCTGGCCCTTGGAACTGGCACAGCCACAGGACAGATGGTCGCAGGACACAGCTCAGGTAGGAAGGCAGCTTCTTCGCGCTCAAACCCCTCCCTTTCTCCCCTCCTTCCAGGCAAGGAAGGGGCTGATTAGCACAAAATCCATGGCAACCCGGCCAGCAGCCTCGGAGCCGGCTCCTTGCTCCCTCCCCTGCTCGGAACGCCTTTGTCTGCGGTGGCACATCCCACTCTTTTCTCTCCTCCTGCATTTTTCCCAGAGAGCAGCTTTGCTCTTCTCTTCCCCTCCAGGCAAGGCTGGCTGGGGGCAGAAGATGCAGCTTTACCCCTTACCTGTAAGGGACACCTTTACTCCTTTTCCTGTTCCTGGGGAACCTCTCTGAGGGAAGGCAGGGAAGGGATTTGCCATCAGGATTCAGGTTTGTTCTGGAGGTGGGAAATATCCTGGACTGCCAGCCCCAAGGAGATGATTTCCATCTGCAAACAGCCCAGTGGGAAAAAACTCACCAGGCTGTGACTGCAAAAATCTTCTCAACAACCACCTGGCAATTACAGATCTGGGTGTTCCCCTTAGCAAAGATCCTACAAAAAGGAAAAAAACCCACAATAAGACTCAGATGTGGTACCCTTTGAGGTTAAAGGCACTCCTGCAGCAGTGAAACAGTTTTCCCTCTGAGACTCATGGGGGGAGCAAAATGAGTCTTTGGCTCACTTGTTGTGTGCACCCCTGCTAAATCCACCCTGGAGCCCATGCCTTGACACCCCTGATAAATCCACCCTGGAGCCCATGCCTTGACACCCCTGATAAATCCACCCTGGAGCCCATGCCTTGCCCTGCAAGTGCAGCCTGGTGAGGACAAACCAATAGGAAGAAGGCAATTTTCCTTTCCAAGTTAAAACAGGCCAGAGGGAAACCCCAAAATCCCTCTCACTGAGCCCACTCCAGACATGAAAATCATTTTAAGAGCCCTCGAGTCCACCCATCTCCCAGAGAAAGCTTCTCCCAGGGAAAGTTTCTCCTGGGGAAAAAGCCTCTGCAAGGCATGAAACCCTCCAGGCACCTGGACATGAATCAAATCTTTGCAAGCCAGGGGGAAATGTTTGGCAGAGCCTCCTGCCATCCCCCCTGCTCCCCTTAACAATCCCCCTGGGAGATTGGGGTGGGCCCCCGAGGAATCCTGTGCTGGCAAGACCTTCCCAAAGCCTGGCCAAGTATCCCAACATCCCTCTGGCTGGTGCCAGTAAGTGATGGCAGACGACCATGGAAACAGGAGCACCAACCCCTCCGCGTGGCCTCGTCCAGAGGCTTCACGTTCAAGTGAAAACACGGGAAAAGGGGAGATCCTTGGCAGTGTGGGAACTTTTGGAGCGCTGCAGGAGGATCTCAGATGCCTGGCAACTTGTCTCAGTATACCAGTGGTCTTGCTAAAGCCCGTAAGGTTGGCTCTGCCTAAAGATTAGCTGTGCCTGCAGCCCGGGCTGGCTGGAGCCCAGCGCCGGCACAAAGAGGGCTTTGTAGGAGCGGGATGAACAAGAGGATGGGGCAGAGCTGCTCCCGGAGGATCTTGGAGGCCCAGAGACAAAACGGGTCCCCGCGGGGAAGCTCAAAGGGGACTTTTCTTTCCCGCACATCGCAATGAAGGAGCCGCAGGTGATGAAACCCCCGCGGCCGCCGAGCGGGGAAAGGGAAACAAAGGAGCGCAGACGGGGAGGGGGATGCGGAGCAAACGCTCCCCGGGCATCGGAGCCACAGAAAGGCGAGCTGAGCTCCAGGGGGTTGCGAGCCTGAGCCACGCTGGCACCTCTCGGGTCTGCCAGGCTCCAGCTCCTCAAAAGCTGTTTCCATGCTTGAACTCATCAAAAGCTTCTGCCGGGCTTGAGCTCCTCAAAAGCCGCGTTTCCTCCGGGGTGTGATGCTGAGCGCCAGGCTCGGGGTGATACGGTGCTGCCAGTGAGAGCAAGGGAGTGTGGGATCGGGGGAAAAATGTGTCTCTGTGCTCTTTATAGGGCTTAAATCCTCGGGCAGGCGGGCTGCAAGTCCGGCCAAGCCGAGGGAACATCGGTTGGATTGGTGATGGGGAGGGGACATCTCAGATCCCGCTCGCAACAAGCGTCGGGTGGAGAACTGCAGCTGAAATTTGGGCAAGGGCAAGGACTTGGATACAGGCTCATGGAGTCAGGGAATCACAGAGTGGTTAAGGTTGGAAGGGACCACGGGGGGGTCATCTGGTTGAACCTCTCCCCTCAGTCAGGGGCCTCTGGAGCACATTATTAAGGGTTGTGCCCAGATGGCTTTTGAGTATCTCCAAGGAGGGACATATCCAGAACCACAGAATAAAAGAAGGGTTTGGGTTGGAAGGGCAAGTGGAGAGGATAAAGGTTTACCAGAACTCAGCTGGTCCTGTCAAGGCTTTGTTTAGTGAGACCTGCCTATGCCATGGCCAACAACCCCATGGAAGCACTATTGGAATCAACAGCACATCTCCAGACAGAGCAATCAGATGCTCCTGAGTTCATGATGGTCCTTCCACAGATCCATATCTCCCATCTGAGCTCTGTCAACCCCAGCACCTCATGGAATCATGAAATCACAGAATGGTTTGGGTTGGAAGGAACCCTAAAGATTGTCCAGTTCTAACCCCCTGCCATGGGCAGGGATACCTGCCACTGTCCCAGGTTGCTCCAAGCCCCATCCAACCTGGTCTTGGATACTTCCAGGAATGGGGCAGCCACAGCTTCTCTGGGCAACCTGTGCCAGGGCCTCACCCTCCCAGCCAAGATTTCCTTCCTCATATCTAAACTAACCCCTCCCCCTTTTAGTTCAAAACTGTTCCCCTTGTCCTATCACTGTCTGCCTTGTAAAAAGCTGTTCTCCATCTTTTTCATAAGCATCCTTTATGCACTGGAGTTCTCCCTGGATCCTTCTCTTCTCCAGGCTGAACACCCCCAGCTCTCCCAGGCTGTCTCCAGAGCAGAAGGGCTCCAGCCCTTGGAGAATCTTCCTGTCCACCTCTGGACATGCTCCAACAGGTCCATATCCTTCTGCTGAGGAGTCCAGACCTGTACACCACACTCCAGGTGGGATCTCACAAGGTTCAGAGTGCAGGGAGAGTTCTTGGTCAGTGCCTGTCCATGTCCATCCATGTGCTTGACCCGCTGCTCCTAAAGGTGCAGGAGAAGAGGACAGTTGGGGCCAGAGGTGTCAGGTGGGTCTCTCGTAGCTGTGAGATGATTTGACTTGAATTTGGAGAGAGATTTGAGAAGCCAAGCTGTAGACTGAGGACTCTGGACCTCAGGACAGTTGAATTCAGTTTATTTGGGGGAACTGGAAGGTTCCTATGAGGGGAGAAGGTGCCCAAGACAGCTGGCTGATTTATTTTTAAAATTCATTCAGAGCTTGGGAACAAGCCCTGCCTTTGCACATGAAAATCAGGAATTTCAGCACAAAGCCTCCTTGGCTAATTAAGACACTTCTAAGCGAGCTGAGCTGCTAAAAGGGAGCATACAAGAAATGGAAATAAGGAGGGAAAATGAATGGAGAGTGAAAATGCAAGGCTGGGGTACTTGGGGCTGAAAGCTGAAGGGCTAAGGACCAGCTGGAGCAAAGATTGGCCAGGGATGCTGAGGGGAACAAAAAGGGGGGGTTCAAGTGTTTTAACAGTACACTTGAGGGAAAATGGGGGTTAATTGTGGGGTGGGGGCATAGCCTAACAATGGGTGGTTATGGAAAAGGTTGAATGCCTTTTCTGCCTCAGTTTCTATAGGTCTAACCTGCTCCAAGCTTCTGCACATAGCAGCGTTTGGGAAGAAGAGCAGCCAGTAGTGGGGGAAGGAAAAGGTTAGGGAGGATTTAGTGAAATTAAATGTATTTACATCCATGAGACTGGATAAGAACCTCTCTAGTGCTCTGATGGGACTCTCTCATGTGATTGTGAGGCTGCTGCCTGCCACCTAAAAAAACCCCTCCTGGTCGTCTGGGCTCTATCCACCCATCAGGTGACTCCAAGAATTATACACACCTTAAAAAAGGTGTAAAGAAGGTTGTGGAAAGCTGTAGAGGTCACCCTCACCTTGGGCCCTGGAAAGATGGTGGAGCATGTCCTCTGGGAATTAATTTCTGGATATATGAAGGGCAAGAAGACAAGGACCCAGGGACTCTAAAACTGGTTCTGTGGAGGATGGTGTTACAAGCTGCTCTGCAGAAACAATTGTGAGAGGGTGAGAGGAAGCATCAAAAGGAACCTGCTTTTCTTCTTCAGTGGCAATAACTTTAAATTTGGGCCAGGAAGAGGGATTGCATTTTGGGGTATGAAGAAACTCCTTAGTACTGAAATCCTGGTACTAAATCCTTCCCTTCTCTCTCTGCCAGACCTGGGAAGAAATGCCAGACAATGAGGCAAAATTCACCTCGCGCTGTGTTCGTGGCAAATCTCGAGCTTTGCCTGCACCAAGATCAGTCCCTGCCTTTGTTCATCCCAAAGATGGGATAAGAGAATGGGAAAAAACCCAAAGAAGTGCTTTTCCCAGGCAATATGGCCGGGTTTATCTGCCCATATGGCCTTGCTTGGAGCTTTCCCCTTTGCCCAAGGCAGGGGCTCTGCTTGGTTGTTGTGTGGCATCGTGGCTCATCCCACCCAGGGGATGCAGTAGGACATCTTTTGATGGATGCTTTTCCAGGAGCACCACAACGTGCCCTTCTTCAGAGGGGTGTTGGAGACAGCTGCTCCTCCCCATAGAGCCCCTGGAGTTTTCTTCACCATCCTCTTCTCCTACATAGCAAGGAACTGTCTGATAAATAATTCTCTTTTTTTTATTTGATGCTGATTCCACATTACCAGGAAGCATCCTGGCATCCCTAGGACTACAGCTCAGAGCAGACTGGCAGCTAATGAAGACAATTAAAATTTTATAGTCACCTGTCTCAACGAGCTGGCCAACCCTCCCCATGGGATTCTGAGAGGGCTGGGGTCCTCTGTCTGAGCCGAGTGGACTTGGAAGAGACCCAAGAAATGGAGAGTAACTCCTTCAGGGTGTTGCTGGTGTTTGTACTGGGGTTGTATTTGCGTCCAGGAGCAAACCAAAAGGCTGAGGAGCATTCCCAGGGGCTGGATTTCCAACTGTTCAGTGGTCATCACAGCCCTTGGCAGGGTTCAGGCATGGGACAACAACCCCCAGGCAGGGTTTGGGAGCTTCCATGGCTCAGGGACCATTCCTAAGATATAATTTGGCTGTGACTGATATTTTGTAGTAGCAATATGGACTTGATTAGATTGGTCAGAGAATGGGTCTTGGTTGCTTTGGCAACAGCTCTGGCTGTTCCTCTCCAAAGGAGTGAACCTACCACTGGGTGAGAAGTTTGTGTGTCACAAACCAAGAAAACTTTGTCTCTACAGCCTTGGCTTGAAAGTGCCCTGGGGAATTGTCCCTTCCCAGGATTTCTGAGCCATTAGTAGCTGCTGCTTGGAAAGAAAGGCTTGTTGCATACTGTCCTGGCTGGGTCTCTTCAAGCAGTTTTTGCAGCTCCGTGGGTGAACTGAACAGCACCAGGGACCCTCCTGTGTCCAGGAGACCAGCTGGGACAGCCCAGTTCGTGTGCTTAATCAATCCCTCCTACACCAAAAGAAGTAGCATCACCCAGGTTGCTTATTTGGGGTGGTCCATGTCTTCTGCTAACTCCTGAGCCATACCTCCTGGGTTTTTTGAGTCAAGGCTAGCTGGACTGGACCAACACCATGCCAGAAACCACATTGACAATGGAGCTCACACTTGGCAAGCCACATTCTGAGGCCACCACCGAAGCCTTGGCTGGAATTGGCAGCACGGGAAGGGGGTCAGGGCACTCAAACGGGCTGCTGGTTTCACAGGATGAGTTTAAGAACATTAAGAACTTGATCTCTCTGATCTGGTTAGAAGCTTTGCAACAGGATTTGAATCATAATTAACCCACAGGACAAGATTTTGTCTAAAATCTCAGTCCCAGCAGCTTCCAGGGTGGTGAAGGATACACCGAGCCAAGGTGTTCACACCTGAGAGTCCAGAAGGTCCTCAGCTGTATCTCAGACTGAGCACCCACAACATGAGCATCCCACATCTCATTTTCCACCCTACAATCCGAGGATAATCATTCTAATTATCCTTTCTAGGGTGGTAGGAAGGAGCTGACCTTTGCAGATCTCCACAGAGCACTGTGAGCAGCATTCCTGCTTCCCACTGAGTTACCTCCTTGACTACCCAGGCTGTGAGCNATGAAATCACAGAATGGTTTGGGTTGGAAGGAACCCTAAAGATTGTCCAGTTCTAACCCCCTGCCATGGGCAGGGATACCTGCCACTGTCCCAGGTTGCTCCAAGCCCCATCCAACCTGGTCTTGGATACTTCCAGGAATGGGGCAGCCACAGCTTCTCTGGGCAACCTGTGCCAGGGCCTCACCCTCCCAGCCAAGATTTCCTTCCTCATATCTAAACTAACCCCTCCCCCTTTTAGTTCAAAACTGTTCCCCTTGTCCTATCACTGTCTGCCTTGTAAAAAGCTGTTCTCCATCTTTTTCATAAGCATCCTTTATGCACTGGAGTTCTCCCTGGATCCTTCTCTTCTCCAGGCTGAACACCCCCAGCTCTCCCAGGCTGTCTCCAGAGCAGAAGGGCTCCAGCCCTTGGAGAATCTTCCTGTCCACCTCTGGACATGCTCCAACAGGTCCATATCCTTCTGCTGAGGAGTCCAGACCTGTACACCACACTCCAGGTGGGATCTCACAAGGTTCAGAGTGCAGGGAGAGTTCTTGGTCAGTGCCTGTCCATGTCCATCCATGTGCTTGACCCGCTGCTCCTAAAGGTGCAGGAGAAGAGGACAGTTGGGGCCAGAGGTGTCAGGTGGGTCTCTCGTAGCTGTGAGATGATTTGACTTGAATTTGGAGAGAGATTTGAGAAGCCAAGCTGTAGACTGAGGACTCTGGACCTCAGGACAGTTGAATTCAGTTTATTTGGGGGAACTGGAAGGTTCCTATGAGGGGAGAAGGTGCCCAAGACAGCTGGCTGATTTATTTTTAAAATTCATTCAGAGCTTGGGAACAAGCCCTGCCTTTGCACATGAAAATCAGGAATTTCAGCACAAAGCCTCCTTGGCTAATTAAGACACTTCTAAGCGAGCTGAGCTGCTAAAAGGGAGCATACAAGAAATGGAAATAAGGAGGGAAAATGAATGGAGAGTGAAAATGCAAGGCTGGGGTACTTGGGGCTGAAAGCTGAAGGGCTAAGGACCAGCTGGAGCAAAGATTGGCCAGGGATGCTGAGGGGAACAAAAAGGGGGGGTTCAAGTGTTTTAACAGTACACTTGAGGGAAAATGGGGGTTAATTGTGGGGTGGGGGCATAGCCTAACAATGGGTGGTTATGGAAAAGGTTGAATGCCTTTTCTGCCTCAGTTTCTATAGGTCTAACCTGCTCCAAGCTTCTGCACATAGCAGCGTTTGGGAAGAAGAGCAGCCAGTAGTGGGGGAAGGAAAAGGTTAGGGAGGATTTAGTGAAATTAAATGTATTTACATCCATGAGACTGGATAAGAACCTCTCTAGTGCTCTGATGGGACTCTCTCATGTGATTGTGAGGCTGCTGCCTGCCACCTAAAAAAACCCCTCCTGGTCGTCTGGGCTCTATCCACCCATCAGGTGACTCCAAGAATTATACACACCTTAAAAAAGGTGTAAAGAAGGTTGTGGAAAGCTGTAGAGGTCACCCTCACCTTGGGCCCTGGAAAGATGGTGGAGCATGTCCTCTGGGAATTAATTTCTGGATATATGAAGGGCAAGAAGACAAGGACCCAGGGACTCTAAAACTGGTTCTGTGGAGGATGGTGTTACAAGCTGCTCTGCAGAAACAATTGTGAGAGGGTGAGAGGAAGCATCAAAAGGAACCTGCTTTTCTTCTTCAGTGGCAATAACTTTAAATTTGGGCCAGGAAGAGGGATTGCATTTTGGGGTATGAAGAAACTCCTTAGTACTGAAATCCTGGTACTAAATCCTTCCCTTCTCTCTCTGCCAGACCTGGGAAGAAATGCCAGACAATGAGGCAAAATTCACCTCGCGCTGTGTTCGTGGCAAATCTCGAGCTTTGCCTGCACCAAGATCAGTCCCTGCCTTTGTTCATCCCAAAGATGGGATAAGAGAATGGGAAAAAACCCAAAGAAGTGCTTTTCCCAGGCAATATGGCCGGGTTTATCTGCCCATATGGCCTTGCTTGGAGCTTTCCCCTTTGCCCAAGGCAGGGGCTCTGCTTGGTTGTTGTGTGGCATCGTGGCTCATCCCACCCAGGGGATGCAGTAGGACATCTTTTGATGGATGCTTTTCCAGGAGCACCACAACGTGCCCTTCTTCAGAGGGGTGTTGGAGACAGCTGCTCCTCCCCATAGAGCCCCTGGAGTTTTCTTCACCATCCTCTTCTCCTACATAGCAAGGAACTGTCTGATAAATAATTCTCTTTTTTTTATTTGATGCTGATTCCACATTACCAGGAAGCATCCTGGCATCCCTAGGACTACAGCTCAGAGCAGACTGGCAGCTAATGAAGACAATTAAAATTTTATAGTCACCTGTCTCAACGAGCTGGCCAACCCTCCCCATGGGATTCTGAGAGGGCTGGGGTCCTCTGTCTGAGCCGAGTGGACTTGGAAGAGACCCAAGAAATGGAGAGTAACTCCTTCAGGGTGTTGCTGGTGTTTGTACTGGGGTTGTATTTGCGTCCAGGAGCAAACCAAAAGGCTGAGGAGCATTCCCAGGGGCTGGATTTCCAACTGTTCAGTGGTCATCACAGCCCTTGGCAGGGTTCAGGCATGGGACAACAACCCCCAGGCAGGGTTTGGGAGCTTCCATGGCTCAGGGACCATTCCTAAGATATAATTTGGCTGTGACTGATATTTTGTAGTAGCAATATGGACTTGATTAGATTGGTCAGAGAATGGGTCTTGGTTGCTTTGGCAACAGCTCTGGCTGTTCCTCTCCAAAGGAGTGAACCTACCACTGGGTGAGAAGTTTGTGTGTCACAAACCAAGAAAACTTTGTCTCTACAGCCTTGGCTTGAAAGTGCCCTGGGGAATTGTCCCTTCCCAGGATTTCTGAGCCATTAGTAGCTGCTGCTTGGAAAGAAAGGCTTGTTGCATACTGTCCTGGCTGGGTCTCTTCAAGCAGTTTTTGCAGCTCCGTGGGTGAACTGAACAGCACCAGGGACCCTCCTGTGTCCAGGAGACCAGCTGGGACAGCCCAGTTCGTGTGCTTAATCAATCCCTCCTACACCAAAAGAAGTAGCATCACCCAGGTTGCTTATTTGGGGTGGTCCATGTCTTCTGCTAACTCCTGAGCCATACCTCCTGGGTTTTTTGAGTCAAGGCTAGCTGGACTGGACCAACACCATGCCAGAAACCACATTGACAATGGAGCTCACACTTGGCAAGCCACATTCTGAGGCCACCACCGAAGCCTTGGCTGGAATTGGCAGCACGGGAAGGGGGTCAGGGCACTCAAACGGGCTGCTGGTTTCACAGGATGAGTTTAAGAACATTAAGAACTTGATCTCTCTGATCTGGTTAGAAGCTTTGCAACAGGATTTGAATCATAATTAACCCACAGGACAAGATTTTGTCTAAAATCTCAGTCCCAGCAGCTTCCAGGGTGGTGAAGGATACACCGAGCCAAGGTGTTCACACCTGAGAGTCCAGAAGGTCCTCAGCTGTATCTCAGACTGAGCACCCACAACATGAGCATCCCACATCTCATTTTCCACCCTACAATCCGAGGATAATCATTCTAATTATCCTTTCTAGGGTGGTAGGAAGGAGCTGACCTTTGCAGATCTCCACAGAGCACTGTGAGCAGCATTCCTGCTTCCCACTGAGTTACCTCCTTGACTACCCAGGCTGTGAGCTAAAGCAGCTGGGGACAACTCCCTCTGCCTCCCTGAGCAATCCCTATCCCCAAGAAATCCCCTTTTAGCACATGGCATTTTTGGAGCAGCTCCTTCATACCCTCATTGTTTGCAAGAAGGAGAGACAATGATCTAAGAATGCAAAACTCCTGAAACCCCTCCAGAAAGCTGCAATTTATGAGCAGCCTGTTCCAGCTGGCAGAGAGAAATTGCCAGTAGAACAAAAACATTGTGTAATAACCCCCCTCCTCCTCTTTCTCCCCCTCCTCCCTGTCATGGGCAGGGACACTTTCCGTTCTCCCAGGTTCCTCCAAGCCCAGTCCAACCTGGCCTTAGACACTTCCAGGGATGGGGCAGCCACAGCTTCTCAGGGTTTGGGCATTGCAGATCTCTCACAGTGCTGACCCAGAGCATTTTAAAACAAATTTAGGTGCTAAAGGCAACAATGGCCAGGATGGTTTGTCTGCCTCAAGGAAGCAGACCCCACAAGGGCTCTGGACTCTCCACCCTCTGCAAGGATGAGTGATGTCCAGGTCTTGGTTTCTCTGAGTGCAGGTGGTCCCTTGGTCCTGCTTAGCAAACAGATCCAAAGGATGAGAGAGATGAAAGCCTGAAATCAAGAGTTCTCCCCAAGTTTGATCAATGCCTACCTTCAATTCCACATCCAACCATTGCAGCTGGGGGTTCACCTTCAGGAGCCAGCGTGGTCATCTGAGGCTCAGGGGTGTCTCCTGCAGAGGGGAGGGAGGAGCTGCTGCTGAGCAGCTTTCCAGCTCTCCCAGGTCACACAGAGGTAAGCGAGGATTTTATGCATGGTTTGCACATCTTTTGGTGCTGCTCCACCTTTGAGCTCCTCTGGACACCATCTGGTCTATAAGAGGTGCCAGGGGGGTGATTTCCCCCCTGGAGTTTTTGGGATGTCTCGCTCCTTTCTGTGTTTCCCTCAGACACAGCACTCGGTTGTCAAACGAGGGAAGGGAGTGTGGCTGTGGGTTGGTGTGTGTATCCTGCCACCTCCTCCCTGCAAACCTTGATTTTCTTCCCCCTCCTTCTGTCTTCCTTGCTCTAAAACAACCCCACCTCAGCAGAGAGCAGCAGTCTGTGAAATAAACCCACAAGGTGCTGGGAATACTCCAGCTGGGATTTCTTTCACCCTACATATATCTATATCTATCTATATCTATATCTATATCTATATATCTATATATCTATATCTATATCTATGTGTGTATAAAAGAAGTTGAACTGTGATTGTTGAAATACTGTGTAGCACCAGCCACTTGAAAATTCAGTCTCCAGCTCCTTAAACTTGTCATTCCTTGGCTTGCCTGGTGTAAAGGGACCTAGTGGGGCATTTCTGTGGTGGTGTCTCCACTGACTTTAATTAAGGTTTTATGTGACAGGCCTCAACTCACTCGCTGATGATGTGATAGCACTTCCCAGTGCCAAAAGAGTGAGGAATGAGACACTTCCCTGGGAAACAATGACCCTTTTCATCATTCCTGCACTGGGGCTGTGACAGAGGAACAAGGTCCTGTCCATTAGTAGGTCGGGGCAGATTGTGCCAGGGAGAGCAACCAGCTGACCATGAGGTAAAATGTGCAAAATTGGTTTGTGCTCCTTCTTAATTGACCCAAAGGAAGTCAGAAATCAAGCTGGGCCAATTAATTTTTAAACTGATTTCTTCATGCTGAAAAATAGAGCTTTGGGCTGAGTAAAACTTCAGGGACTGGAAGAGTGGCTGATACCCACTGCACAAGAGGAAGTGGAAAAGCTTCATTAAAGCCATTCCAGGGAGAAGTGTGTGACTGCTCATTGCAAAACAGTGTTTGAATGAAAATGAAGTGTTAATGAAGTTGTATTTTAAGATATTTAGATATATCACAGAATGGCTTGGGTTGGAAGGGAACATGAAGATCATCCAATTCCACCCCCTGCCATGGGCAGGGACACTTTCCACTATCCCAGGTTGCTCCAAGCCCTGTCCAACCTGGCCTTGGACACCTCCAGGGATGGGGCAGCCACAGCTGCTCTGGGCAACCTGTGCCAGGGCCTCACCACCCTCCCAGAGAATATTTTCCTCCTAAGTAAAGAGTTTTAAGCAAAATGTTGAAGTATAAGCAGAATTTAATCAATTAAAATTCTCCCATCCAAAATTTGCATTGATCTTTTTGGGGCAAGAAAAAAATTAACTGAAATTTTATCTTCTAGTTAGCCTGGAGATATCCTTGGTCTTCCAGACTGACCACCTGAATTAAAAATGCAGTTAATTATTCCCAAACTTGCTTTTTCACTTGAGTGGGGAGCATGTCTCAGTGCTGGGTGGCTGTGGACAACCCCTGAGCCCATGTCCAGAAGATTCCTCCTTCAGACAGATGGAGCAGCAGCCACTGGTGCTCCAGATGGAGGTTCCATGGCCTTGATTTTTTGGCCCACACATTGGGAACATTAAAGGGTGTTTTCAGGATGAACTCCAGAAGCATCAGCCTTGATTTCCACCAGCCTTTCTCTACAGGCATTATAGGTCATTTAGGAAAGGGGACGTGGCTCTGAGGCACTTGTACAAGAAGGGGAACCAGAACTCGAGGGGATGAATCATCTCATTGCAGAAGCTGAGACATGGAGGCTCCTTCCAGGGAATTCTGGGGGGGAGCAGTGACCTGTACTCCCCTCTCTTAATGCTGACCCAACATGTGAATGACTCGTTTTTTATTTTTAAAACAAAGTTCAGCAAAAATTAGATCTATGTCCATGTATTCCCCCTCCCCTTCTCCCCCAATCTTATGTATTTTGAAGTGCCTGGACCCACTTTTCACCCAGTGGCTGAGTAACATAAAAAAAGTGAGATATTTTTTGGTTGGCTTTCTTTCACATGTATTTTTGCCCAAATGTGTCGTAAGTGCTCCTACATTTATTGCCTCCCATCTCCTCCATTTGCAAAGTGCTGATGGAGCCTCAGGATGGGGTGTGGACACCAAAACCCGTCTGGAAACCTTCCACACCTGCAATCCCACACCAGGCTGGGGCTGGAGCCACAGAACACACTGAGAGACCAGAGGCAGAAATCAATACAGACAGAGTTTTATAATTAAAAAATTGTGCATTTCAACAAACAGCTGGCAGTTATAACCATCCCCCACCCCCCTCAATGCAGAAAGGACATGTGTGGAACCCAGACAGCTGATATTTCTAATGCCACGTGTAATGACCTCCTCAGACTGTGCTTGTACTGACTCCTGCACTGAGCCACCAGACAAGAGCCCAAAGGCAGGTCCACCCTGTATCGACCCTGGCTGGCCCCAGAGAGACCCAATCCCCCTCTTCCCAAGGCATTATTTGCACTGAAAACCCATCATTACTATGCTGGGATTGAAAATGCCTCTGAAAATCAACATGTGGGACATGAATGGATTGATATTTATTGAAAAAGTAAACAAGAATTTTGATGAGGTGGTTGGTTTGTTTGTTTTTCAAGATGTCCGTGGGGAAATAAGGCTATTTTCTCTACTAGTAAACTAAATGGCACCGTGGCTGGTTGTTTTATCCAGGGGCCAAGGACCCAAATAAACCTTCAGCACCTGGGCAGCACCAGGTTCAACACCCAGGCATGACACTGATGGACTGACTGGTACAGGCAAAGTTCCAGTGCCCAAAATGCCCCCTTCCTTGGCAGAAAAAAAAAGCCAGTCACTGAGTTTTGAAGTGGATGGAGAGGCATCACCGAGGGGCTGTGGACTTTGGGGGATAAAGCACTGAGCTCTGCTCCAGTGTCCCCACATGGATATGAACCCCTTCAATTTGTCCCTCCTGTGGAGACCTGTGAAGGCACATGAATTATCTGCCTTCTCTGCACCGACCTCTGTGGAACCCCAAGCCTTGAAGCCTCGTTGCATCTTCCCAGGCACGTCGGAGTCTCATCCTGGTTCATGTCATGTTTCAGAATGAAGGCATGAGCCCACCCCTCATCCTCCTGAGGGAGGCATCCTGTGGGATCACATTCCCACACACAACAACTTACACACACACACACACACACACAGAGCTTACAGACACAGCCAGCTACAGGCACAGCCACACAGCTCCCAGCCCAGCGTGGGCTTGGGCTGCTGCTGGGTGGGCACAGTCACCTTTGCTCAGCCAAGAGCACCCTGCTCTGGCACTTGGCAGGGAGCAGAGCTGGGCTGGAATGATGAACAGAATGGTTTGGGTTGGAAGGGACCATAAAGTCCTGGTTCCAACCTCGCCCCTGCTGTGGGCAGGGATTCCGCGAGAGGGTTGGGATACTGTGCTGCTCTGGCAGGGTCAGAAGCGGTGTTGGCTCCTGGAGGTGCCCACACTCGGTGTAAACACGCTGTCTGGGGTGCCAGGTGTCCCGAGATTGCCATGTCCAGACCTCGTGAGTCCCTGCCCTTGCTGGGCAGCACCACAGGTGTCTTCCCTCTGTTGCAGGTGTGCAGCTGTGGGCACTGCAAGGCAAGAAAATGCAGCTTCCATCTCACATCCTGCTAAGTGTGGAGGGAATCCCATGTGTTTGCTGTGGGCCCAAAGCCCAGCACAGCAATGTTTCTCCCCTTAATTTTATAGTCACATTTTGAGTTCATCACCCCAAAAAAAACGTCCCTTTTCTCCTCTTGAAGTTCCTTTCCTTGATGGATGTGTGTTGTTATGGAGGATCCAGGATTTGCTGGTGCTGCTGTTGGGGTAATTTCAGTGTGGGGTGATTTCAGTGTGGGGTGATTTCTCTGACAGGAGATGTCTCAGGTGCAAGTTGCCTCCTTTGCCTTAGTGCTTGTGGGGACGATCACGTGGTGTCTTGCAGCCACTGCTTATAAGAGGATCAGAAACCAGTCCTGCTCTGAGTATGGCTTCCAGGGCACACAGGAGATTTCTGGACAGCTGGAGTCCAAATAAATGTGTCCATGATCAGTCCATAATCTATGCCACAGGTAAAATTTAGCTGGGAGTGCCCTGGACTCAGTGGAGTACGTCAACAAACACACTTCTCACCACTTCTTGGGGCTGCACACCATTTAACCCACAGTCCTTCTCCTGCTGGGAGGGCTCCTCTCCCCTGGAAATCAGCTTCCCACCTGAAACTGCCCCATGGACCCCCCTGCTTGGGCCAGCAGAGGGTTGATGCCCAAGGAGACATCCAGGGAGGAGAGTGGCACTTACTGAAGAGACAGACCCAGCCTGGGAGGGGTTAAAGGGGAAGGGGAAAAGGATTTTGCTTTGTGGCTGATCTTCAGCCCCTCCTTTGATTTTTGAGCAAAACAAACCATGCTGAACCGTGTCCCCTTAGTTACCGTGGGGGGAAGAGAAGAAGGGACCTTGCCAAGGAGCAGGCTAAGTGCATGTGGTGGGTTCAGGTGCTCTCCGTGCAGGTCCTGTCTTCTCCATGAGCATCCCTGGGATGCCTCAGCGCTCCAGCTGTGCTGCTCTACCCTCCCTCCAACACCAAGCTGTGGATTCCCTGCTCACCCCTGTTCCCTCCACTCCTCTTTGGCCTCTCCCCTTCCACCCAGCCACGAGGCAGAGAGAGCGCCCTGTCCTCCCTCTTTCTCCCCCCCATCTTCAACACAGAGAGAACCGGCGGGAGTTGATGTTCATCTTGGTGACCCCAATGAGCTTGAGGGGCGTGGAGAGGCTGAAGGAGCTGACGAGGGGGAAGTCACAGAAGAGGTCAGCGAGCTCGTCTCGCTCCTCCAGCTCGAAGGTGGCGTCGTTGAGCATCCGCTGGTGCAGGTGGCACGTCTGCTCGATCTTCAGCTTGTTGATGTCCCCCCGGAGCCTCATGAGCTGCCTCGCCAGCTGCTGGTCCTGCAGGCGCATCTCTGCCTGGAACACAACACGGAGGGTGGGCTGGGCAGGGTGTGGTGGAAACTGGGGGCAAAACTAAGGAAGCATTTCATTCCATTCCCTGGCGTATAAAAGACAGAGAGGGAGAGTCCTCTCTCTCCCTTTTCTCTTCTCTTCTCTCCCTTGTTGTCTCTGCCTTGCTGGCAGCTCTCGGGGTTTAGGCCTGGCTTATCTATTTGAGTTAAAGCCTGGCTGAGGGCTGTGTCAGCAGAAGAGGAAAGGAACTCACTTCTCCTAAAGGAAGTTGGTGAGATCTTACTGTGTTAATTGTTCTACTGAATTAATTCCTGAGATTTGATCGTGTGAGATTGTTTTGTTTTCACCCTTCTGGTCCTTTTCCCCTTCCCCTTTTTCCCTGTTGGGGTTGTTTGGAATCCTTGTATCCTATGTACATTGTGTTTAGTTGTATATACATGAAATATCTGTAAATACATATATATTCCTTTACTATATTTTCCTTATTGCTACTTTTTTTCCCCTTTTGGGAGTGGGGTGAAGGAGCTGACTGGCTCACAGCTGTGTTTGGTGGGGAGCCAAGCCAAACTTACACAGCAGGGAAGAAGGTGCCTTGGAAAGGCCACGGCAGATTCACTCCTTGGGTTGCTCTCCCCTCTTAAGAGGCTGCCCCGAGGCATTGGACATGGGACTGGTGGGAGGATGCTGGAGCGGGAAGGGGGACAGGGATCATCCAAGGCAGTCAAACACCAGCCTGGAGGGGAATTTTTGACAGTCAAGGAAGTGTGTGCCTGCTTGGGTTTTCAGGACCTCCAGGAACATAAGAACGGTGTAAAGCCATTGGAGAGGGTCCAAAAGAGGGCAATGAAGGGGGTGAAGGGCCTTGAGGGGAAGCCTGTGAGGGCACTGAGGGCACTTGGTGTGTTCAGCTGGAGAGGGGAGACCTCACTGCAGGTACAACTTCCTCGTGAGGGGCAGGCACTGATGTCTGCTCTGTGGGGACCAGGGACAGCACCCAGGGAATGGCCTGGAGTTGCCTCAGGAGAGGTTTAGGTTGGGTATTGGAAAAAGGTTCTTCCCCCAGAGGGGGGTTGGGCACTGAACAGGCTCCCCAGAGCAGTGGTCATGGCCCCAAGACTGCCAGAGCTCCAGGACTGTTTGGAAAATCCTCTGGGGTAGGGGGTATGACTCTTGGGGATGGTCCCTTGCAGGGCTAAGGGTTGGACTCGATGATCCCTGTGGGTCTCTTCCAACTCAGCATATTCTGTGATTCTGTGGAACTGGAATTCAAGCCATGCCAACGTTACCCCTCAGCTCAGGTTTCAGAGCCTCCACCTCAGCATTAAACAGAGCCCAAATTAATTTTGCTCATAAGGCAGCAGCCACAGTGAGATGGAGCCATTAGAGGTGGAAAGGACCGATTAGAAGAACACCAAAGAAGTGATCCCCAAATACTCAGCCTGGGTTTCCAGCCTGCATAAATCTGAGCTGGTTCATGACATCTGGGAACAGGGACCTCCACATCCCCCCATGGCTTGTCTTATCTCAGTGATTTGAAGTGGATCTCGGGATGGGACCTCCATGGTTTCCTACAGGAGAGAGAACAACTACCCCTGAGCTAATGATCTGAGTGTTTTGAAGGCTTTTTGTCTCCCCTGGCACCTAACCCTGCAAGGTGGAAGATTCAGAAGTGATGAAAGAAAAGAGCTTTTTTATTTAAAAAACCCAAAAAACCTCAACTTATAATTAAGCAGAAGATTTATTGCCACAGGATGTTGTGGGTGGTGAAGGAAGGAGGTGAACACTCACTGCAAGGATCAGCCTTTGGCTGGGGAACATCAGCAGGCAGAGCTGGAACAGAGATGCTGAGAAGACAATCTCCACGTCTCACCCCACTTCCCTCCTCACAGAAAAGGGACAAGCCACAAAAGATGCAAAGAAAAGAAGGTAATGGGAGAGAAATAGAACAGCTCTTAACAAACCCTGGGACTTAAATCTGGGAATGAGGAGGGAACAAAACTGGGAAAAACAGCCCTACTTTTGCCCCCGTGCAACATTCTGCCTCTTTCCCTGGTGTTGCCTCCACCACAGGACACAAACTGGCACTGGAAGAACCTACTTGGTAACAAGACACCTGATTTTGGGCATTTTTGTTGTTTTTTTTTTTTTGGTTTTGCCTCGCAGTATCTCCCTGGGTAAGTCCTCTCCTCACTGATTTCTCAGTGCATGACGAGGTGTGGTGAGCACACTTCCAGCTGCACCACGGAGCTGCCCTGACCCCAACCCCATTCTTTACCTTGGCCCTTTGACTTGCACCACGGGTTTCTGGGCTCCCTTTGTTCCTCCCCAGGAACAGACACAGATTACATCTACAGCACTGCATTAAAGACAGCACTGCAGCAAAATCTTCCTCTCCACTTGTGAGCTAGGTTCTGGCACACTTCATGCTGAGGCCAGCTTTTACAGTCCCAAAAAAAGCCACTTTTGTGGCATTTTCACAGAAAAATTCAACCTCATCAGGCATTTAGGAAGTTCTTCCTTGTGAGGGTGGTGAGAGAAGTTGCCCAGAGAAGTTGTGGATGCTCCACCCCTGGAAGTGTCCAAGGTTAGGTTGGACGGGGCTTGGTGAAACCTGGGCTAGTGGAAGGTGTCCCTGCCCATGGCAGGGGGGTTGGAACGAGATGATCTTCAAAGCCCCTTCCAACCCAAACCATTCTATGATTCTATGACTGAGGATACAGTCCCTCTTCTGGGTTCTAACAGCACAGATGGGGCCAGATCAAACCAGTTTGCCTCCAGGCCTGACAATGCAGGGACACCTTCCACTAGCCTAGGCTGCTCCAAGCCCCATCCAACCTGGCCTTGGGCACTTCCAGGGATCCAGGGGCAGCCACAGCTTCCCTGGGCAACCTGTGCCAGGGCCTCCCCACCCTCACAGGGAAGAATTCCTTCTTAGTACATCATCTAAATCCCTTCAAACCCAAACCACTCTCGGATTCTCTGTCTGACACTACAGAGCTATCTTGGAGGACCTTGCCTGATGCTCCCACTCAGTAACTGGACTCCAACTCAGCTGACTGGAGGAGACTAAGTGACCTTTGTGCCAAGCTCAGAGTGAATCCCTCTCTCTCAGGAAATCCCTCTCAAGCTGTTGGCAGGGTCGTGGCCATTGACCTTCTCCTGGAAACCCCACCATTTCCTCGTAGACCTCATAGCCTGTGCCCCCAGCACAGCAATGCCACTCAGCAGGGTTTTCTTCTCCCAGCTGAGAATGAAAGGAAGAATAATTGTGTTGATCTTTTTCCCCTGGCTCACAACCAACGCTGCAGCTGGACACTTTATCAGGAAGGTTGATCGTGGGTGTTACGGAACTGACCCCGGGCCACTCTGTCTTGTTGGTTTATCGAGTTGCACAAGAAAAATCAACAAGTGCTTTCATGGAATGCTTTGGAAAACGTGGGATTAAAAAAGCCACTACTGCCAAAAAAAAAAAACCAACAGAAAAAAAGGGTTTTAGAAGAGAATTATGAGGCCATTGTGGAAACGGGTGTGAACTGGAGTTGCTATTTTCTCCTTGCCAATCATCTTTACACTTTTTGTCCACTTCCTTCTTTCCCTGTCTCCTGAGGAAATTGTCTTAATTTCATGTGAGCTGGAAGACAAAACCCTTCAGGAAAGGAAGGTGAGTATCAAAGCCTGGCAGTGGCTGACTAAAGACATGGAGATGTGGCACTTGGGGATGTGGTTTAGTGGTGGCCTTGGCAGTGCTGGAAGAACGTTGGACTTGATGGTCTTAGAGGGCCTTTCCAACCTGAAGTGATGCTATGACCTCATGAAAAGATGATGTGCACCACGAGGAGACTTGTGCTCCTTGGGAGTCTGCCTTGTCTTCCCAAGGGCTTGGGAGTTCCTTGCATGGTGACAGGTTCTGTGGAGGCAGGTCCATGGGGTAACAACAGAGCCCAAAAGGTGGGCTGCTCTGCAGGGTGTGTTTTCTCTCTCTCTTCCCACTCATCACTAGGGCTTGGCTTGAGATGAAAATACTCTGTCCTGCATCCACAGAGTTGTGCCATTAAGTCTTGTTCTGTTCAAACCCAGAACTTTGTCCAGAACCCCAAAACTTTCATTTTCCTTCCCTCTCCCTGAGGCTCTGCACAAAAACATTCCATCCCACGCTGAGGACCAACCAACCACCAGAAATTACTGTTGCTGCCTCCTTCAAAGGAGCACTGTCAGGTCAACAGAGCTCCACAAAGCCTCCTGGAAACGAGTAATGGGATCACAGGGGCCATGGCATGGGGGAAGCTGTGAGGGTTCTGGTTTATGCAGTTCACCCACAGGGCCAGTCACCTTGAAGTGACTCTGCACTTCACCTATGTGGGACAACATGACCCCAACACACTCTGTGCAGTGTCCTGGAGAAACCCATGGGGAGAATCCAGCAGAATCCAGGCATTCTGCTCCTTTGGAGTCTCTCATGCCAAAGGGCAGGAACAGCCTTAGGTGTGCCTTGCTCATAAATCCCAGCTTTTTAAGATATTCTGCCTCTTTCTGCACACCCAGCTGCTGGTGGGATGGACAGGATGCTGGTTTGAACTTCCTCAGGTGGGAGGGAGAACCAAACTCGGGTCCTTCCTGGCTCAGAAACAACAGCTGGACTGAAATGAAAAGCTGGACCGCAGGATCTTCTGAACCCAGGAAGGATTTTCTATTTGGATTGAGCCTCAGAGTCTCCCAGGGCTGTTTAATATGGGAGAGAGAAGGAAAGCTTGGGATGCATCCTTGCCTGTTTTCCAGTTTAGGTGCCTCAACCCAAAGGAGTTGCCTTCAATTTTGCCTTAACCATACGGTTACAGAAGGGAAGACCAACAATCTTCCCATTCCCAGAGGTTCATCTTCTCCCTGCACTGCTGAGGGGGGACCTTTCAGCTGGGGGCACCTCATGGCATTGAGATGTCAAGCTTTTTTGGACCTCTTCCCCAAAGAGAAGAGTCCCATGGATGCAGTCCCAGCCTGTGGTCCATGAAGCTCAGGGTGGTCTGTGGAGAAGCAGCTGCTCCCACGGGTCCAGCCCTTTTCACTTCCAAAAGATCAGAAGAAATGGGTACTTTCCTGAGTGCATCCACTTGGATTTGAGCACAGAGAAGCACAGGCCTGTTATTATTTCCTTACCAAACACTTCAGAGAAGTCCAGATTGTCTGTGTTTTGGTTTGAGGATTCTTCAAAGGTGCTCAGATGCCACCCTGCCATGGCTAATTTTAGGTGCTCACGCCCTTGTGGTGCAACCCACAGCCCCAAATGAGGTCTCCCAGCTTCTTCTGCAGTGCCTGGGAGTTGCACACCACCAAAGCCCAGGAGACCTTTGCCAGCTGGCACATGCTGAGCCTGTCATGGGTCTCAAACCTCACTCTTCTTCAGTGTTGTTTACTCCATGTTCACTCTCTCAGAATTAATCTTCATAATACCTTTCCTGAGGGAGGCAATTACCTCTGGATTTTGTTAAATTAAGGGGTGTTAAACTGCATTCAGCACTGGGAATTTCCCCACTGCCAGGGGAAAAGCCTGGAAGTTCAGAATCTGAGAGGGACTTCTCAGTGGGGTTGCACGTGGACTTACAAAGGAGACGGGCACATGATTTCTCAGAGCTGCAGTGACATCTCTGCTTTGCACATAAATTCATAGCCACCCATGAAACTCCCTCTCTCTCCCAAACAGGTGGCTGGGCCCAAACTTGCCCCTTGGGGATGATCCTGTTCCATGGTAACTCCTAAACTCCTCCCTAGTTTTAGCCATTTAGCAGTAAGGTCATGGGATCAGAGAAGGGTTTTGGTTGGAAGGCACCTTACAGATCATCTTGTTCCATTCTCTTGCCATGGGCAAGGAACACCTTCCACCAGCCCAGGGTGCTCCAAGCCCCATCCAACCTGGCCTTGGACACTTCCAGGGATGGGGCAGCCACAGCTTCTCTGGGCAACCTGTGCCAGGGCCTCACCACTGTCCCAGTCAAGAATTCCTTCCCAATATCCCATCTAACCCTGCCCTCCTTCAACTCAAGGCCAAAATTGATTTAATAAACAATGTCTGGCCAAATGGACATGGGTGTTGAATGATTTCCCACCAAGAACATCAGACATCTGTGTCCCTTTTGGAGTCTTTCCAGCATTCTGGCTCACACACCTCAGATTTCTGTGCCAAACCAGTGAATTTGAGACAGGAAACTCATTTTCCTCCTTGGACAAACTCAGAACAGTCCTAAGATGTCCCTGCTCACAGGTTTGTTCTTTAGCCATATTTAAGAGGGAAAGGAGCTTTGAGTGCTTAATTTTATGACTCCTAAAACCTGACAAATTTCACACCCAAAGAGAAAAGTGCAGTGTGAGCCCCTCAGGTCCTCAAGCCTGTCACCATTCCCCTGCTCTGCTCTCAGCTCTGATGAAGAGCAGCCACATGTGACAGTGCAAAGGCAAACACAAGGGCAAAGAAGAGGCAGGAGGGGTTGGGGAGGGGAAGCGCTGCAGCCCTGGGGCTGCTCAGCACCTGCTGAGAGCTGCAATTTGCTCCTACACCTCCACAGGGCCTCCCAGCACAAAAACAAGAGCAGTTTGCATGTCTGAATAAATCAGCTTCTCGGGGCTGGACTCTCAGCAGGTCCCAGCTGACGTGGCTGGCTGGGGCTCCATGGGCATATGTCAGTCCTCCAAACCAGGGCTGTGACTTCAAGTGCAGAATCAGGGCCTGGGACAGACCATGTGAGGTGACAGACCAAAAAAAGCAGTTGGTGGACAGTAAGACCTTGGGTTTGTATTTTGCTTCACTTCTGAATGCCTAAACCTGGTTGAAGCCAAAGCAGAGCAGGCTCTGGAAACCCAGAGGCAAAATCCTTCCAGTGTTAGATGATGCTTTTGTGTGGTTTGGGAGTACCAAGAGCAAAAGGAAATGGCCTCAAGCTGTGCCAGGGGAGGTTTAGATTGGAGAGTAGAAAAAATTTCTGCACCAAAAGGGTTGTCCAGCCCTGGCAGAGCTGCCCAGGGCAGGGGTGAGTCCCCATCCCTGGAGGGATTTAAAAGTCATGTCGATGTGACACTTGGGTACATGGGTTAGTGATGGCCCTGGCAGTGCAGGGGGAATGGTAGAACTCCATGCTTAGAGGGCTTTCCCAACCCTAATGATTTTAGGATTTTAATGCTTCAGATTTAACAGATAATATTAATTTTAAAGCTGGGGATTCCTTGACTATCAATTCACCAGGCACCTAACCCATGGCATGGCCCTTTCTGTGTAACAATGGCAAGTTTGGGCATTCCAATACTACTAAAATCACTTTCCTGCCTCTGCTGGTTCTGGCTGGGATAGAGTTAAATCCAAACCTGGGTGGCCCCATAGCAGCTGCCTGTTGGGAGCAGTCCCCAGCATGTGCAGACTCCTGAAGCTCAAAGTGCTTGGCAGGAGGTGCCCTGGCACAAGCCAAAACCATGCTGAGGAGGTGGCACTGAACCAACCCAGCTGTGCTGGGGGTTGCAGGGTGTGGGTGATGGGGCTGCACACCCTGCAGCATTGCATTTCAGCCAGTAAGGACATGGGCTCCTGCGCTTCTCTCCAGGGTGGAAAGCATCTCCACATTCACCAGCTTTTGCCCTTTCAATGGATGGATGAATCCTACAAACCCTAAAGCAGTTTCTCCTGAAGGACTGTGTAGAGTCGGGGAGAATCCACCCTGCAGCAGAGGACAGCGTGGCAGAGGCCAATTTCACCCCAGCTGTGACCACTGGATCATTATTGGATCATCTTCAGAAAGCTCCCTGGGATACTCAACATTTGTCTGGGGCAAGGCTGGTCGTGGGGTGCCCTCAGGACTGTGTTCTTCTGGGCTAAATCACACCAGAAGGACTGACTGCCCCCTTAGGATGACCTTACCCAGGTGTGGGGTGCTTGTGATCTGCCTGGCAGCCCCAGCAGGGGGTTGTTTGACTTTGACTCCTGTCTTAGAGAACCATGTAAACAGACATAACTATGTCATAGAATCATAGAACCCTGGAATGGTTTGGGTTGGAAGGGACTCCAAAGACCCACGAATCCCACCCCCTGCCATGGGCAGGGACACCTTCCACCAGCCCAGGTTGCTCCAAGCCCTGTCCAACCTGGTCTTGGACACTTCCAGGGATGGGGCAGCCACAGCTTCTCTGGGCAACCTCTGCCAGCCCCTCACCACCTACACAGGGAAGAATTTTTTCCATATATCCAATCCAAACCTGCTCTCCAGCAGTGGGAAGCCATTCCCCCTTGTCCTGTCACTCCATTCCCCCTTGTCCTGTCACTCCATGCTCTTGCAAATAACCTCTATATCTCCTGTTGACTCTCTTCAGGTAGTGGAAGGCCACAATTAGGTCACCCCAAATCCTTTTCTCCTCCAGGCTGAGCAATCCCAATTCTCTCAGCCTTTCCTCACAGCAGAGCTGCTCCATTCCTTTAAGCATCTCCGGGGCCTCCTCTGGACTCTCTCCAGCAGCTCCACATCCTTGTGCTGCTGTTCCCAGGGCTGGAGGCAGCTCTGCAGGTGGGGTGTCACCTGAGGGGGCAGAGGGGCAGAATCCCCCCCTGTCCTGCTGCCCACGCTGTGGGTGAGCCCAGGACATGGGGGATTTCTGGTCTGCATCCTTCTATGGAGCCTTCCTGATGACTTTATTATGACAACACGGAGATGAACAAGGTGTCACAGGTTTCTGTGGCTGGATTTTGCTGGAAGGAGGGGCTATCCAGGGTGGTTTCTGGTAAAAGTTGCTGGAAGTTTCCCCTGTCCTGTGGAGCCAAGNCCCTGTGGAGAAGGAGCCCCACCCTGGAGCAGGTTTTTCCCCCAGCAGAAGTGTTGCCCGGGGGGTGGACTCCCGTTGGAGAGGTCTCTTGAGGACTGTCTGCCGTGGGAGGGACCCCACGGGAGCAGGGGAAGGACTCAGAGCTGTGCCCCCCCTGCAGCCCGTGGGCAGGACCGTGGTGGGGCAGCTGTGCCCCTGCAGCCCATGGAGATCCATCGGGGTGCACAGACCCCCCTGCAGCCCATGGGGTGACCCACAGGACAAGAGCAATGGCAGAACCAACAACCCACTGCAAACCCTCATTCCCTGCTCCCTGGAACTGCTGGAAAAAGGGAGGAGTGGGACGAGAAAGGTGTTCTTAAAACTGATTTATTTCTTACTTTTTAGTTTTAATTCTTATCCCGTTAGGAATAAATTTAAATATTTTAGCCACTCTGAGTTTGTTTTGCCATTATCTCTCAGATGTTTTTTGCCTTTTCTCCTTTTCCTTTCCCTCTGGGAAAGGTGGCACCTGAAGGTTTGGGTGGACACCAGGTGAAAGCTGCCACACAAGGAGAAGCCCCGGCTGCGTTGGGATGTGCAGGAGCTTGTCCCTTTATTTGAAAAGAAGCTGCATTTCCCCCTGGAAGTGGAATGTGGAATTCCTCTTGTCGTTCAGCAGCCTGTGGTGTGACAGCCTTGGCTGTGCCCTCGCTGCTGCCTGGCAGCTCTCACCCACCCCAGTGCCCCCACACAGCTATTCCAGCCTGTGGTCAGGCAAATCCCTGCCCTCTCTTTTGGGGGAGTTGTCCTAAATGACATGAGTCACGTCCAGATCCAGCCAGGACCAGTATAATTAAGTGGCAAGAAAATAGAAAGTGAGGAGCAATTAGGGTTTGCTTTGTCCCTTTTTTTCTCCTTTAATTGAAACGTTCAGTTCTCGACAGATGGTGGTTTAGATACCACACCCCAGGCTAAAGGGTAGAGTCAGACTTTGAGCCAATTTAGACTTCCCTCATGGGCAGGGATTGAAAGAAAACCCAAATCTTTTCAAATCAGTGCCCTGAGAAGGAAAAGCTGCTTCTTGCTCTTTTGAGGCATCGTGACATTTGGGGTTTACGTAAAGTTCACTGTGCATTTAAGGTTGCACCGCGGATGCAAGCACAGACCCAGACTCAGGTCACTGATCTGGAGCTGAGGTTCTGCAGGGCACTGAGGAGTTGTAGGAGATCATCTCAAAGCTCTTCCTAACAGTCCTGCAGTCCTGCAAACACTTCACCCACCTTCCAAAAGCTAGGACCCTGAGAAACAACTCAACCACCAAACTGTGACATCCAGAACCACTTCTGTACAATAACTTCTCATTGTCCCATCTAACTGGGACAATGCAAGAGAAAGTTGACAAACCTGAAGCAGAAGTTGCAGCTAATTCCCAAAAGTCATTATTCATTGTTGTCAGAAGTTTTTCTTGAAGACTTTCAGTGCTTTTCAAAAGCAAAATGTTTGCACAGGAACATTTTCACGAGTGTTGACCACAAGTAACGTCCCACCCCCTGTTGCAAATGTTCCTGCTGAGACTCACAGGCAAAATTCCAACCAGGCAACAGGGATAAAGACACGTGTCATGAGTCACTTCCAGTGACCTGGGCCAAATAATAAAGGTTTTTTGTGCCAGAGAGGACAAAGGAAGGATCGTTGGGAAGTGTGATCTTGGTGTCTGGTGGTTCCTACATTTGCAGAGAGGACTGAGTCTCCTTCTCCAGCCCTAGAAACACCTGCTCTGATAGGGCCATGTCTATCCTATTGACCTCCTGTGGCCTCCAGAAAATCTTAGAATCATAGAATACCCTGAGTTGGAAGGGATCCACATGGATCATTGAGTCCAGCTCCTGGCTCTGCATGTGGCAACCTCAAAATCACACTGAGCCCAAATGCTTCTTGAACTCTGGCAGGCTTGGTGCATCCATACTTCCTCCTGGAAATAGTCCCTAGGCTGTGCTGACTCCTGAGCTGGGTTGGGAGCTGCCTGAGTCAGCACTAGTTGGTGCAGGATGAATTTGTGCCAAAAACCATGATGGCAACAAGACACATAAAAGATGAATTCCAGCCCTCGTGCCCTGGCTCTGGGAACTTTCCCAGCACAGGTTCTTCAACATGACAAAAGCATCACCTGTGAAGCTGCCAGAACATAACTTAAACAGATGGGTAAGACCATCTGTTTAAGGGCCCAGGATTGGGATGGAAGGATGACCAAAATGTGCTTCTAATGAAGCAGAAGCCAACTGATGATGCCCCTGGAAGAGCCTGCCATAGAAAATTCAATGACTGGTTGTTGCCTTTCCACCTGGGGCTGAAGGCAGGTAGGAACAAGGAGTTTCCTCATTCTTTTTCCCCTCTTGGAAAGGTGTCCTGTCTAACAGGGGCAGCAAATCACTTACCAGTTCCTTCCTGAGCCACGTCAAAGCTTCATCGATGCTCTCGAAGCCACCTACTCTCCCTGAGGAAAGAGTCACCTTGTCCTGGGCAGGGCTCCCATTGAGATGCAGCTGCACCTTCCTCAAGGGGACAGTCTCCCCCGTGGTCTTTTTGGCCTCGATTCCCTCCTCCTCCCCCTCTCCTGCTGGTTGGGGGCTCTTCCATGCCTGCTCCTCCAGCTTTGCCTTCCACTCCAAGTAGGAAGGGCGCCTGGTCTCCAGTCTCAGCTTCTCTGTCAATGCCTTGAGGGTCCTCAGGTGGTCATCAGGAGGAGGAGGAGCACCTCCAGAGCCACCATCCTTGCTGTCCAGTGCCTCCTCTATTTGGATTTTGGGTACAGACATCTTAACTGGGAGTCAAAAGGCATATGGGTGGGCTGGAAAGGACTCGAGGTTTGAGTGGTGCCAAACTCAGTTCCTCCTCCTGCTCAAGGACCGTACCAACCGTGGAGGGACACCTGGAATAAAACAGAGGATTGATTTCCAGTCTGAGAAGGAAAAGGCAGAGAGGTACAAGAGGTGGCTCTTTCTGAAGCAGAGGGAGTGAGGGTTTTGGGAGAGGCACGGTGCCAAGGGACTGCTGGGGGGTGTTACCTCACCTCAGCTGGCTGACTGTTTTTGGGGCAGGAACAGACAGGCTCTGGCTGTCAGCAAAGCTCTGGTTACCTACATCTCCAATCTCTACTCAAGGGGCCATGAGAGGGTTACCAAGGAGGACAGGGCACATTCCCAGGCCCCCCTGGGTCTGTCTCACACAACCCAATGTCCTCTGGAGAGAGCAGTGGCTGCTGTGGGATGCCAGTGTGTCGGGGTAATGCTTTGCTCATTTTCTGGCTCCCAAACCTATATATTCCTATTTGGGCAAGTCAGGTCCAGGCAAAGTAAGACAACCTGAAAGAGGGAAAGGTCAGGTTAGATGTTAGGAATAAATTCTCCTCTGTGAAGGTGGTGAGGCACTGAAAGAGGCTGACCAGAGAAGCTGTGGCTGCCCCATCCCTGGAAGTGTCCAAGGCCAGGTTGGACAGGGCTTGGAGCAACATGGGCTGGTGGAAGGTGTCCCTGCCCATGGCAGGGGGTTGCAATGAGATGATCTTTATGGTCCCTTTCAACCTAAACCATTCTGGGATTTGATGAACCCAAACTTCTCCCGAGAGTTTGAGTCAAAAGGAGAATTGGCAAAAGGGACTCTCTTTTTTCCACTCTCACTTTTAGAAATTTGTGTTTAGGTCTGGGTTTGCTCAAGATGCTGATCTGCAGCCATAGGATTCATCTCCCTCTGACCGGCAGGCTCCAATCAGGAGCATCATCCCACTGAGAGTGGGAATAACTGGGGTGCCTGTGCTCAGGGAGACTTGGACTTGTAGTTTCCATCACTGGCTACATCCAAGGTGGTCCCTTGAAAACACCTCATGGGGGGACTAGCACAGAGGAGCCAGGAGCTTCCTCCCCACTTCTCCTCGTGTGTGGACTCAGGGAAGCTGTGCCCAAAGCCAGTCTACCAAACCATGGGACCTGGAGGGACTCAACAACTCTGCAAGAGTTAAGCTCTGCATTCATTTGCCAGCAGGATCAGATAAGGGACTTTCTCAAGGTTGTAGGCTTATCTATGGCTGAGCTAGGAATAGATCCAGAGCTCTCCTCTACATGTCTAACACAAAACAAAATACTTTTTTTTTGCCTGGTAAGATGCCCAGAAAAACCAGCCAGGATACAGGCAGCTTTCTGGAGCCACTCAGCCATTCTTTCCCCTGTTATTTCCACAAAGACACGTGTAACTCTGAAATCCAGACCATAATTACACCTCTCCAACCTTTTCAGTTATAAGACTCAATTTAAAATAAACACCACCAGAGAGCAAGATTTATGCCACAATTGTGTGGAGGCACACGAGCTGAAGGAGGAGCTGATAATATACACACAGACAGTGTGGGGGTGGAGAATTAGTCATGTTGTGGGCTTGTTCCTGCTCCTGTTTGTGCTGGTGAGAGTTTTACAGTGTGCAGGAGCACACACAGATAACCTGCCAGGCTGGGGTAAACAGCTCTCGTGCCTGGATGTCAGAGGTTTCTGTGGCTGAATTTTAGGAGAAGGGGTGTGCTATCCAAGTGGTTTCTGGTAGAAGCTGCTAGAAGCTTCTCCTGTCCTGTGGAGCCAAGGACAGCCAGGGCCAGGAGGGACCTCCTGCTGGTGGACAGAGTGGGGCCGATAAAGAATCACAGCTCTGGGATAACATAGATAAGAATTTAGGCGTGTGGGGCAGTTGGAAATTCCAAACAACCAGATAACAACCCAGAGAGAGAGACCAAGGTCGGAGCAGGAGGAGGAGAAGGAGGGACCCCATGCTGGAGCAGGGGAAGAAGGACTCAAAGCTGTGCCCCCCCTGCAGTCCCTGGAGGAGCAGGTGGATGCCCCAAGGAGCTGTTGCCCTGGGGGAGGCCCAGGATGGAGAGAGATCCTGCAGGAGATTCATGGCCGTGCCCAATGGAGTAGAAACCCCAAACTGGGGCAGGTTTTCCTCCCAGCAGAAGTGTTGCCCGGGGCGTGGACTCCCGTTGGAGAGGTCTCTTGAGGACTGTCTGCCGTGGGAGGGACCCCACGGGAGCAGGGGAAGGACTCAGAGCTGCGGCCCCCCTGCAGCCCGTGGGCAGGACCGTGGGGGAGCAGGTTGTCCCCCTGCAGCCCACGGAGCCCATCGGGGGGCAGAGACCCGACTGCCCCCCATGGAGTGACCCCCAGGACAAGAGCAATGGCAGCAACAACACCCACCTGCAAAACTCCCATTCCCTGCTCCCTGGAACTGCTGGAAAGAGGGAGGAGTGGGAGGAGAAAGGTGTTCTTAAAACTGATTTATTTCTTACTTTTTAGTTTTATTACTTTTAGTTCTTACCTTGTTAGTAATAAATTTAAGTATTTAGCCACTCTGAGTTTGCTTTACCATTATCTCTCAGACGTTTTTTTGCCTTTTCTCCTTTTCCTTTCCCTCTGGGAAAGGTGGCACTTGAAGGTTTGGGTGGACACTGAGTGAAAACTGCTACACTGGAACAGCAACCATTTCCCTTCTTCCACTGAAAAACAGATTGTAAGGAGGGGAAGGCAAAGTGATCTGCCCTGTTGGAGAGGCAGGTCCTGCTCCAGCTCCTGCACAGATGCCCTGCAGGGCTGAGGGCATGGCGATGAATTGGCTTTGCCTCCCACTCCAGCCCACCAAAATCGATACAGGAAAACACTTCATGACCTTAAAGATCTCACTTCAGAGCCTTTTTTTTGTTCCTGCCCACTGAAGTGGAGATTGCTAAGGGTGGTCAAAGCCAGCAGCCTGACAGTCTCCTGCAGTTCCACACTGGGCTACTGGATTTGCTAATCCCCAGCAAAGATAATATTTTTGCCATAAAGCTGAATTTTCTGAAGGCCACAGCTGCAAAGCGGAGCCTCCACAAACTCCTTTGTCCCATGTTTTCCTGTAGAGAATCCTCGGGGTGGAAAAGGCCCTTGTGGTGTTGGAGCCCTGGGCTGACATTCAGAGCAGTGAACCATGAAAACAGGACAGCAGCTTGGAGCATCCCCTTTGTCACCACCCTGCTGTCGTGTCCCCCTCCCTGTCACCACACCTCCCAGTGGCTTTGGAGGAAATTTTGGTTTTCTGCTCTAAAAGCAGCATTGATTCAACCCATCCTTCACCTTCTTTCTGGTGCAACATGAAACGTCTCATTCAGTCTGCAGGGACCCCCCCCTAAACGGGCAGCTCTGTTCCCTCTGCCTGGCCAAACTCAGAAGTGACAGAAAGGACCCACCTCTAATTTCCTATCAATATCTTGGACTTGGATCAAAGACTCGCTGTGGAAAAAGAGATCTGAAAGTGGTAATCGTGTGAAAAATGCCTTTGTGCGAGGCTGTAACACAAACCCTTTGCTGCCTGAGGGCTGCTGAATTCCCAGGAACAAACCTGCCTCTGGCTCCAATCCACACGCTCCCAGTCTCCTGCCCCAGGCTCTGTTTCCCCCCTAGGCTGGCCTAGTGTGAGGGAATTGAAGTGATTAACCCTTGGCTTGCCTCATTATTACACCTGCCACGGGGTGTTCACGCCGCACCTAATTAGGGGTAATGGGAGTTCAGCACAAAATGGGGTGAGGGTTTGCTCCCACCTCACTCTTTGCTCAGGGGTTTCCCCCCTCCCTTGTGTGAATCCTGAAAGCACAGGACACATCAGACCACTGAGACAACAACAACAACAAAAAAAATCCCTTTAATTTCTTTCTTGGGTTGGGTGTCCACCAGAGAGGTCAGCTGCCCTTCCCCAAACTGAAGTGCAAAGGGATCAGGAAAAAAGACAAATCTCAGATGGGCAAAGAACAGCACTGATAAACTGGAACTTTTCTGTGTCTGTACCTTCCCCACCAGCCCTCGGTGCCCTGGTGGGATCTGGAAATCAGGCATTCAGGAAGCAGCACTGGTTGGTGTGTGCTGGGCACAGGCACAGCCTGCTCAGTTTGGGGCTGGAAATAAGAGCACACAGTGCTTGGGAAGGTCACATGCTGGGGAGCCAAGAGGTCCAGGAGAAGAAAGGGAAAAAGCAAAGGGAAAACACTCAGGATGGAAATGGGAGGGGAGAAGCAGAATAAATCAATCAGCCAAGGTGTGGGGAGCAAATTATTCTCCCTTCACTATTCCTGGTGGACTGCAGCTTAATGTAGCACCGCTTCTTATTGCAGAGGAACAGCAGTGATTGTGGCAGTCTGTGCTGGAGTGTTGCTGCTCATCTGCTGGCTGGGAAGACAAAAAAGCCTGGATGTGAGACAGCCCCAGCTGAGAGAAGCCCTTTGGCCCACCTAGCCCACGGATCACACTTCTGAAAGGGCAGGGGTAAGTCAGCCTGTTAATGACCTTCAAAAAGCACTTCAGCCCCTTTGAGCCTCAGTTTCCCTCTCCCTGATAGGCAATTTGTGCAACTGACCTTCAGGAAAAAAGCTCTGGGGATTTTCAGAGATGTACAAAATTAACCTCTGGTGTCTTCAGGTGTCAGCTGAGTGCCCATGCTCACACTCCAATGCATACAGGGACACCTTCTACAATCCATGGAGTTTGGGATGTGGTTACCCTGATCATTTGCAGGCATTTGCTCTGAAGGTTTACACAGGTGGGCCATGCAGACACCCCCATATCCTACAAAGAAAACCCCCGAAGTAAATCATACCTACCAACACCTCCAGCAAGCTCTGCAGGTCCCAGTGAGTGAGGAGCACCCTGAGCCTGGAATGGTGGGATGAAGGGACAGGTAGCTGGAGCAGGAGGTGGGGGATGGTGCCTGGTGTGCATTCCGCAAGCAAGGAGAGCTGTATTTGCTTCCCTTCTTGGCACAGCAACGAGGCAGGGATGGGGTGGGGGATGGCTGACCCCCTGAAGGTCTCTGACCCCTCCCTGGATGTCTGCAGCAGGTTGGAAGCAGGGCAGAGAGGAGGAGATGCCTGTGAGAGGGGGTTGCCATAGCAATGGAGTAAGGGAGGACTCTGGTTTCTCCAGTGGTGGATGGAGGCTCCTGAGCATCCTCAGGGCAATGGAAACACAGAGGCATCAGGAATCGGGTGAGGGGAGGAGAGACCCATCTCAGTCATCACTGCAGCTCCCTGGAGCTGGTGATTCCCTTCCAGGGAGGCTGCACATCAATCACTCCTCTCTCTGTGCCCAAATGACCTCTCTCAGGAAATGAGCTGCTGTTCTGTGTGACCTCTGGTCACCTGGGGGTTTCCTCAGCCTGGGGTCCCCCTGCCACAGCCCCCCCAGCAGCACAGCTCCATCCTGCTGCTCTGCACCAGGGGCCTACAAAGAGGGAGACAAAGTTGCTCCCCCAGCCATCCCACTGACTCAGAAGAGAGCTGTTATCCCTGGGGTGTGTTATCCAGTGTTTGCCCACCCAATCCCGTTCTCTAACACCCGAAATCTGCTCCTGCAGGAGACTGAATCTGGTTCCCAAATGCCTTTGTCACCTGTCTCAAAGTGACCTTCAGACTCCCTCCCCCCAAAGACACCAGCAGCATGAAGATCTGTCAGATTCTGAAGCCAGGACACACTCCAGGGCTGAAATTAGTGCTGTCAGGATCAGATGCTCTTTGCCTGCTCAGGATGGTCAGTCAGGGCAGGATGGAAGGGGCTCTGCCCATGCAAGGCTGGAGGAGCCATGGCAAAGACCTCAGTGCCCCTGGACACAGTGCCCATGGAGACCTCCTGGATGTGAGCTTGTCCCTTCCTCCATGGGCAAGAGGATGGCACTGATGGGACCAAGCTGGACATCACAAGCATGGACTGTCTGGTGACTCTGCCTTCAGGCCTCCCTGCAGGGCTGCCACTCTGGCTGTGCCCCTTCACACACACACACAGACCTGACTTCCACCTTAGTACGTGACAAAAGCCCAAGGAGAAGACCAAGATTCTGTCCCCAGGCTGGTCCAAAGTGGAATGACCATGGAGAGGAGCCACCCCATGCAGTGGGCTCAGGTAAGGGTACAGCAGCCACTTGAATGGGGTCCTGGATGCCCCTGGATATTCCTTTTTTTGTCTACTGCCAGGAACAATGCCCCAGAAGATCTTCCAGAGAGTTTGGATGCTGCTTCAGCTGTTTGGATGTGGACACACCATTCACAGATATATGGAGAAAGAGGGGAAAAAGAGAGGCTTTCCATTCAGGTATGACCTGGAGCAGGATGAGGGCTTGCCCTGGCACATCCTTCTGCCCAAATGGCCTCCAGAAAGTCCCCTAAACACTGCAAAGGGAGAGCAGGGGGGTGCAGCAGAAAACCCATCAACCTGGTAAAAGTAGTGAAACAGGAGTGGGAGATGGCTGCCCCATCCCTGGAAGTGTCCAAGGCCAGGTTGGACAGGGCTTGGAGCAACCTGGGCTGGTGGAAGGTGTCCCTGCCCATGGCAGGGTGATGGACGGAGATGGAATTTTAAAGTTCCTTCCAGTCCCAACCATTGTGTGATTCTCTGAGATGAGAGGACTGGCACTCCCTTCCCTCAGGCATTTCTCCCTGGCTGATTTCCAGCATCACTAACAGAGTCAGAACCTGTTCCAATAAACACACCTGTACCTTCCTGCCTAACTACATCCCATCCCTCCTGCGTCCCCCACACAAAAATCCAGCAGGCTCCTTGTGAGGAAGCAGGACTGAGATCACTCCCTGCTTCAGATGGACCTTTGCTGCTCCATGGTCAGACCAGCTCAACTCCCCTTGATCAGCAGGAGTTGTGTGGAAATCCTGCATGAAGAAATATTTGGCATTCCAGCGAGGGGGGACGTTTGCAAACTGGGAAGCTGGATGGGGTCAAAGCTCTCAACCCGGCATCCCAAACCATGTGTGATTCCTCCTAGGAGGAATGGGATTAAGCAGCACATCAAAGGCAAGTTTACAGGCTCTTGGTGAAGTCACCACGTCCACCCTCATCATCTTCTGGTGAAATCTGTTGAGGTGAAGGGAGCCACAGATTATGGGCTAGGGTTTCTTCCCCACATACTTCTCTGGACTACTCATAGGTTTTGGGACTTAATTTTGGAGGTGGCAATGCCTAACCTGTCCCCAGAGATGCCCCCAAAGGACCTGTGGCTTGGCACTGCCAGCTATTCCCTTATTTTTCCCTGCTGCCACCGCAAGCACAGCAAGGAGAGGCGGGGACCTCCGTGTCCCTGCCACCAGGGTAATGAAAAGGGCTGGGATTCCTTGGGAACGAGCCAGGGCGGGCTGAGAAAGGCTCTCTTCCCACGAGACTAGCACACAGAGTTATTTTTTTTTCCCCCTAAATGCAGCATGGAAGGGTGTGTTTTCAGGGGAAAAGAAAAACAACAACCTGCCAATCTTCCCTTTTTTTGTTGTTTGTTTTTGGCTTTGCTGAGCTCCCTGTGCCCAGCACGGAGCTCTCCCCCTGCAGAGACCAGCCCCAGGGCCAACTCCCACCCGAGACCCCCGAGCTCCGAGTTAACGTGACCGGGGGAGCGGGGTCAGTCCCTCGGCGACCCCCTAATCCCCTTTACATGCCCCCTGTCCCATCCAATTACCCTCCTTGGCACATTCCCGAGCGATGACCGTCCAACCTCTGTCCCCAGACCTGTCTTCTCCCTGTACTGAGCTGCACTTCGGTATTTAATATCATTTAAAATGAGCTGGTTGCAGACAGACTTCCCTCCCGTCCCCGTTAAGATGAGGCTGCTTAAATATATATATATTTTTATTTTTTTCCCCCCCTCCTGCCGTGTTTCTGCTGCATTTTGCAAACACCTAATGGCCACGGGGCTATTGCAAACACAGAGCCCGGGAAGAAGCCGGATTTCTCCCGTTCTCCTTTATTTTTGTGTTGCATAGATGAAGGATGGTGGGGATCTGTAATGGGCATTTGAAAAGCAGAGGAGACCTGCGATGCAAATAACAGCAACAGCTCCCGTATGCTGAAATGATGGCTGGCACCGAGGCAACCCAGCGCAGCCAAAACAGGCTCCTTCCCACTGGAAAAGCGGGGAATTCCTCGGAATCGGGGGATGAGCAGACAAAGCCAAAGGGATCAGCTGGACACAGCTCCTGGCTGGGAGCAAGGAACTTGATCTTCACTCATTTCACCCCCCTCCACTGAGGTCCCCGAGGAAGAAAAGCTCCGAACGGTGCAGCAGCAGTATGGAATAACACAGAGAGCATCACAGGCAAACAGGGAGGGGTGTCCGCAGCAAGGGAGAGGTGACAGCCCCCGGAGAGGGGCCAGGCTGTGGGATGGGGATGGTGCGGGCGCTTGGGTGAGCATCGCCCCGGGGATTTTTGGCTGGGCTTGCCCAAACGCTCGCGCTGGGAGGGGGTGTGGGTTGATGCTATTATTTTAGCAATTAGCCCCAAGCTGTTAGAAAGGGCTCTGAAGAAGTTCTGGGGGGTTTTTTTGTTTAGTTGTGGGTTTTTTTTGTTTTTAATCTCCCCTTCGGTGTAAACGTGAGCTGTGCAGGTGGAAACCTGCTCTGCTCAGCACACCGTGCCTGCTTCAAACATCCAAGGGAGCTACGCCCTGCGAGGCCACCGCGCTCATCCCCCCCAACCCCCGATGTCTGCACTGCACAACCCCACGAGCCTTCCCAGGGCTCCCACACATCTCACGGAGGGGGCAGAGGGAGCAACAGGTGATCGTCCCGAAACCCCGGCCGGACTCTTCCCTCTTCCACCTCATGTGCGGCAAAACCCTCCTGGAGAGGGGTGAGTGTCGCCCGCACCGCTCCGAGCTGCGAGCAAAACCCACAGATCCCAGTGGAAAGGAGGATTCAAAGCCTGCTCTGATTCCCAGCCCGTCCCAGTCAACGGGAGCCGCCGTGCTGGCTGTTTCCAGGGAATATCAGCAGGCGGGGGAGACTGTGGTTGAGGAGGGGACACATCGCAAAGCCCCCAACCCCACCGCATCACAGTCAGAGCCCGGCGCTGAGCTCCGCGGTCCCCATCGCCCCCCAGCACCCGGTCCCCGCTGCCACCCCTTTCCGTGGGGCTCCAAATTCCAGGGATAACCCCCCGCTCCTTCCCCCAGCACCGGGCATCTCTCCCGTCCTGGGGGCAGAGGGTGTCCCCAGCGTGGCTGTGTCCCCACACCACGGCCAAACCAACACGAGCGACAAACTTACCGTGGCCGGGATCAGGGGGAGGATGGCACAGACATCTTGGCTCCCTCTTTCCACCTCGGGTCTCCAACTTGGTGTTTGCGGAGCGGTGTCACCAGTGCCTCCAGGAGTCTGTCTCATCCTCCTCTCTGTCTCGCTTCAGAAATCCCTGTGCGCGTTTTTTGGTGTTTTGGTTTGGTGTTTTTTCTTTTTTTTTTTTTCATTTAAGGGACTTTTTTTTTTTTTCCCCCAGCGGTTGCGTCAGGCCTGTTGCCTGGAGACAGGCGAGCTATTCCAGTTTGAGCTTTTCAGTCCAGATTTCCTCTCTCTCTTTTTCATTCATACCACCAAGCCCTGAACCCACCTCCCACCAAGCAATAACCCTGGAGAGACCTGAAAGGGAGGAGCTGCGCAGCCTGGGTCCTAAACATCCTCCGGCACCCAGGGAGGGAGGAGGAACAGCGATGCCTTGGCCGTGAGGAACAGCCTTGAAATGGTCCTTTGGAGTGCAGGGACCCTCAAGGGTCGGAGGAGATGCCCGGAGAGCTGATGCCCTCCCAAAGGAGTCCGTGGCTCTTCCCGAGCCGGTGTCCCCACACTGTTCCCATTTTCACACCACGGGTATCAGCCCTTCAAGGAGATTTGGGTCCTCTGGCACTTGGGATAAGGTTTTCCAGATGCCACGGCACGCTCGGGGTCAGTGCGTGTGTGGAGGGGGATTTTGCAAGGATGCATCAGCATCTCTGGGAAGCCCTGGGGTGGTGGCACCTCGGGGCAACGTGGTTAGTAGCAGCTCGCTGGCACCATCCATCCCCCCGAAGAAACCAGCTTAGAAACCAGCCTTCGCCTGATTTTTTTACTGGGAAAGTGCCTGTTGCTTCCACTGCTGTCCCAGTGGGACTGGGAACCATTTTAGCTGCTTTCAAGGAGGGAGTGATAGAGGCAGTGCCCCGGCTGCTGGCTGAGCTGGGGCCAGATGCAAAGGCAGGGCACAGAGGGGGATTCCTTCCTTCACCAGAAGCTGAAGTTTAACCCCTCAAAGCCCGGGGACAGACCAAAAGCATCCCACGCATCAGTCCCCGCATTCAGGATCTGGTGGCTCAGAGCCGCTGGTCATGGCTGCAAAGCTGATGGTGCCAAGGGTTAAGTGTTGGCCATCGAGACCCCCCAACGTTCCAGGCCCATTCCCACATTCCCACACTCAGTTTTGGGGAGAGAAACCCTTTCACAGTCTTTTTTATTTTATTTTTTTTTTAATTTTTTTTCCACACCTTTCTGGTTCTTTAACCATCCCTCCTCCCCCCACGGGCAACTGGGAGAGATTTACAGCCCTTTCCTGAGCTCTGGAAGGGCTGGGATGTCCCACCTCCCTTCAAATGCCAGCCTTGCTGATGGTACCCCAAGATAATAATAATAATAATAATAATAATAATAATAATAATAATAATAATAATAATAATAATAATAATAATAATAATAATAATAATAATAATAATAATAATAATAATAATAATAATAATAATAATAATAATAATAATAATAATAATAATAATAATAATAATAATAATAATAATAATAATAATAATAATAATAATAATAATAATAATAATAATAATAATAATAATAATAATAATAATAATAATAATAATAATAATAATAATAATAATAATAATAATAATAATAATAATAATAATAATAATAATAATAATAATAATAATAATAATAATAATAATAATAATAATAATAATAATAATAATAATAATAATAATAATAATAATAATAATAATAATAATAATAATAATAATAATAATAATAATAATAATAATAATAATAATAATAATAATAATAATAATAATAATAATAATAATAATAATAATAATAATAATAATAATAATAATAATAATAATAATAATAATAATAATAATAATAATAATAATAATAATAATAATAATAATAATAATAATAATAATAATAATAATAATAATAATAATAATAATAATAATAATAATAATAATAATAATAATAATAATAATAATAATAATAATAATAATAATAATAATAATAATAATAATATCAATAATTTACAGGCTGTGCCTCGAAATTGTGCCAGTAATTTAGAGTTTTACATCACCAAGCACAGGGGAGTGGGTGCTCTGGGTGCAGCAATGCAGATTCGAAGAATGAAGAGCAGCACTTTCACATTTCTGATGAAAATGCAATTTCTAAAACACCNCAGATGCAAAGGCAGGGCACAGAGGGGGATTCCTTCCTTCACCAGAAGCTGAAGTTTAACCCCTCAAAGCCCGGGGACAGACCAAAAGCATCCCACGCATCAGTCCCCGCATTCAGGATCTGGTGGCTCAGAGCCGCTGGTCATGGCTGCAAAGCTGATGGTGCCAAGGGTTAAGTGTTGGCCATCGAGACCCCCCAACGTTCCAGGCCCATTCCCACATTCCCACACTCAGTTTTGGGGAGAGAAACCCTTTCACAGTCTTTTTTATTTTATTTTTTTTTTAATTTTTTTTCCACACCTTTCTGGTTCTTTAACCATCCCTCCTCCCCCCACGGGCAACTGGGAGAGATTTACAGCCCTTTCCTGAGCTCTGGAAGGGCTGGGATGTCCCACCTCCCTTCAAATGCCAGCCTTGCTGATGGTACCCCAAGATAATAATAATAATAATAATAATAATAATAATAATANTTTTTTTGCTTTGCCAGCACCCTTTTTTTGTCAGATCTCAGATCTGCATATGCAAACTCAGCCTGGTGATCAGCTCTTGCTGTGCTTCAGGCAGGCTGATGATGGAGAGGGACCGGGGAGATGGAAAAGCTGTTCCTGTCATGCTGAAACCACCACCTGACACAGACCTGCAGCTGCACTCAAGCTCTGAGCAGCAAAGGGAATCACAGAACCCAAGCATGGGTGAGGATGGAAAGCACCACAGTGGGTCACCTGGTCCAACACCCCCCCACTCAGGGTCATCCCAGAGCACGTGGCACAGGATTGTATCCAGATGGTTCTGGAATATCTTCAGTGAGGGAGAACATCCTTTCTGGACTGGCTGTTCCAGGGTTTGGTCACTGCACAGAGAAGAAGTTCTTCCTCACGTTCAGGTGGAACTTCGTGGGCACAAGGTCATGCCCTGTTGCCTCTTGTCCCGTTGTTGGGCACCCCGAGCAGAGCCTGGTCCATCAAACAGATGGTGGTTCAACATCTCCTGGAACATCTCTCCCAAACCAAAACTGGATCCATGATGATGATCCAACACAGTGCCAGGGAACAGGCAGAGGCACAGGAGGCTGGCGAAACACAACCCCTGGTCTGGCTCTGAATGAGGATGAGCAGTTCCAGGATATGGCTCAGGAATGAGCAAGACTGGGGCCCCTTCCTGACCAACAAATTGGATTCAGCCACCCAGATTTGATAGCCAAGAGTGTTTTATCACGTGGACAGGGCCAGACAGGGCCAGTTAGCCTCAGGGCCAAAGAGCAGTTCTAGCACGGGTTAATTTACCAGCAGAGGTGTCACTACTGAGGCTGGATGTCTGTGTCCTCACAGGAGCAGACCACACACTCTCACTCCCCCCCTCGTCTGGAAATGTTTATTTGTAATTTAGTTGTGTGGATTTCAAATGAGCTGCCATGAGACATCAGTTATAGGCTGCAGCCAGGTCCTTCTGAAGTCTCTCCATGGGTTTTGAATGGGGTTTTTTTGACTGAATTTGTCTTGGTTAAGTTGTATTTATCCAGAAAAATTGTGGTGGGGAGCTGCTGAAGAGCAGTGATGCTCCCACTAACCCCAGCCCCCTGCAGTGGGCACCTGAGATCAGGTGTGATGAGTCAACATGAGCCTGTGCAAGACCAGCACTGTCCACACTGATGGCTCAGAATTCTTTTCCTCTCCTCACATACAGGGAGGCCTTTTGGTTGCACTCCAAGCTCCAGAAGCTGCCACTTCCCAGAGATACATCCCATAACATCCCCTGGACACATCACCTTTTCCAGTGGACTCCTGAATCTTTGGGAATGTGGGGATTCAAGCTGAGATGTGGTTTTGCTAAGCCCAAGCTGGGAATTGCTTCTTGTTGTGGTGATTCATAAAATTCTGGAATTACTTGGGTTGAAAGGGTTTGGAAAACTCACTCAGTTCCAACTCCCTGCCATGGGCAGGGACACCTTCCACTAGACCAGGTTGCTCCAAGCCCTGTCCAACCTGACCTTGAACACTTCCAGGAATGGGACATCTAGACTTTCTTGGGAACACAAATCTCCCAAATCATAGCAGAAATACTGTAGAGTGCCCTATAGCCCCCCCAAATCTCATCTGGACCTTCTGAGCTGCCTCTTATCACCCAAGACAGGCAGAAATGGCCATTCTCATAACAACAGCAGTTCAGCTCAGTTTGGATTTGAACCTTCTGCTTCTTGCCCTGGGACCTGGCTTTGGGTGATCTCTCCTTGCAGGCTGATTGCCCTGATTGCTCCTGCAATCAGAGCACGGAGGAGCTGGACCTCCCAGCATGGTTGTGTGGCCATTCTGTGGGACCATGTGCTGGGAGGATCCAGCAGTAGCATCGATGGTTGGTCCCCAAATAAATACATTTCCCCTAAAGTAAATTCCCTGTCAAGCAACGTCCTCAAAGCAAAGCCCTCCAGCACCTGAAGGGAGCTTACAGAAAGATGGGGAAAGACTATTTACAAGGGCCTGGAATGACAGGACAAGGGGGAATGGGTTCCCACTGAAAGAGAGTAGGTATAGAGGGGATATGGGGAAGGAATTCCTGGCTGGGTGGTTGGTGAGGCCCTGGCACAGGTTGGCCAGAGAAGCTGTGGCTGTCCCATCCCTGGAAGTGTCCAAGGCCAGGTTGGATGGGGCTTGGAGCAACCTGGGATAGTGGAAGGTGTCCCTGCCCATGTCAGAGGGAGTTGGAGTTAGATGATCTTCAAGGTTATCTTCCAAACCATTCTAGGATTCTAATGGCACCCTGGGGCTCAGCCTGCCAAAGGTGGGATGGGAAGAGAAGGCTGTGGTGCTCCCAACCATCACCACCTACTCCTAGCCAGATGTATCTTCCATTCCCTCCAGAGGGTCTTGTATCAGGAAAGTCCTCTGTCATGGTTAGAGGATCTTCTGAGAACCAGGTACCCTGGAAATGTGTCAAGGGCACCTACAGAGGGCAGCAGGTCTCCAGGTAATGATGTCCCCTGGTGTCCTCAGGGGAACACCCTGTGTGAGCACAGAAGAGCTGCAGAGGGTTGTGGTCACCACCTGGCTGCTCATCTCCATGGATCACTGAGGGACCTGGGACTGAGGGATCTTTTTAAGCCTTCATAGAATGACAGAATGGTTTGGATTGGAAGGGATCTTAAGGATCATCTTGTTCCAACCCACTGTTATGAGCAGGGACAACTTTCACTAGAAGGTTCCTTCCTCTACCTTCCACTAGTCTTTCTCTGTTATTTAGTCCAAGTCAGCTGGTTAAAAGATGTCTTTTCCCAGCTGGAATGAGGCAAGATTTTTGAGCAACACAAGGGAAATACCCCAGTGCAAGGACAAACCCCTGCATCCACGGGTTTGGTCCTGCTCTGCTTCTGGATGATGCTGAGCATCCACTCCTCACCAAAACGATGCTCATTCTGGGACTGAGGAACTGCCTTTCCCATGGAAAGGGTTGTCCACTCCTGTCTAAAGACTCAGCTTGGAGTGTGGTGCAGATCAATTGTCAATAACTGGGATGTGGCATGAGGAGAAATTGGGCACCTGGGAATGAGGAATAGTGTAACAAAGAGTTCTGGGACTGTTTCAGCATAAAAAGGGTTCAAGCTTCGGGGTCTCTGCAATATTTTCTGTGTGTGTTTCTCCCAGGTGAGTCAACATCAAAGACAAAAGCAAAGGGCAATTGAGGCTGAAATGCTACTGAAATCATGGCGGGGATTTTTATCCCATTTGTGGGTTTTTAACAGGTAAAATAAATCAGTTTGGTGACTCCAAACATAACATAGTGTGTATAGTGAGTTAGTGAATGATTCCTCCCTCAACTCAAAAAAATTCCCCAGGACATGAAGAACCATAAATCATTCACACAACAAAGAAATCCAGACCTTTTCCTAAAATTTGAAATAGGTTCTTTGTAATGACTTTCCTTTGATAAACCTGCTAACCCAATTCATTGCAGCAATCCATAGAAGTGAAAAATATTTAAAACCTCAGGACTGATATGCATTTTTTTCCACCTCCCTACTTTGTTGGAAAAAAAAAACAAAACAAAAAAAGGATTTCAGCTCCCCTTTCACTCAAAATACTTGCTGCAAATTATTTTCCAGAAGTGCTAGGGAATCAAAAATTCCCCCTCCAGTCTTACCTGGTGACCAAGTAAGGCTTCACACCAAACCCCACAAGACTGGAGGGCACCTGGGCAAACACCATCTGCTCAAAACTCAGTTTGAAAATTCTGTGATTGCCTTCAACTTATTTCCTTGGCTTCACGAGAGAGGGCAAGGGAAGAAAAGCCCATCCCAGATACTTGTTTTAAGTTGGAGTGAGGGAGTGATAAAGAGTCATCTCCAGCTTCCCTCTCCTTGTCACCCTGCTCAGTGCCAGAGTCACTTTCTGCTGCCTCCTCTGATGAGACCTGGGTGAAATTTTCTGGATTTGTAACTGATTGCCAGAAAACACAGTTTCACTTCAACAACTGGTGGCTTGACAAACTGAATGTGGCAAAAAGCCTCAATCCAGGCCAAAAAAAAAAAAAAAAAAGAGAAAAAGAAGGTAATTGGTTTTAACTTTTGTTTTCACCCCAGCTGTTTGATTTTTCTGTGTTTCTGAATCAAACTGACCCTTTGGGGGGGGCATCAAAATGAGCACAACAATGGAAATGTTGTTCCTGGTTATGTTCCTCTGCTTTGCTGTCTGTCCAGCCAAGTGAATGAGCCATAAAAGGTTTGCAGTACTCCCCGTGTCTAGTATTCCAGGGAGATCCATACTTTGGAAGTCATCTCCAGACAACTTGTCCCCTGCAGAGATCCATTGTCAGGAGGTTGTTGTGTCAGCCAACAATGAAACTGGAGGACCAAGACTGAAAATTCAACCTTCTCTTGCACAAGGTTTTCATCCCTCACCTCAAAAAGGAGCTGATGAACAGCCCATGGCTCAACCAGTCTCAGGCAGGGTCCTTGTTGTCCTGCTTGATGAAGCTTTGTTTGCTTTGGGTCTTTCTCCTTGTCCCTCAACACGGCAGAGGTTCCATTCAGGATCCAGCAGGATCAGCAGGTGACACACATCAGCTTCCTGGCCTCCAGGTTGCTTGGTGGGTCTGAAACCCTGCTGATGAGGGTGGAAATGAGAACCATGGAGCTTCAGAGTATTGCATGGTGAAAATAAGAAGGATATGGAGCTGCTGGAGCAATTCCAGAGGAGGCCACAGAGGTGCTCCAAGGGCTGGAGCCCCTCTGCTCTGGAGACAGGCTGGGAGAGCTGGGGGCGTTCACCTGGAGAAGAGAAGGTTCCAGGGAGACCTGAGAGCCCCTTCCTGTGTCTAAAGGGGCTCCAGGAGACTGGAGAGTGCAACAGGACAAGGGGGAATGGTTCCCACTTCCAGAGGGCAGAGTTAGATGGGATATTGGGGAGACATTCTTGGCTGTGAGAGTGGTGAGGCCCTGGCACTGGTTGACCAGAGAAGCTGTGGCTGCCCCATTCCTGGAACTGTCCAAGGCCAGGTTGGATGGGGCTTGGAACAGTCTGGACTGGTGGAACATGTCCCTGTCCATGGCAAGTGTTTGGAACAAGATATTTTAAAGTTCCCTTTTAACCCAAACCTTTCTGCAGTGTCCAAAGACCCTTGGGGATGGAAGGCATCAAAACACTCCCGTGTGGTGACCCCTGAGCTGGTCCCTGCCCACAGCAGCTCCAGGTGGGCACTGGGTGCTCACACAGGCAAAGCTTTGTGCAGCACAGCAAGTAATTAATTGAGCAAAACAGAGGGAAGGCACATCTCACCAAATCCCACACACAGGTGATGAAGAGATACCGGGATGTGCTGGCAGCTGTCTCCTGCCCTCTCTTCCCCCACCCCCCATGCCCTAAATGGCATCAGCTGTCTTGTGCTTGTTGAAGGAAGGAGGAAGAACATGGCCAATGTCTTTAGGTGAAATTTGAAGCAGAAGCGGAACCTCAAATGGAAAGTGAGTGAGGTTACAGCACCGTAACCCAGATGATTGCAAAAGGGGAAACTCTTCAGACTCGAACCTGGCTGGAGATAAGCTCTCTGAAAGGTTAAGTGCACGCAATGAATATCCCCACCCCTTCTGGTGGCCCACACTGCTCTGAGCCGTGAATGGGCCCCTGTAGACAATCCTGGAGCCACATTTCTCCTCCCATTTTCAGACCAGCTTTGCACGCCGTGGCTCCAGGCCATGAATTTCAGCTCAGGGCAGACTCAGTGAGGGCGAATCGGGGCATCACCTGTAGCCGGATGGTACTTTTCATAGCCTGACAGGCCTTTGTGGGTAACAGCTCTTTTAAGGCAGACACCTTTCTAACATTAGCACTGGGTGAGCTGTGGGGTTGTCCTGCCAGCCCTTCACTGCTATAAGTGTAACAAAGCAGTTCAATTTGTCATTCAGCTGTTGTCGACAGGAAACCACCAACAGCAGTCAACGGACGACGCCAAGAAGAATTAGGGTTTCTCTTTCTACGTGCTCTAAGGATTAAAACTCCCCAATACAAGCTGATGTTCTTAAACACGAGCCCTGGAAGGGATTTTTTAACTCTGAGGGACAGTTAAGATCGAGCAGGATATGATTTAATCCCAACACACGACTCGCCAGGTAAGTGCAAATGATTTTCCAGCAGTTTTTCTTCCTCCCTGCTACCTCTTCGTTGCCAGGTGCTCCATTGGGTCCACCCCCTTGGAGCATTGAGAGATTTGGTTCCTCTGTGGCTTGGTGGTTATTAAGGTCTTTTGGGTTGGGGTGGGTTGTCCAATGGGCCAGACTGCTGCTGCAGTGTGGGTGTGTGTGTGTCTTTCCTTCTGGTAATGTTGAAATCCTCCCATCGAAGTCAGACGCTGACCCAACGGGTTCTCTCTTGAGTACAAATCAAGCTCTTTCTCTTATAAAAACCGTAACAGTAGATGAAAGCTCCTTAAATAGCAAGGGGTGAATTCTTCCAGCTAAATTCCTCGGAGAGAAAGTGAGATTAGAATCCAAATTCTGAATTTACGTGAAGTGGAGGTCTGGGTGCTCAGTCTCGAGTCACCTGGTGCTGCTGATGGTGCAGAGAAGGGCTGAGGTTTTAATTCCTGCCACATTTGGAATCTTTGAGGATCTTTGCTTTCTTTTGTCCCACAGACGCTTTGAATGGTCTCATTGGAAGTGACACTTTGTTTTCATCAGCTCCTCCACTCAAGCTGGTAGAACTAGTGCAAAGTTAACGCTGGTTGCAGACAAAGCTTCTGGCAAGTTGGAGCTCTCCAATGGAGTTAGAGGAAGGGTGGAATTATTGCTTCTCCCCCTGACCACTTCCCATCTCCACACATGTACAGTCTACACTAAGTCCATAACTTTGCTTCCTGATTAAAATTTAGGCCAGACTCAAAACTCCACAGAGCTCTGAGTTGGAGCCTGGATGTTGCAGAGACCACCTTGCTGGCTGTGACACTTCTGGGAGGGAAGAGTGTTGTGGGATATTTGCATCTCAGACCTCCTCAGGAGCTTGCACAGGGCTTTGTGGCCAGTGACACCTGGCAAGGCAACGTTCCTCAGGGTGCTCCACTTACCCCACCCATTATTTGGGGTCTTTTCTTGCCTTTCTTACAGGGCTGCTGTGATGGTTAATTGATTATGGATCTTTAAAAGGTGCAGAATCAGGCCATGGTGTGCATAGTGCCAGCAGTGAAGGTTCCTGCTGCGTGCAGAGCACACACACACACACGTGGTCCCTGCTCTGGTACGTGCTGGAGATGGAGAAGGCAGATGGAAATTAGGAATAAAAAAAGGACAGCTGCAGGGCAGCCAAGGCACCCTCATTAATATGCTCTGCCAGTCATTCTGTCAAGGTTTAAGTCATTTTTAGCAGAAGATTTGAGGGCTGCAGAGCTTGTGATTTCTTGTCCACATTTTGGTTTTCCTTCCAGCCATCCTGCAGCATTATCATTATGCTGGTACCCAGAAATCAGTGAAAGAAAACCCCCCTTCTGGCCTATTCTTGCTTTGTTCTGTCAAAATAGGGCTGTTAGTGCACTTGGAGGCTTGCAAAGTCAAAGGCTGAATTTTCTAATGAAGGGGGAAAGACCAAAGCATATTTAAGTGAAAATATTGCAAAGGTGCTGCTGCTGATTTTTCTTCTTCTTCTTTTCAGATGACTTTTCATGTTCAGGTTAATCAGCGTGGGGTGTTTGGGGATGCTGTTACACCCTGAGGTGGTGTGCTCCCTGTCCCCTCTTAAATAAGTCCCCAGTACTCTGGAATGAGCATCCCATTTCCACATAATTTGGGGCTTTTTTATTTCTGCTTTGTGACTTTCTTCCTCACAGACCTTTCAACCTTTATTTCTCTGTGGCACCTTTATGGGCACATCAACAGCTGAAAAGGTCCTGAGGCAATTTCCAGGAGCAGCCAAAGGTTTTTTGTCATCATAGGCAGGTGTGGAAGCAGGATTTTACAGGGCTCACAGAACTATGCTGAGCAGAGTAGGAGCTCTTGGACATACTATTACTTTATCATTATTTGTCTTCCTTCCTTCCTCTCATTCTTTCCACTCTCTCTGTCTTAAAAACGGAGTTTCCTCATTGCCCTTCCACGGCTGACCAGACTCTGGAGGCAACCAAGCATTGACTCCATGTGGGTGAGTTCCCTTGTAGCAAATAGTTTCCTGAACGGGTTCTATCATGGGCAGGAATTTTGCAAGACACCTGGGGCTAATTCCTTCTGGAATCCCCTCCAGCCCCAAAGTTTCCATCCATGTCTTCATTTCATGTGGTGCAAGTCAGATTTCTGGGTAGGTCAACACCACATTGCAAGATTAGAAGTAGCTAGGGGGATGAAAAAGGATGCAATTCCTCCCTTGGCAGAGGTCTTGGCAACAAATTGCAGCTTCGGGGTCATGACGCTCCTTGTGGAAGGACTTGTTGCACCACTTGACATCACTGGGGACCTCAAAAAGAAAGAACATCACTTGTACGAAACACGCTACGCAGGGTCATGGTCATTGCTTAAAAATAAATGCCAAGGAGCCACAAACACAATAGGAATGTCAGGCCTCCAGAATTTCACGCTGGACAAGCCATTTTCTTCTCCCAGGTCAGCCTGTATTCCGTATAAGGGTTAAATCTCTCTCACTGGCCAGCCTGAAAAAATCCCCTCCTGCCCCCAAAAGCCAAACTCAAACCACAGCAGCTCCTTGTGTTGAAATAAAGCCCAAGTTTTCAATTAAGATTTTTCCCAAGGAGGAGCTGCAGCTGAGCTGTAGAACAATGTTTCTGTGGTTTTATGGAGCAATTTTGTCTTTGTTAATGCTGGTCAGTTTTAATTCAAAAAACATTGTGGGCTTGCCTATTCAAACTTCCAAACCCAATCCTAAGTGCCTAAAGGAGAGGGACAGGGTTGGGCAGAGGTGTGGAAAGTGGGAACTGGGAGGAATTATTGCAAGAAATAATGTTGCTCCATTTACTGGAGCCATAGCAAGGAGGGAGGGAATAAGCTTGTTGTCCATCACGGGATGGCTTGGGTTAGAAGGGACCTTTAAGACCATCTCATTCCAACCCTCTTCCATGGGCAGGAACACCTTCCACTAGACCAGGTTGCTCCAAGCCCGGCCTTGGACACTTCAGAGATCCACCATGTGCAGAAAAAACAGTCATAGGTCTTTCAGAGAAGGAAGTTAGTGCTGATCATTAGGAAGTAGTTTTAATTTCTGGGAATTGGAGGACTGGGCTAGGCTGATGGGCAGCAGGGAGATTTTCCATGACGAAAGCCTTGAAGTACAAGTTAGGAAGTCTCTCAGAAGCAATGTAGGTCCACCAGATTAATGACTTTCTCGGGGCCAGTCCGACATTCCTGATACCCCGTGAAATACACGTGGCTTCTGAGGTGAAATGTGCTTTTCAAAATCATTCTCCTGCCTTTCCCCTTGTTTATTTATGTACTTACATATTTGTGAAATTATTTGTCAAATTTGACCCAATCTCCCTGAATTTCTGCTTCTCTGCAAACCACAATACGTGTCACTGATCAAAGAGCAGCAAGCAGGACCCCTGCGGTCCTGTGTGTCAGGAGACAGAGTGGAAATAACAAACACGTGGCTGGCAAATGAATCTTTTGCTTCTTAATGAGGGCAGAAGAGTGAAAAATTGCTCAGTGGTCCGGGATGCCTGGTCTGCCTTACTGGTGGTGGAACAGGCAACAACTTTGGTGGAGGAAAGTTGGTTGAAAAACTTTGTTCCTTGATAAAAGGGCTTTAAGACCAGGAGGCAAAAACAGGAGATTGACCCCATGCCCAAGTCTCCAGACTCCCAATTTACTACATGATGGTGTTTCCTTTTACACAGAAAGTCCCTCTTCTCTGTGAAACCTGGGGTGGGAAGGAAAAACCTTGACAAAATACTGTGGGTGGAGATGCTGCAGGACTTCTTTCTGCCCAGCCAGTTGCTGGGCCAACACCTGAGCCATGGTGGCATCCACAGTTATGTGAATGACTGGGAACCATGAAATTTGGGGCAGAACATCTCACAAGATGTCTATGGGAGGACAACCCTTGAGAAGTGGGCTTTGAGTCGAGGTTAAATTTGACCTATGGAAAAATAAAGACGTCGCCCGCAATACTTGATGGAAAGACTGAGGTCGTACTGAGCACGTAGAGAAATTGATACAAAAGCTTTAAATTGACTTTTATCTCAAGAATTTTTCCTGGCTGCCTCTTACATATTTTGCCTGGACCATTTTAGAAGCAGAAGGAGAAGGCCACAGCTGCTTGAGACATTAATGCAGCAAAGCTGTATGATTAGTATTCCTTTTTTCCAGTGAAAGATGCCAATGTTCGGGGTGTTTTCATGACAAGACCTTTTCAAAGGTGGTGATTTCCCATGGAATGCTTTTTTTTTTTTTTTTACCTGGAAATTTTGGTGGAAAAGTGGGAAAAAAAGTGCTCTGTGTGAAAGTCACTGGGTGGGCTGCCAAGGAATAAAAACTGTGCATGCAGGGGAATTGGGAATGTGGCACTCTGCAAGAGAGGTCTCAGCAAAAAATCGTGTTGCTTAAGTGCAGTACTGCTGATCCAGGGAGAGTATGGACGCTGGCAAAGAGGGAAATAAGAAATTAGGAAATAATATTTATTCTGGCTCTGGTGCAAAATATTTAGACCAGATTGAATGTGAGGTAACCGGAGAGTGGATCAGCCCCATCACTTCTGTGTCATAAATGATTTCTGCAACAGATCTGGCTGCAAGGTTTGACCTTGCTCTGCCACTTTTCTGTCTCGTCCCAGCACCATAAGGATGTCTGAGTATCATTTTAATTCTGAAAACGGAGTTAATCTGACAGTTTGGGATAAGGGATTAAAAAATAATGGGTATTTTCCTTCTTTACTAACATCAAAAAGGAAATCATATTGAGATAAGGTCTTGGCTGCCACAAGTAGCTGAGAAGAGGCACGTTGGGAGCAGTGCAGAAGAAGCCTGGCAGGGAGGACTGGTATGGGTAGGAGACAAGGATCAGCACCATTATGTCCAGCCTGGGCAGGCTGTTGGGAGCTGTTGGAGCTCCTCCAACATGGTTTTGTGAGGGCTGATCTTGCCTTGGGGCAGGGGGATGCATGAGGTGCTTCTCCACTTGCTGTTTTCTGTGAGTGGTTGTGCTTCTACTGAGCAGTGGAAATTCGCCCTTCCATGAGGTCACCAGAAAGGAGTGTGATGTAAAATGTTACCATTTCTCCTCATTAGTTCTGTTATTCAGACAGAAGAAAAATGAAGTCACTTTCTCCTTCAAAAAGGCTTTTCCTGACTGGGTCCAGACAAAACCACTTTGTGGTCCCTGTTAGCAGACGATCTCCTGGTTGCCATCAGCCAAAAACACTGCTGCATTTTCATCCCAGTCGCTTGAGATATCCCTGCAGTACCCACAGGATTTAACCATAAATGACAATAGTAAAACAAGAGGGAGCCACCACCACCCTCCACTCAGGGGCTACCCAAGGTGCCTACGTCTGAGTGCCATCCTGAACAAGGGGATGGGATCAGGGGAAATACCCTGATTTCCCCCAAACTGGGGGAAAAGGAGCAGCCTTTCTCTTGGAAAGCAGACACCCAAGGAGGTGGGAAGTGAAATCAGGTTCGACTTTCCTAAGCATAATCCAGGAGATGCCACAGCTCCTGTGCAATGGAGACTACAAGGGATTTGGATGCAGCCACCAAAATTTTCAGGGTGAGAGAACAAGCCCAAATATCACCTCTTTTAGTAGTGGAGATGCTGCCTTGTGATTCAGAAAGTCCTTGGAGAGTTCAGAGAGTCTCAAAAGGGAGGTTGGTGGGTTGGTTAGAACACACAGGCATCTTCCAGGAGCAGCAGGATATTGCCTTAAAGCAGCTTTTAATCTACTGGAAGAATGGGAATAGCAAGGTTCTGATGGTAAATAAAACTATTCATTCCTAAAAGGGAAGAGTAAAACATGGCCCAACCATGAAAACAGTGTCTGGAGGAAGTGAGCTGCCCGGCTTTCATGGCAGCAGGACAGGGACACAGCCCTGGGGACCAGATGGAGGATGAGAGGTGGTTTCATTCCTGTTTCAAATCCAGTGGGGCACAGGTGTAGGCATCTGGCTCATGGATGTATCCCGGTGGGTCATCTGGAGGGAGGTTGCCACATTTCCTGGTTCCCCTGTGGAGTGGTGGATCTGAGATCTTCCAGGCAAGCGTAAGGGCTCGTGGGCATTTACCACGTGGGTTGGAACTCTGGTCTCCATGGGTGTGTTACAGGGAGCTGTAAGAGGTAGCAGAGACAAACCAACCTTGGAACTGACCTGGACAAGTTTGAGCCCATGGGAATTTCATGAGGTTTAACAAGACCAAGTGCTGGTGTTGCACCTGGGTCAGGGCAGCCCCTGGGATGAACCCAGGCTGGGCAGGAACAGATGGAGAGCAGCCCTGAGGAATTTGGGTGCTGGTGGAGGAGAGGCTGCCCATGTTCCCCATGGGCACTCCCAGCCCAGAAACCCCCATGTCCTGGGCTCACCCACAGCGTGGGCAGCAGGGGAGGGAGGGATTCTGCCCCTCTGCCCCCTCAGGTGACACCCTCCCTGCAGAGCTGTCTCCTTCTATAGTGTCTGAGCACAGAAAGGACATGGACCTGTTGGCTCAATTCCAGAGGTGGCCCTGGAGATGCTCCAGTGTCTGGAGCCCCTCTGCTCTGGAAACAGGCTGGGAGATGCTCTTCAGCCTGGAGAAGAGAAGGCTTTGGGGTGACCTAATTGACCCTTCCAGTATGTGAAAGGAGCCTAAAGAAAAGTGGAGAGAGACAATTTCCAAGGGCCTGGAATGACAGGACAAGTGGGATTGGCTTCAAAGTGAGAGAGAGTAGGTTTAGATTGCATACTACAAAGAAATTTTTCCCTGTGAGGCTGGTAAGGCCCAGGCACAGGTTGCCCAGAAAAGTTGTGGCTGCCCCATCCCTGGAAGTGTTCAAGGCCAGGTGGGACAGGGCTTGGAGGAACCTGGTCTAGTGGAAGGTGTCCCTGCCTACAGCAGAGGATTTGGAACAGGATGGTCTTTGAAGTCCCTTCCAACCCAAACCATTCTATGATTCCATGATTTCACACTCATGTAGAGGCCTGAAAAGTTACTGGAGAACATCTGGGGACTGATGTATGAAAACAGGGTGGAAACCATGTCCAGACAGACCCTACTTGGCTGGGTGAGATAACAGCCTGTGCTCTCAGGTCAGGGAAGAGTGGGCAGATGGAGCCCATCTGGAGTGACTGAGAGCTGCATATGAGATACTTTCTCCCTTTTCAGTGCCCTTTTTCATGTGCTTTCTGAGTGTTCGCCATTCAGCTGGTTTCAAAGGACATCCCTGGACTGAGAAAGCAAATTGCCTTGACTTCTTGACTCCGTATCTCACCTCATGACCATGAGTTTTCCAGGCTGGAGGAAATAGGAGGCACAAAGACAAAGGGATGTGCTCCGGGTGACATGAAGGATACCTGATTCCATATGGGATGCAACAGGCAGAGCACACCACAAGGAATCCCTTTTATTTTTATGAATTGCTTCTGAGCTTCTTGAACCACCAGTATCACTGGAAGAGTCTTTACAGCAGCCCAGCTGCAGCTGCTGGGATTCCCCAGGGTCAGCATTGGGAACATGTCTCAGATCAGAAGCAGCTTTCTGTCTGGAGCTGCCATGCTCTTGCCCCCTCTCCCAAGATGACTTGGCAGCCACCAACTCACTGCTAAGCCTTTGCTGCACCTCGTGATAGCTCCTCCTTCCCACCTCGGCGGTGGACGAGAGCAGCTTTCTAAAAGAGCAACTTCCCTTTTCGTAGGGTTAGGAAGTGAAGTTCACGTAGCAAAGAGAGGTCAAGCACCTCAGGGCACTCTCCACCACATGGTGATTCCCTGCCCTAAAGTTCAAAGCACTCCATCTTCTTCCCCAACCCCAATCTGACCACTGCCACCTCCTTCCCCTGCCGTTAGATGGAGGAGAACTGGAATGGAAAAATGAAAGGTGGGAAGGGAGAAGTTTAACCAATCTGCAAGGGCTTTCTTGTTTCTTTATCTCCTCAGTTTGCAAACAGCAGGCACACCTGCCTGAGGTCTGAGGGGCTGGCTGTCTGTCCTGGCTGCTTTCAGAGTCCCCCTGACGTGGCAGGTGCCAAGAGGATGGTGCCAGACTTTTTCCAGTGGTGCTCAGTGACAGGGTGAGGAGCAGTGGCCATAAACTAAAACACCAGAAGTTCCACCTCAACGCGAGGAAGAACTTCTTTATGTTGAGGTTGGCAGAGAACTGGAACAGGCTGCACAGGGAGATTGTGGAGTCTCCCTCTGGAAATATTCCAAAACCCCCTGAGCCTCTGTCACCTCCTCTAGGTCACCCTGCCAGGCAGAGGGGCTGGACTAGCTCATCTCTAGAGATCCCTTCCAACCTCAATTATTCTGTAATTCTGCTCTGACCCTCTTGGGTAAAGGGGCTTGATGTGACCCCCCCATCAAGGACTTGCAGACCCCTGTGCATGGTCCAGACAGCCTTGCAGCCCTCCATGGGATTGTCTTCCTTTGCCAAGAGCACAGTTGCAGAGCCACGGCTGATTCCCATCCCGTGTGGGCAACCAGGCACGTGCATCCTGGAGCAGCACCGTGTCCTCAGCCAGCCTCATCTCGTAAAAGGTGAAGGTCCTCTGCTGTGACCTCAGCTTAGATCTGCTCCATGACACCTCTCCTCCCGTAAACAACATCACCAGCGTGTGGGTGACCTTTAGGCTGGGCAGATGTCAGCTCGTGTTTGTACTGCTCAGTGGGGGCAGCTGAAGTGTAACCCACGTGAGGTCATTCTGGCCTCAAGCTGGTCGAGCCTGAGAGTCCTTTCCCTCCTGCTGCCACAGAGAACCAAAAATGCCGTCATGCAACTACCCACAGAGGGTCACACAGCGGGTTTTGGGGGCCTCATCTCTGGGACAGCTTAAGAAAACACACTGAAAACACCCCAGAGAGGCCAACTCGTTACACGCCCACCATGGGAAGCCTCGGGAGCCTGAAGAAACAAAGTGTGCTTCTTATATAACATTTCTCTCCGAGGACAGGGGGATTTCAGCCTCCCTGTTGAACATGCTGAGGCAGAATGAGAAAGTCACTTCCTCAGAGTAACCCACAAGTCCCTGGCCAGGTCTCCATTTGTTAGACCATGCTGCTACGGTTGAGTAGGTTCATAGAGGGTTGGGGCTCACTGGAACAAGAGGTGCTTCATCAGAAGAAGGTCTTTTTTTATAAGCTCAGAAAGGAAAGATCATTGCAAAGCCAGTTTGTTGGGTTGCTTCTTAAAATCCAGTCATTCACGTAGTGGAGGCACAATCCATTCACAGTCATTGTCGCTGTTTTTAATGACAGCTGTTAATAGCCTGTGGCCTTTGATGGGCTTTGTGTCTGGATTCTCTTTGGGTTTCTCGCCTTCCTCACTGCTGTTTTCATTGGCCAGGTTGCCTGGGAAGCAATTCCCACCCCCCAACCCCTCCCAGATGATCATTTTTATATTCAAAATAGAGCAAGGAATCCTTAGGGAGGGAAGTAAAGAGTCAGTTCTGACACAAAGACCTGATTAAAAAAAGAAAGCCCATTAAAAGCATTTGCAAAACGAGGCTGCTGCTGCTGCAATCCGGGGCTGTAGCATTCCAAGAGGCTGGTCCCATGGATGGTGTGGATGTGGTGGGAGCCAGAGGCCTCTAACAGAGAAATTTGGCAGGGGCCCTCAGCCCCATGGAGCATCTGACATGGGTCCGACCTACGGCTCGCACGTCCTCGGAACGTGTCCCCAGGAGCAGCAGCGTGGGAAGCAGGCAAGTAGGGAACATCCCACCCTTATTCCCCAGAGGGTGGGAAGAAGCCCAGCAGGTTTTTCTCCATCCTTATCTTCTCTCCCATCCCTCCTTCACATGATTCTCCCCTTGCCCTCTTTCCCTTCCCCATGCCCTGGATTAAGAGATGATGGGGGCACTACCCAGAGGTTGCTTGATCCGGCACTGGGAGTGGTTTTCAGGGATGCTGTTCCCTTGGATTACTGCAAAAGGAGAGGAGGACAAACAAGAACCAGGTGTGCACATCCTGGTACTCCCATCCTCCCCTGCCCCCAGGACCTGGAGGGGAAGAGAGGATGTATATGTGGGGAAGGTTGGCTGGAGCTGGAGGTGGCTGTGATTGAATGGCCCTGCCATCCCACACCTATTCCTGAAATGCAGTTGGAGGTGTTCAGGTGGGGACATGGAGGTGTACGTATTTCCCTACAGCCCTTTGCCTCATCTGAGGGTGGTGGGAGGGAGCAACGTTCCCTCTGAGACCTGATCCAAGGAATTGAACTCCTGAGTACCAGCCTGCCACCAACTTCAATGCTCCTTGTGGGACATGGCTAACAGGTCCTACCAAATGCTGTCCTCTTGCTGGAAAAGGCCCTGGGATGCAGGACCTTCAGGAAGGGCCCTTCCCAGGGCAGAAATTTGAGTGGCCACACATAGAGGTGTGGAGGAACATACCATCCATCCCCTCATGTTCCCAAGGCTGGGAAGGCCAGGATCTCCCCACATCCCTGGAGATCGCTGTGGTGTGTCCTCTAGCTTCTGTGAAATGGAGCATCAGGGATTCTGGCCACTTCCATGGGATTTGGATGTCAGATAGGGATGGCCTGTAGGGAATATTTCTCCCTGCTGAGCTCCAGCTCCCCCATGGCCCATTCACAAGTCTTGTCCACACATGTGTTGGGCAGAAGACAGGAGTTGAAATGTGGGTAGTAATTCCAGCAACGGCAGAAAACGCTGCTGAGTAATGCAAGTTTGTCGTAAAACCTGTCACACCTGAAGAACCCCAGAGTAGCTGCAGGTTCCCAAAGAGATGCACCTCCTTCTCCCAGATCCATCCTCCCCCTCCTCTGCTTCAGTGCATCCCACTGCTCCTGCAGAGCCACCCCCAGCAGAAATCCCCCGTGGCTGATGCAGCGCCAGGGCTGAACTCCATGAGGATGTTTAAGGGAGGTGGGATAAGCAGTCTGCCCTGCTGTTTTTCCCTCCTCCCAGACCCTGCTCCCTGGCTCTGCCTCCTGGCCCGCATCCTCTTGCAGCTCAGCCAAGCATCTGCCACGTTCCAGGGGGGTGCAAATGCTCAAGTGTAAGCAGCCATTTTTCCTCCAGACAGATGTTTTGATTAGCAAATGACCATTCTGGCAACAGGCAGCTGTTTTCTGCTTCTGAAGCAAGAAAGAAGACTGTTTCTTCTTCTTCTCTCTCTCTTTTCTTTTTCTTTTTTTCCTTTTTTGTTTTTTCCTTTGCCTGTCAAAAAGACTTTTTGTGTCTGCTTAAACTCAAGTGAAACCTGTGTGCTCCCACTCCCCACCCCCAGCCTCACACACAGCCTGGAGAGTCCCAGCTTTTCAGAAAGGCCTGAAGCAGATGGATTTCCTGCTTGGCTCCTTTGCTTGGGCCAGGCTTACCTGCCCCATGAAAGTGGCCTAAGGAAAATGGTAGATTTTGGACAGATATAAGTTGTAGTGGAAATGGAGAGCTGGCTTGGATTGCAGGAAAGGAGCCTAAAATAAACCAGTGGGCTTCGGTCTTGAAATATGTCCCCCTCACTGAGGGGTGAATCACAGGACCACAGAGCTCCTGGATTTGTCATTCCTTTGCCCTAGGCCAGCAGGGGACAAGTATTTCCAACACCAGTTTGTCCACACTGATGGAAACTGGGATTGGACAAGGTCCCAGACAAGAAGGTGGGAGTCACTGGAGTGGGGAGGGAGGGGGATGGGACTGGAAGAAAGAGGCACCTGCAGTTTCTCTGGGGTTCTTCAGGTATGAGAGGTTTGATGATGGAACAGCCCCAACATCAGCACCTCACCAGCATTGCATGGACAGCCCAGCTGCTCCTGGGGATTGTCCTTCATGTTCCCTCAAACACCTTTTACATGGACCAGAATGTCTGACAGGGTCCTCAACGCACAAATACAACTCGGTAGGTTTATCCATCTAAGACCAGGGCTTGATGGGATCTGGACATTTCCAGTAGGATATTCCCAGTTTCCCAGCAAGGATGCAAACATGCAAACCTGACATCAGCTTCACTGCCCAGCAAGAATCTTGATGCTTCTTGCTCTGGACTCTCCAGCTCTTCACAGGGACTTTTTGCATTGTTGTAATCATGGAGTCACAGAACAGTTTTGGTTGGAAGGGACCTTAAAGCTTGTCTAGTTCTATCCCCCTGCCGTGGGTAGGGACACCTTCCACTATCCCAGGTTGCTCCAAGCCCCATCCAACGTGTCCTTGGACACTTCCAGGGATCCAGGGGCAGCCACAGCTTCTCTGGCCAACCCGTTCCAGGGCTTCACCACCCTCCCAGGGAAGAACTTTTTCCTGCTACCTAAATCTGTTCCTTACAGTTGAATCCTACTGGAGAGATATGAAAATCCAGCTGATTTTAGCTGGAGACTCAGCCCTGTGCCACCACAGGAGGTCTTGCTGCCCTCCCTCCTGCAGGCACAGGGCTTCAGCAAGATGTTGGCCACGGTGTCACAGAGGATGGTGGCCCCTTCTGCCTCCCCTACAAGACCTTGTGCATGGTCAGTGCTGTTTATAGCACAGAGCACTGGTTTGCAGATGCCTTCAAATATCCTCTGAACAACAAAGCTGCACATCTTTTGAAAATATAAGCTAAAAAGAGCTTGAATGGAACCCAGAAAAAGTGGAAAACGGTCACAGCAAAAAAAGCCACTTCAGCAGCAAATCTTTATTCTTATTTCAGCAGCTGATGCACCAAGATCTTCGGTAGCTCTCCAGTTTTGTGTCTTGCAAAGCAATTCAAGGGTGCCAGGTCAGGAAATGTATTGAAGAGCTGTTTTATTGAGGAAAGAGAGAATTTAATGCATCTGGGATGTGGCTGGAGCTGCAGGAATTCTTTTTTTTTTACTGAACTTTTTCACTCCTCACTGATGCAAAAATGCAATTCTGGAACACTTCGATTATTGCAGCTGAAGGGAGTTGATTTCAGCAATTCTTTCTGGATGGGGGAGGACTTGCAAAGAGAAGTTCAGCATTTTAAACCCCTCGTAATTGTCCAGCTGTGCGTTTTCAAAGTAAATTTTTTAGGGGGTTTAATGCCATAGCCTTTTAAAATGTACTTTCTTAAAAAGAGGGACATTCTTAAGTTTTAAAATGAAGCAAAATATCTAATCTGGGTGAAATATGAAAACATTTTGCTTCACCCACCTTGGAATCTGGGTGGAAAGGGTGCTCATTTTGTGATTTCAGTGGGCATGGGGGTTTTTTCCTGGAACTACCCTCGCAGTGAAACTCAGTTGTCTTCGTTGGGTCTTAACTTATTTTTCCATGGCAGTTTCAGGGGGTTGAGGCAAATGCTGAGCCAAAACTTCTGCTTTTTTGCCATATTTGGGCTTGGTCCTGCCCTGCATCTGCCCATGCCATCCATGCCCATGGGGCACAAAGTGCTGCATTCACACCAGAAACAACTTTTGGGCTCTCTTGCCCTGCTAGAGGAAACCAGTTGACAGCAGTGGATGGTGCAGGGCTGCTCCCCAAAAAGAGGAGATGGGCAGATGCTTCCAGGGCTTGGCTTAGCCCAGATACCCCCATCCAACCTCCTGTGCATCCAGCATGTCCAATTCAATGCTGTTCTCTTTGGTTTAGCCCACCCTGGGCTCCCAAGACACATCAGACCCAGAGGTGAGGCAGGTCTCCAAACCCTGTGGTCAACAAAGGCTCGGTCCCCCTGGAATTCCAGGTTCAGCTCCATGGGTTGCTCCTGCAGGGTATGTTCTCCAACACTCCTCAAAGATGGGCGAGTGATAGGATGTTTAGTCATATCCTGTCCTCTCCACCATGAAGGTGTGCTCCAAATGCCAGTGGAAGCACTGCTGGAGCAAGGTGGTGTGATCTTAGACCTCACCAGGGTCTACAATTTCCTGACAAGGGGAAGTGGAAGGGCAGCACCGACCTCTGCTCTGTGTGACCAGTGACAGGAACTGAGGGAACAGCTGGAGCTGTGTCAGGGGATGGTTTATGTTGGATATTAGGAAAAGATCCTTCACCTAGAGGGGGCTGGGGCACTGGACAGGCTCCACAGGGCAGTGATTACAGCCCCAAGGCTGCCCAAGTCCAAGAAGAGTTCGGACCTCACTCTCAGGCACATGGTGGGATTGTTGGGGTGTCCTGTGCAGGGTGAGGAGCTGAACAGGATGAGCCTTGTGGGTCTTTTCCAACTCAGGATATTCTATGATTCTATCTTCAGAAGTCCTCCCCTTCCTCCATTCCTGCAGGACCCCTTGTACCTGCATCCATCTCTCTACAGCGAAAATGTCACCTCAGCTGCCCCTCTGACAGCTCCTGAAGGTACCTTCTGTGATGCCACAACGTGGGAACACAGCAGGTTTTAGAGGTCCTACCCAAGTATCCAGAGCTGGATGCTCCACAGAGCTTGTCATCCTGGTGTCTACTGATTTCTTCAGCTCAGTTCCTCCAGGAGTATGTCTGCATCAGATATTTTTACTCAAAACTCACCAGCAGCTAAGCTGGACTCAGAGAATCATAGAATGTTCTGAGTTAGAAAGGACCCACATGGATCATCAGGTCGAACTCCTGGCCCTGCACAGGACAGCCCTAAAAATCCTATCTTTTTATTTCTAAAACTGTCTTTTAATGAAATTTTTCAAGCATGTAGAATCATAGAACAACAGAATGGGTTGGATAGGACCTTAAAGGTCATCCTGTTCTAACCCCTGCCGTGGGCAGGGACACCTTCCACTAGACCGGGTTGCTCCAAGGTGGTCTCAAACACTTCCAGGGATGGGGCAGCCACAGTTTCTCTGGGCAACCTGTGCCAGGGCCTTCCCACCGTCTCAGGGAAGAATTTCTTCCATGTATCTGACCAAAATTTCCCCTCTTTCAGTTTAAGCCCATTACTCCTTGTCCTCTCCCTACAGTTCCCAAAGAAGAGAAATATGGAAATATTTGTGTTGCCTTAGAACTTCTTTGTTCTGCTCCGTTTTCTGCTCTCTTTGCAAAGAACCAGTTTTATGAATGTTGGGTGATTTAAACTTGTGCAAAGTGGAGGAAACAGGTTTCCCCACTCTCTGTCATGAAATATAAACTAATATTTTTAGACGCCAGCAACTATAAATGCACAAAAGGAAATTTTCATGCCTTTCTGAGTTACAGTTTTCTCCCCAGTGCTCTTTTCCACTGGAAAAAAAAGTCATAAAAGAAGGCAGGGAGAGTTACTATCAGCTCCTCTTATTATTTTTTCTGTTGAGGCTAATTTTAAGAAGCATTAATCAGAGGCCGAAACGCAGCGGAACAACGAACGTTCAACTCAGCCACCTTTTTGTGGAAAAAAAAATAAAAATATGAGTGTTTACAGAAATGAAGCCTCTTCTCCCCACTCCCAGCTGTGCCCTGGGAGCTCACCAGGAGCTCTCTGCTTCCGACAACGTTTGTCTGCAGGTCTATTTTGGGATTTTCCCTGCTTGAAGGATGGGTTGTGTTGGCTGCTGAAGGGCACGGAGGCAGCTCGGGGAGTGGGTGTGGCAGCTTTCACCCGGGGTCCACCCAAACCTCCAGGCCCCCTTTTCCAGAGGGAAAGGAAAAGGAGAAAGGGCAAAAAACAGCTGAGAGATAATGGCAGAACAAACTCAGAGTGGCTAAAAAATTTATTATCAACAAGATAAGAACTAAAAGTAAGAAACAAATCAGTCTTAAAACCCCCTTTCTCCTTCCACTCCTCCCTCCCTTCAGCAGTTCCAGGGATCAGGGAATGGGAGTTTTGCAGTCGGTTGTTGTTGCTGCCACTGCTCTTGTCCTGTGGGTCACCCCATGGGCTGCAGGGGGGTCTGTGCATCCCGATGGATCTCCAGGGGCACAGCTGCTCCACCACGGTCTTCACCACGGACTGCAGGGGGGCCGCAGCTCTGAGTCCTTCCCCTGCTCCCATGGGGTCCCTCCCACGGCAGACAGTCTTTGACAGACTTCTCCACGTGAGTCCACCCCCCTGGCAACACTTCTACCAGTGGAAAAACCTGATTCAGGTGATTCAGGTGAAGGACTCAGACTCCTTCTCCATGAGTCATGGCCATGAGCGTCTTCCAAGATCTTGCTCCATCCTGGGCCTCCCACAGGGTAACAGCTCCTTCCTGCATCCTCTATGGGCTGCAGGGGGGTCTGTGCACCCTGATGGATCTCCATGGGCTGCAGGGGGGGGGAATAGCTTTGAGTCCTTCCCCCCCTGCTCCAGCGTGGGGTCCCTCCTTCTCCTCCCCCTGCTCTGACTGTAGTCTCTCTCTCTCTGCATTGTTATCCCATGGCTGAATTTCCAACTGCCCCACACTCCTAAATTCTTAACTATGTTATGACAGAGGTGTGACTGTGATTCTTAATTGTCTCCACTCTGTCCACCAGCAGGAGGTCCCTCCTGGACCTGTATATCATTGGCTCCACAGGACAGGAGAAGCTTCCAGCAGCTTCTACCAGAAACCATCCTGGAAGCCCCCCCCTTCTACTAAAACTCAGCTGCAGAAACCTGTGACAACAGGTTTTGTAGGGACTGTGAACACCCAGAGATGTGCTAACATCTCCTGTGCGTGGGTGGGAGCAAGTGACCTTTGTGGGAGGCTTTTCTGCTTCCATTTCCCACCCGAGGTGGGTCGTGCTGTTCCCCTCTTGGTGCCGCTTTGCACAGGCACATCTTCGCCACATGTGCGTGTGTAGGGAGAGAAAGCTGAGTTTGTGCAGGAGTGCAGGGTGGTGTTTCCAGACTCAGCAGAAAGGGTTGCAGCATCCCCCCACACGTGGGTCAGGTCATGGTCCCCACTCCTTTCAGGTAGAATGGCCACAAGTCCATGATGGGACTGGCTGAGGTTGATGTTCCTCCATGTCCTTTCCTACTTTGCCCCACCAGTGTAGCCAAGCAGCTGAAAGAAGAGCCTTGGCCTGGCACAAGGAAGGAGGAGACAGTGATGATGTGGTGGATGATGATGATGATTAGATTAATTGCTGACACCGTATCTAAATATCAACAATTCGCTATCTAAATAACAGCTCCATCGTCTCTTACAGTGGTTACAGTGTCATCAGGTCATGGTCCCTCCTCTTGAGTCATGAGCTCCAGTGAGACCCTCTCACTTTCTAAACTGCTCACAGAAGGCAAAGTGTGGCTTGGTCCACTTTGTCTGAGGTCTGGCCAACAGTCTGTGACTAAAGGATTATGATACATGCAGATTCAGCTAGAAATGTTCAGGTTTATAATCTTTGGCCTTGCTGAATTCACAATTACAAAGCACCTATGGAGACACTTTAGGATTTGAGCTCTGTGTTTGAATGGATCTTAATGCTTTTTTTCACCCATCCAAAAGTGAGTCTTCCCCCTTTTTGGGTTGGGTGTACACTGCAGGAGGCCCTGCCAGGGTAAAGATCCATCCAGAATCTGCCTTCCATCTCGGGAGACCAGTTGGTCCGGTCTTCAACAGCATTTTGCAGGCACCAAAATGAATCACAAACATTTTATTCATAGTGTTATTGTTATTATTATTCTTTCCATTAATTATGTGAGCACCTGGTGTGTTTCTGTTAGGACAAAGTGCATTTCCTGTGGTAGGTGGGGGGGAGAGGACACACTTGAAGACTCAACAATCTTTTGTTGCCATTACGCACTGGGAACAACTCAAAACCCCAAAAGATGCCTCCATCATTCTACAGATGATGCATCAGTCCTCTCCTACGGTCATCCTGATGACTTGACTGGCTCTCAGAACATTTTGCTGTGCTGTATCTCACCTCCCCTAAATCTGCTGCAAAGATGGCAATTGCCACGTCTGTATCTCCCATCCGGGGGCAGATATCACTGAGATGTCTCAGTGAGACAGCAACAAGGACTGTAGATCCATGTCCAGTATGTAGATAGACTTTCTGTCCTTCATGGTCAGCAACTGGTGATATCTAAAACTTGTCTATCATCCAGTCTTGCCTTAAAATGATACCTTGCAGTTCCCTGGGTAAAAAAAATTGGGATTTTTGGCTACTTCCCCGGCAAGTAACACCATTCCAAACTGGAAATCCTGGCACAAACCCTTCCACAAGAGGAAGAAGGGGAAAAATTCCCCTCATAAATCACGTGCCATGGCATGACAACCAGACCTAAGCAAAGCAAAGCCTGGTTGCAACCTGGAAATGAGGCTGCCAAATTAAAATGAAATTGCTGCAGGAAGTGCTGTGCTTGATTTAGCAGGTGAAACTTCCCCTCCCACTGTGCCGTCGGTGCCTGGAGCAGTGCTGAGACCTGTGTACAGATGGATGGGCCATCTGTAAACTCAGGTCAAGGAAAACTCTGGGAAGTTGGGATGCTGAGAAAGTTTAGATTGTGAGGAAAAAAAATCCTGAAATATTCCACCAGTTCCTTCCATTTTGCTCACTTTGTCAGGGATAATAATAAAGATGAGGCAGAAGGGAGAAGACATTTCAAAAAATAGCACCTTAAAATATTGGGATGGCTTTGTTAGAAGCCTCATTTGAGACCCTCAGTTTTTGAAATATTAGATAGGTGCTGGAAAGCAATAAAAAAAAGATGCTTTTGCTGGAATAATTTTTCCTTCAAGTCTGGCTCTCTGGGAGCTTTTTTGGACATGCCTGTTGGAGTCTGACTCTCGTGACAGTGCCAGGCTGACATTTGGGGGGGCCTCTGGATCTGCAGTCCCTCATTCTCTCGTGGCAGACTTTGAGGTCATTTGGCAGGAAGAGGAGTCAATATGTTTTTACTCAGCTGTGAGTATTTGGGTGTTGGATTTTGGGGTTTTTTTTGAACATTTAGCCCACGCCTTCCGATGCGTTTGGTTCAAAGCAGGGGTTGTGGCAGAATTTGGTGCTGGATGTTGTAGATACCTTGTATGTTTGTGGCACCAGCACTTCAGCAATTCTGGCTTCACCTGTTCCTTAGTTTTTGAGGGCTCTGACCAGACTGTTTCCCTTAGTTTGTCCATCTTGGCTACCCAGCCCCACTATTAACCTGCAGTTACTCGTTGGAGCTGAAATTACATTTATAGGGCCAATGTTAAACACCCCTCAAGCCCAATTCTGGAAACACCAATGTGGACCAGAGGATGATCCAGGGAAAAGGTCTGATTGATTTGTGTCTAGAGATCCTTGGGGATGTCCAGGAGGTCTGAGGTATCCATATGGTATGGAAAAACCTAATCCATGATTTATGGGAGACCCATACACTGTGAGGAACTGGGGCACATCAAAAGGTAGTGGAGTATTGCAGATGGGCGTGCCAAGCCCTCAGCCCACACTTTACACCAGGATGGGTACAAGATACACCACATTTGACTCCCTAAGCCTCTTACAGTTCTTCAAAGGGTCACATGAGGTCCTGTGCCTTCACGGACAAGCTGGGTGTGTGTCTGAGGGAGCAGTGGGATGGTGCCATGCCCAGAGCTGCCTCATCTGGGTGGTGCTCCTTCTGCGTGGGAGGGACACAGCCTGCAGAAAGCACCGAGCAGCCTGGCATGGCTCGGGTTTGGCCCAGGGCTGATGTGACCCTCTTGAAGTCCTGGTACAGCTCAGAACAGGGTTGTTCATATCTCCAGCATCCCATCTTCATCACTCCAGCAGGACGTGCATGTGGCATCACCCAGTGCTGGAACAAGTCTGTTCAGTGTCAGCTGGGATCTGTGCATTGGAGAGGGGACACATGCAAAGTCTGTTTGTTGGTTTAGTTTTTTTCCTGGCAACTTATGGTGTCTGTCTGAGTCTCATTTGCAAAGTGTGAAACACCAGAGTCATGTGGGAACAGAAACTGTGGGGTTCACAGGGTCTGAGCTAGCAGGAGGCTGTAGATAGAATGGTTTTAGAGTCCTCTCTCCACTGTCCCATCACCCTGTACTCTCATGTTCTCCAGCTTGTTATTCAAGATTGTTTTGTGTCCCACTCTGCCTGTACCTTTCCCCAGGAGCACCCTCATTGAAAAGGAACTTCTGCTCTTCCTTCCAGGATGGGGCTGCTCGGGAGCAAAAATCAGCTGGTGCCCAATGAGAAACACACTTCTGGCAGCAATGCAAAAACCAGGAGTAAACCTCCTCCTGCCCCACCCAAGGTAAGCCTGCAATTTTGTGTCCTTTTCGGATCCTCCACAGCTCAGTTACTGTCTGGAGTGATGCAGGCAATACTTAGAATCATAGAATGACCTAAGGGTTTGGGTTGGAAGGGACCTTAAAGACCAATTAGTCCACCTCCCTGTCACAGGCAGGGAAAATCTTCCACTATCCCAAGTTGCTCCAAGCCCCATCCAACCTGGTCTTGAACAATTCCAGGGATGGGGCAGCCACAGCCTCTCAGGTCAACCTGTGCCCTGCATTGCCTGGACACAAGCCCTCTGAGCTGGTCCTCCCAGCTGATCCCTTCTGGCTGATCTCCTAGACAGGGACGGGAAGGGTTCTGAGCACCCTCTAGATATTAAAAACAAAATTGAAATCCAGCATACTGGTCCTTTGCAATATCTTCTCATCAGCACTTTGCAACCCAAGCTGATGTTGCTGACTTGCAAAGAGCACGAAGATGGGTCAGATTCAGGCTGAAGGCTCAGAGTGGAAAACCGCAGTGGAAACTTTACCATGTGAGGGCAGAGGGTTCAGCAAGGAGGGTCTGCAGCCAACCTGTGTCGGGGTGAGCTGAGAAACAAATGCTGGGCCTCTGCTGCTCCCTTGGAATTCACACCACAGCCTCTGCTGCTCCTTTGGAATTTACACAGCCTCTGCTTGCAAGGACACACATCAGCAAGGCACTGGCTCAGGATTTAGGAGACCTCAAGCATCTTGTTAGAACTCTGCAAGTGACTTTCTGTGCCTCTTGGTGTAGAAAGGACATGAGGCTGTTCTCTCTCTCCTTGCCTCTGTCAGCTCTGCAGCCAGCACAAGAGAAATTCGAGGTGCAACTGCCTTGTGAGAACCATCTCAGGCCTTGAGCCCTGAGAGAGGGGAGGAATTGCCTATCACTGCTTTTTAGGGCAGGTGGAGATGGTTTGCCCTCCTTTACTTTCACTTCTGAGTTCTCCCATGGTTATACAGTCCAGCTTTCATGACAGCAGATGTCAGATCGACCAAGAAGGGGTTCTTTTCCTAAATTTCCTTCTCTCCAGCTCACTGGAGAGCAGCTGCTCTCAGTATAAATATAGTGTCATCGATCACCCTCTGCCACTCATTATTTTTTTGCCACAGGCTCTCAGCTCTAACACATTAGGGGAAGTCCATCTTTCTTTCACTTAAATTAGAAATGGCAGTGGATGAACAGCTCTCCCACACTGCTCCTAAGTCGGGGTCAAAGGGTGGCAGAGCCAGAAAACACTGGATGTTCTTAATTCATTGTCTGCATTTCACGCCTTTTGCACCTGTATGAAAATACCTGGTAGTGGCTGAACACCCACTGCAGTCAGTGGGTCCTGTACCTTGGGCTGATGCTTGACGTTGGATGGAGGCCAATTTCAAGCTCTCAGCCCTGAAAACAAGGTGGTTCCATCCCAGCTGATTTGGAATTACCTCTGGCCAGTTTGCTACTTTCAGCATCTGGGCCAAACCAAACCAGGGACTGTGCCAACATCTCAAAGTGTGCCCAGATGAGTGACAGTACCTTGTTGCTCTTTAATTGCACGGGCTGCAGCTTCCTCATGAAGGAAAACAGAGGGGCAGGCACTGATCTCTTCTCTCTGGTGACCAGTGACAGACCCAAGGGAACAGCTGTCAGGGGAGGTTTAGGTTGGATATTGGGAAAAGGCTCTTCAAGAGAGGGTGGTTGGGCACTGAACAGGCTCCCCAGGGCAGTGGTCATGACCCCAAACTTGACAGAGTTCAAGAAGTGTTTGGACAACATTCTCAGGTACATGGTGGGATTGTTGGGGTGTCCTGTGCAGGGCCAGGAGTTGGACTTGATGATCCTTGTGGGTTCTTTACAACTCAGAAATCATAGAATCACAGAATAATAGAATATTCTGTGTTGAAAGGGACTCACAAGGTTCATTAAATATCCTATGATTTCTATGATTCTCTGATTAATTTGCCTCTGCTTTTTGAACATAATGCCAAGCAAAGTATATCCCACAAGCCTTGGGGCAGTTATGGCAAAGAGTATCTCCAGTTTTCTGTCTCAAGTAATACTGCAAATGCCATTTCTCAATGGGGCCATTCACGTCTCATCCCCCACGGACCCAAAATCTGGCACCGGTGAACAAGGGTTAGATAGACCAGGGGCCAAATGAGTGGGTGGCAGATTTATGCTTTAATTCAGAGGGAAGCCAAGGGTTATTCAAGCTGACTGCTAATGAACACATCATGGCAAAACGTGCTAAAGCCATCAGGACACAGGGGCTGTTGCCCGACTCCCACTTGTTTGTGAAGCTGAGAGCAGGTCTTCCTGAAAACGCAGCAAAGTAATAAATACTTTTTTTTTTATTTTATTTTTCCTATTTCTACCCAAGGGCAGACAACTTATCAACAACCCTCATCTAAACCAAGCCTCTGCACAAGGTAAGATTCTGTTTTCTCTGCCTTCCCGTGGGGTTTTGCAAGGTGGTGGTCTCCAAATGGCAGGTTTTGAGAACCAGCTGTCACGTCACAGGCATGTGGTTTCTATATCTGCAGCACTGCCAGGCAGGGAGTTTATCAGTGCCTTTCAGAAAATTCAGTTTATCTCATCGAGTGTCTGCAGCTGCCAATTTTCCCCCTGCTCATCAAAGAAATGAAGAGGGCAAAGTACCAATTCTTCACTAGAATGAGATGATCTCCAAGGTCCCTTCCAAGCCAAACTATTCTGTGGTTCTGTGATTGGTGGATAAAAGGGAGATGAGACATCAGCTGGGTGAGATTTCCCTGGCTGCTGCCCTGTCTGCAGCATGACAACTCAGAGGCTACATCCAGCCAGCTGAAAATTCCAGAGGAGCTCCAGAGCAGGCATCAGAGAGACTCCAAACAGAATGAGAAGAAAGGGAACAGTTTAAAATAAGGATACACAGAGGCCCTGCTTGGACATTGTTGGCTTCATCCACCCCTGCAGTTACCTGGGTCACAGATGGTGTTTGGAGATGATTGTCTTTTTAGGGAGCCCCTGGACACCCCTGCCCAGCCTCCAACAGCAGCTTGTGTGTGATTCTGTCAAAGAAGTTTTTCAGGTTGAGGATGCCCAGAGAGATAATGAGAAGAGAAAAATAATAGAGGGAAGCTTGGAAGAAAGCTGTTAGCAACACATTGAAGTTCTTCACTTGGATGAAAGCTTTGGATTAGGGGAGACAGGGCATGTGGATAGGAAAAATGGGAGTGAATAAATGGGATGGGTGGAATGACAGAGGTGGGTCTTCTTAGGTCTTATGGATGATGATGGAGAGTCCCCACCATTGGCCAAACACAGGAGCTCCTGCAAGGTGAATGTTCTTCAAATTTGGCATTTGTTATGGCAATCAAAGAGGTGGCACTTGTTACGGAGATCAAAGTTGTGGGAGGTGAAGCTCCTCCACCGTGTGAATTTTCTATGAACCACACTTTCCTTGGCAAAATCATTTTCCTGGCACATTTCCCAAGTGTCCATGCTCTCCCACCTCCCCAGCTGAACAGACACCTACAGCTTCTCACAGTTTGTATTGACCTTCTCACGCTGGTCAGAAGCACAACACGAGTTATTTTCACCAAGACGGCTTTTACTTCTCCTTCACGCCAGAAGGCAGAAGTGGAAAGATGTTTAAAAAATAGATGGAGTCCCAGGTTAGCCATTTTCAGCTCCCAAAAACATTGTGGTTCATTAGATTCGGTTCCAGTTCTGGAGGAATGTTCAAACCGACAGTCTGGGAAACTTCCTATTTTTTTCTACTGGTGTCTGAGTGTGCCGAGATGGTGCTACATCTGACCCTGTCCTGTGTGCCAAAATGAGCTGGTAGGAACCAGGCAAGATAGGGGAAATATCAGACACAGTCTCTAGACAGAAAGCAATTCAAGGGAATCGACAGTAGGGTTAAAAAAGAAAGTGGGAAAAGAAAGCACAAAATTCAGGCCATCACATCATGTATTAAAAAAAAATAAAAATTAAAGAGCTGGATTATGTCTTGTGGGAGCACTTAAAATTCAACCAGGCAAAATTATTGACTTTGGAAGTGTCGCAGAAATCGACAGTACAAACCCATTTTTTGTTGTTGGGTTTTTAATTTTCTGGGGGTTTGTTTGTTTGGAGCTTTGTTTGTTTGGAGTTTTGTTTGTTTGTTTTGTTTTGTTTTGTTTTGTTTCTTTCCTTGCCTTTTGATAGTTTTGAGGTTGGGTTTGGGTGTTTGCTTGTTTGTTGGTCGGTGCTGAGTTTGTTTCACACTTTCCAGCCTTCACACCGCTACCTCAGAAATTATTTGTGTATTTCTTGTTAACAAAAGCCCAATTCTTCCTGACATTTTTTATCCCAACGGAAGCGACACAAAGGCAGGCGAGGGCTGCACAACTCTGGATTCCACATAGTGTATGTGGCATCACCAATCCACTTTTCACTTGGCTGTGAGTCTGTTATTCATTTTAACATGGTTCCCTAACTAATCCCAGTGTTTTTAAGGCTGGTTCTGGGTCTCCATGGAGTCAAAACCTTCATTCTGCACCTCCAAAGCCACCAGTCCAGCAAAGTCCTGACCTGTGATGGTGAACCTCAAACACAACAGTCCCATGGTTACAGCTGCTATTTGGAGAGATAAGACATAGGAAATAGGTAGAATAACCCCTGCCCTTGCCCTTCCAGATGCTCACAGCTGGATTTAAGCCCTACTGATGGAAAGAGCTGGTTGTTTTGGGTGCTTGTTCTCAGGCAATACAACAACCTGTGACTGCTCAAAGACTTGGTCTCTAGAAGGTCATTTCTTCTGATGAGGAACTGCAACTTCTTCCACCTCTTCACTTGATTTTTGCAAACCATAATACAAATAGCTCTGAATTTCAGGAGGTGGGAGCTTAGCATGCTCTGGAACCTGCCTCTTTTGAGGCATCTCAAGGTTAACATCAAAAGTCTTAGTTGTTTTTATTGTTGGTCCTTGAATATGGTTCTGAGTTCAAAAGGAATGCCATCAGGAACGTGGGTTTGAATTTAAGTGGAAAAAAGAAGGGTTGTTTCTACTGAAAAGGCCCCTTTTTTGGATGAGAAGTTAAAACTTCTCATAAAAAATGGGCACTGCCAGTCATAAGCAAGAGGGGAAATGAAGATGAGAGGGAATTGCCCCAAATGTTCAGGTCTCCTAACGGGAAAATATACAAGTTTAGATCTGATCTGATTTTATGAGAAAAGCAGAAATTGTCTGCAGAAACATTCACTGTGTCAAAACACAAGGCAGAAAGGACTTTGACAGAGACCACTCTGGCAGTGCAGGCCTGGATTTCTCAGGAAGCACCTCCTCTGCTGTCACACCTGGGCTTGCTGATCATTTGCGAGATGCAACAGTCCCAGTCTGTGGTTTTCTGCATCTCCATCGATGGGACCTGATGGTGCTTCTCTTGGAGACAGCAGCGGGTGTGTGTTTTGAGGGCATCCTTTCCTACAACTCTACCATGGTCTGGAGCAACAGTCTGATGAGAAGCAGCTGAGGGAGCTGGGAGGGCTCAGCCTGGAGAAAAGGAGGCTCAGGGGGACCTTCTGGCTCTGCAACTCCTTGACAGGATGGAGGAGCTGGGAGGGGGTTTAGACTTTGCTCCCAGGGAATCAGGGACAGGAGGAGAAGAAATGGTTTCAAGTGGCACCAGGGGAAGTTTAAATTGTGTATTAGGAAAAATTTCTTCACAAAAATGGTTATCAATCATTGTAGTTCCCATCCCTGGGGAGATTTAAAAGCTGTGTAGATGGGGCACTTGGGCACATGTGTTAATGGTGGCCTTGGCAGTGTTGGAGGAACGGTTGGACTTCATGATCTTACAAGGTTTTTCCAACCTAAATGATTCTACAGCCCATGCCGTGCTGACGTGGAAAGCTGGACCCATTTTCAGCTGCAGTATCTCACAGCTCAGTGCACCCAGCTGGCCCACACATGTGCTGTGAGTTGTCACTTATGCCATGACCATCCCAGAACAGCTCCAAACCCATGGATGATCCTCTGGGATACACTGGCACAGTCTCAGTCTGGCTGCATGGCCACGCCACAGTTGCAAAGACCTTCCATTCACAACAGGGCAGCGGTGGAAGGACTGGTTGAATTGTTCCTATTAAGCCCCTAAATTGGCACTCAGCCTATGCAAACTGAGCTGGTATCAAACCCTCCTGACAGCAGCTCTGAGCCAGGATGGGTTTGGCTCACAATCAAAGTCTTGGGGCTTAGAGCATTATCTGCCAAGCAGAGGCTCCATGCAGCCCCGACGGCTTCCCTGCCGTGGAGTCACTCCTGGCCTGACTGGATCAGACAGGCCAGGAAAGTGTTCTCAGCACAATTTCTCAGTGGGGCGACGGGCTGAGACACAGGAAGAGCCACTTTCATCATGAGACGTCAAGTCTTGCTGGCTGGGGCAAGAGAAAGCTTTTCTTCTGGCTCATTTCAATGTTTCTCAAGTCTTGTGTTGAGAAGGGGATAAGAGGTGATTATAGTATTTTTTTAACATATAAAACCTTTTTGTCCTTGCTGTATTTGCTCTTTTTCTTTCCTCTCTCTCCTTTTTATTTTTTTACTTCTTTTAAATTTCATTTATTTGCACTTAACGTCAGTTGCTTCAAGATCACCACCACATTTTCACTTTCTGGAATACGCAGCTTGAGGGCATTTGCACATTTGCTTCTGCTTTTCAAAGCACAAGTGTGACCACGGCATTGTTTCCCTTTCAAGAGGATGAGGATGGGGTGTGTGGATCAGTAGGCTTGCTGTGGACACCTCCCAGGAGGCTCACGCCCCCAAAGCTTTCATGTCAGAGAAGCTATGCCATAACAACTGTCTCAAGGAGGCAGCAAGAGTTTGGGTGCGTTGCTAATTCGAGATCCCTCAAGGGGAAGCCCCCAACTGTGTGAGTTATTTTAAGACTTCAAAGCATTCTCTCTCATGACTGATCATCCTTTTCCCATACCAAGAGAGAGTGAGGCTCTGCTGAAACCTCTCATGGATCTCCGAGTTCCTCCTGGAAAGCCTGAATGGAACACCTCAGGGGCTTTGGTTTACAAAGCTGCATTTCCTCCCACACTGACCCTTCCTCCTCCCTAACAAATCTCCAGCAGAGCAGCAGCCAACCTTGCACAGACACAAACCCCAGGCTGCCCCAGGGACACGTTATCTTGTGGTGACAAAGGGCCAGTCTGGCTCTCTTGCTGGTGGCACTTTTTGAAAAGGTCACACAGAGACTGTGGCTTGACAGGCTGCTTTGAAAAATGCTAATAATAGGCTGGCCATGGCTCTGAGTGCATTAATTAGGCTGAGTATAAGCTAAAGCTTTCATGCAGCAAACCATCTTCATTCCTCTCCTTTTCTCTTTTCTTTTTCTATTTCTTTTTTCTTTTCTTCTTTTCTTTTCTTTTCTTTTTTCTTCTTTTCTTTTCTTTTCTTTTCTTTTCTTTTCTTTTCTTTTCTTTTCTTTTCTTTTCTTCTTTTCTCTTCTTTTCTTTTCTTTTCTTCTCTTCTCTTTTCTTCTCTTCTCTTTTCTTTTCTTCTTTTTTTCCTCTCCTCTCCTCTCCTCTCCTCTCCTCCCCTCCCCTCTCAACTCTGCCCCGGGGTGGCTCAGAACATCGTGGCACAAGCACACGGTGTCAAAATCCAGGCCTCAGTCCAGATGGATTGGAAGCAAAACAGGAGATACAGAGCAGGGGTTTTGTGGTCTGGAGCATCTCAAGTGCATCGGGGGCCAAGCAGAGGGAAGGGGATCCTGGAGCATCCACCACCTCCGAGGGAATTGCAGCTGGTTCCAGAGAGGGGCTGGGCTGGAAGCAGTAGAGTCACCCCATTGTAGGGGCACATTTGGAGGCCCTCCCCTATGGAGACAGGCTGAGAGAGCTGGGTGGTTCCTCCTGGACAAGAGAAGGTTCCAGGGAGACCTCAGAGCCCCTTCCAGTGCCTAAAGAGAAAGTGCCTTATAAAAAGGAGGGAGAGGAACTTTTTATACAGGCAGATGTAGCAGGTAAAGGGGCAACAGTTTTAAAGTGAAAGAAGGCATGTTTGGATTAGATATCAGGAAGAAATTCTTTACTCAGAGGGTGGAGAGACACTGGCACGGATTGCCCAGAGAAGCTGTGGCTGCCCCATCCATGCAAGTGTCCAAGGCCAGGTGGGATGGGGCTTGGAGCAACCTGAGATAGTGGAACATGTCCCTGTCCATGATGGAGGGTTGGAACAAGATGATCTTCCATCCAAACCATCCTGTGATTCTCTGATTCATTCTATGATCTGCAAGGAATAGTGTGCAAGAGGGATGGCAGGACACCAGCTGAGCCCAGGGCATCTGGAGGGACAGTTGAATCCTAGAAATGGGCTCACATAACAGAAACTGAAATGACTGAACCTTTTTCAGTCAAGAAAGCCTCATTGTTTTGAGTCAACTTCCAGAGCCATGCTGGGAAATGCTGCTCCAGCAGTTTTCATTTGCCACCATATAAAACTCAGGCCAAACACTGACAGGTTATTTATGGCCCTTCTGATTCTGAACCAACCCTCTTTTCTTGTTGACTTGATGTATTTTGTGAGTAGCAGAGTCTGAAGTGCTTTAAAAGCACAACCATGGGAAACTGGTGGATCAAAGTTAATCCCTTAGAAGGAAAGTTGGGTTGGTGCAAAGGATGGTTTTGGGGGACAGTGGGGGTGACAGACCCCTGTGTTTGGGGGTGTGAAAGGCCCCACCACACCCCAACAGGGAACAGGCTGGATCCAAAGGTGTTGATCCTTCTTTCAGATAACTTGGTTGTGGTTGCACTGTATGACTTTCCTGCCTCAAGTGACCGTGACCTGCAGCTGGTCAAGGGGGAGAAACTCCAAGTCCTCTCCAAGTAAGTGACCTTCTGCCAGAAGGAAACTCAAAGATGAGCGTGGTGAAGCTGGGAAAGGGGGAAGGTTGGGGTCAGACACCAATTTGCAGCTCATCAGAACTGAGTTTTGCTCCAAATTGTGACTGTGGGTGCCCTCTTCTCCCTGCAAGGTGAGGGAGGTGACACTTCCATGGGTCACAGATGCTCTGAGGCAGCATGTCATTGCCTGGACAGTGCTGGGACCTTCCTTGCTGTCAGTGCCTGGGGGTGCAGAGGCAGCATAAATAACAACAACAAAAAATAGCTTGTGTCCTGTTTCATATTTTGTGCTGATTGTGCTTTTGCAAAGGATGTGGGTTGGGTGTAGTCAGAGGAAAGGACAGAATCGAGCCAGAGAGATCTGTGGTTTCATTTCAACTTCTTGTCAAGATTCTCACAAAAGAGGCCCCCTTCATAACAGGGCAGAGGTGGACTTGGGTCCCCCAGACCTTGTAGGGCTGCTCCCTCCCTCACTGCACTGTGGGGTGGCCTCCAGAGGTGACATTTCTCACAGAGACACCAGTGACCCAGGGGCAGGGAGATGGAGAGCCCATGACGTGGGTATGGCCTTTGGTGATGGTTGTGCCTCAGCCAGCAGTGGGAGAGCAAAGTGAAGTGTCTGGAAGAGAAAGGAAGGAGCAAAAAAGGCCCCCAGTGCCCCTACACAAGAGACAAAATAAACCCACAGTGACCCAGATTTCCCTCCTCTCACTTCAGGCACGTAGCAAAGGTCTGTGGTCGTTCTGTAGAAAGAGACTGTCACCTCCAGAAGTCCTGGAGAGGCCAACAACCTTCAACCTGGTGGTGGTTCTAGGGAACCTAGAGGGAACTGTAGAGTGGGTTAAGCAGCCCTAGTCTATTTGCAATGCTCTAAAAGCCCCCCATCCTTGTCCTCCTGAAGACTCCTCTGGGCATTCACGCTCTTTCATCTAATCCCTTTGCAGCGACGGGGACTGGTGGCTGGCAAAGTCCCTCAGCAGTGGGAGGAAAGGCTACATCCCCAGGAACTTTGTGGCACAAGTGGACAGCTTGGAAGAGCAAAAGTAAGTGGTGAAAGCTTATGAACCCTGATGTAGTGCCCTGTCTCTCAATAAGCTACAGGAAGAGCTTTACTTGCTGGACGGCAGCAAGATGTTGCTGCGGGGTTGGATGGCAGGAGGTCTTTCATCACCCCAAACAATGCTGCCCAAAAGTTCAGAAGTTTAAAGCACTGTATGGGTGTGGAGAAGGGATGAGGAGAAGGGATGAGGTCGTTATAGGGAGAGATTTGGCAAAGACTCTTGTCCCATTGATGGCACCCACAGTGGAAAACAAGGATTTGGGGGAGAGAATGGAAAAAATGTTTGCCCTGGTAAATTAGCAGTGCCAGGCATCATGTCCTGGTCCCACTGGGCAAATCCACCCACACAGAGTGTTAAACCTCCTCAGCCTTCACGGGGGTATCCGTATGTAAACTGGGAATCTCCCTGGATGGGGTGCATTGATCCAGGTCTTGGCTGCGCCAGGGATCACACCAAGAATTCACCAGGGCAGACGACTGAGTGCAGTGCCCAGACCCACAGCCTGGTCCTGGTTTCTCCAGTAGCCCAGACTCAAGAAAGGGGGAAAGAAAGACTCGAGCCAAAAGAGTTTACTGTGTCTATGATACAAGCAGCAGAAGAATTTTTCTTCCATGACTTCTCCACGTCTATGTCATTCAGCCATAAATGATCAGTCCTGCCTGCACTCTCCTCCTGGAGGGACCCATCCATCACTGAACCCAGGAACTATTTAGCAGCACACAGAAATGTCATTGAGATAGAAGTTTTTTGTATCCAAGCTTACAGTTCTGTTGTGTACAGAGTCCTGCACGTTCCATCTACTCTCTGAATGTCTGGGTTCTGAAACAAGCCCAAAGGGACCAAAATGTGGTGTAAATCTACCAAAAAAAAGTTCATTACTATCACTTTCCAGCAGATAAAGAAAAATATTTGCAGATAAAAATAACCTTCAGTTTTGCAATGTAATGGCACAAGGGGAAAAAAAAAAACCACCCTCAAACAAACCAAAAAAACCCAAACAATCAAAAGAAAGAACTAACTGAAAATAATTCCTTCTTTTTCTTTTTAGAGCTTCTCCTTTTCAAGTGATGACTTTGCCTTCTCTCTCTCTCCCAGGTGGTATTTTAGAACTCTGAGCAGAAAAGATGCCGAAAGGCTGCTCTTGTCCTCCGGTAACAAAGTTGGCTCTTTCCTTGTCCGAGAGAGTGAAACCAGCCAAGGTGAGGCCCCCCAAAGCAAAGGCTACTCCTCGTTATTCCCTGGGCTTGGAAAAACTGCCACACCTGAGCTGCAAATTCAGCTGTGTCGGAGTTTCTTGGGTCTGGCTGGGTGAAAGAGAACTTTGAAATAGTAATTCCTGCACTCAGCAAGGCTGGAGGAGCGAGGTGGGGGGTTGGAGGGTAAAGATTTGCTCGTGGTGCCACTCCTTGGTGTGCTTCTGGCTGTGAGAAGGGGGGTTGTTGCCACCACAGTTCATGGCAGAGACACAGGAACACAAATAAGCACATGTAGGAGTTTTCTGTCTCTTCCCAATGAAAATGCTCTATTTTTTTGGCAAAAGGAGATACTTGTATGCACTCTTGAAGAAGAGTTTCTCCAGTTTGCAATAGAAACATGCAGAATTTTGGAAGAAATTTTTTTGGGGGGGAAATATTCTGCCAGGGAAAACATGTTTTTCCTGAGACACTGTAGCAGAAGGAATTGATGCAAACCATAATTTTTAGGAGACTGACTGGAGCAGAAAAGGTGGATTCATCCACTTTTCTATGAACATGTCTGACTCTTGAAGACATGGGAGGATGGAAAGGGCAGAGCACTGTGCTCACTTCTCTTGGGCAGTGGATATAGTTGTTAACCATAACACTGAGTCATATAGTTGCACTTTCCATATTCTATGCTATTAATTTGTAGAACTGGAAGTTAGTGTGAGTTATCCTATGGGACTTACTTACTTGGTTCTTTCCTACATTTTTTCTCTTTGCTTCCTCTGGGCCAGCATGTGAGTTTACATGGAGGAAATTATGCTTGTGGTGGTCCCATGGGTTCTGCTCTGAACTAAATCCATGCAGTAGTTCAGGAAAGTATTTCTAGCTGTGATGTGGTTTCTGTGCTGTGAAATAGACACAGAACTCTTTCCTTGACACATGGGGAAAGGTGGTTTGTATCTTCCTTTATTATTTAAAATTATAAAATTGTTTAAGGTGACAAAACCTCTCAGCCCATCGAGTCCAGCTGCGACTCGATCAGTAGAGCTGGAGCATCCATCTAAAGCAATGTGGCCTTCTTTTCCTTCACTTCCTTCCCAAATACTTCTGCAAGGTTCAGGCCAAACAGTAAGAGTGGGAACAAACAGACTGGATCATCCATTTCACAACTGACTCTTGCCTACTGTAGCTTCTCCTCCCTCCATCCTTGTCTCTTGGAATTTCCCCCTCTGCCCCGTGCCTGGGCTCACCTCCACACACCCCTGCCAACCTAATGCCAAGCAGGAGGGTTGTTTCCCATGAGGATTGGCAGCATTAAGAATTTTTAAAGAAGACTCAGGTCAGGAAATACCAAATAGATTTGTTTCACTTACACGTCACTTGTTCTGTTGCATCTTGGTTTCCCTGCTACCTTTGTGGTGCCTTTGCAATGCTCAGGCTTGGACTGGTCAGCACATGCTGCTCTTCTGTTTATCCCATCCCCACTCTGCCTTTGTTTTCTGGGATATCTGGGGGGTTGGCATCACACCCAGGAAGGGCAGCGAGCAACACATTGACAAGTCCACCAAACACTCCTGTGTTGGGTCTGAAGGTGTGGGAAGGAGGGAGATGCTCTGCCCACACAAGGTCCTGGTCTTTGTGGCGTCTCCAGATGCCACACATGGATGGGATCAGACCTTCCCCTTACACTTGCTCAGGACAATTGGCCCGGATTTCTGCTTGCCACGAGCTGCAAACAGGATGGAATAATTCTCTGGGGTGTGGATGGGTCGAGGTCACACAGGGCTCAGACAGAGGTGGTGGAGTCCTGACATTCAAGGACAAATAACCAGATCCTTAATACTCTGTGTCTGCTGTCTAGAAGATGGGACTGTGTGCTTATCTGCATTAGCAGATGTGGGTTCCATTCCCTGGAAGCCCCATGTTAGTCCCAGATTCTCAGAGAGCAGCTTCTGCTCTGAAATGGGACTCTCACCTGTGCCCTTTATTTAGTGTAACATATGGCTGTTGTTCCTTCAAACACCTCATCCTCTGAACCATCCTGTGCTCTCAGCTTCTACCTGAGCACCCTGTGCTTTAGGCTGCCTCAATGGTCATGGTGACGCCCTTTGATCCATCTTAACCACGACTTCCTCCTCTCTAAAGAGAAGGGGAAAAAGAAAGCTCTGCATCTCCACATGTGCTGCAAAGCTTAGTTCCCCAATGTAAAGCACCCTGTGACCCACCAAGAGATGTCCAGAGCAACGTCATGGAATTAGTCCTGATTCTCTCTGTTTTCCTTCCCCATGATGTGTGTTTTCATTCACTTTGCACATCACCAGCAAAAATGTGACCTTCAGTGTCAAGCACTGAGTTGAGCCAATCCCCGTTAGCTGCTTAAAGTGGAAGGTGATTGTCTCACACGGGCACAGCAGGATGGATTCTGCTCCCTGCCTAAGAGGAACACCTACTGCCAGCCCATCCTAAGCAGAGACTCCTTTTGCTCGTGGTTTAAGACATAGAAATTCTGCAAACTTGGGGACAAACATTTTGCAGAGTCCGGGAAAGGCACATTCAGCATCCTGGGAAGATGGGAGGACGGAGATAGTGGATGAAGCACAGCAGCAGTCACAGAATATACTGAGTTGGAAGGGACCCACAAGGATCATCGAGTCCAACCCTCAGCCCTGCCCAGGCACATCCCCAAAAGTCACACCTTGTGCCTGAGAAGATCAACCAAAGGCTCCCTGAGCTCTGCCAGCCTTGGGGCTGTGCCCACTGCCCTGGGGAGCCTGTTCAGTGCCCAACCACCCTCTGGGGGAAGAACCTCTTTCCAATACCCAACTTAAACCTCCTCTGACACAACTCCAGGCCATTCCCTGGGTCTTGTCCCTAGTCCCTAAAGAGCAGATGTCAGTGCCTGCCCCTCCTCTGCCCCTCACGAGGACATTGTAAGTGCAATGAGGTCTCCCCTCAGTCTCCTCCAGACCGAGCAGCCCAATGTCATTCCGACATTTGGGAATTGTGAGACCATCAGTGGAGCACCAGCCTTGCTGAAGCTGCTGCAAATAAACCCATGTCCCCCTGGAGCAGCAATCATTCTGAAGCCTGCAGGAGCACATTCCCACAGCTGTGCTGAGTCACGAGCTCCTGGCTCCCAGCAGGACTGCTGGGTCTGTGCTCCTGGCAGGAGGGACCTCGCTGAGCTCAGCCACTGCATCCAGCTGAGCTCCTGGATTCCCATCAGGAAGGAGTTAGGAGGCTGACAGAGCTATAGGAGATGAAGGTGCCACATGTGGTGGGACTCGGACTGAGGCAGGTATCAAAATGTGGGTGTAACAGCCTGAGCTCCCACTGTAGCCAGTGGGGCTTGTTTGGTTGTCAAATCCTGAGCATCTTAGAGCCATCTGCAGGTGTTCCACAAGGAGTTGGGGTTTTGAACCATATCTGCCAAACCCATGCAGATCACAGAATCATAGAATCAGAGAATGGTTTGGGTTGGAAGGGATCTTTAAAGGTCATCTAGTCCTTCTGCAGCAAGCAGAGTCTTCTTCCACTAACCCAGGTTGCTCCAAGCCCCATCCAACCTGGCATTAGACACTTCCAAGGATAGGGCAGCCACAACTTCTCTGGAAAACCTGTGCCAGGGCCTCACCTCCCTCACTGTACCATGGCATGTGAAGTGGTACCAAACACCCACATTTTTGTAACCAAACCAGTTGAAACTCTCCCTTTGCATCTCTTGCTGCTGCTTTCCATATAAATCTTTGACTGGAAAGGACCTGAGTATCCTTGCAGGATGGTTTAGGGATCCCAGATTTGGAACAAGAGGGTCTGACAGCCAGAGCTTCCCAGGAAAAGATATAATTGTTCTTATGGGGCTCTGAGCAACCTGGTCTAGTGGAACATGTCCCTGTTCATGGCAGGGGGTTGGAATGAGATGAGCTTTAAGGTCCCTTCCAACCCAAACCATTCTGTGATGCTGTGGAGCTTTCCAGTCTCAGTGCTTTGCCTTTGCACAGCAGCTCCCAAAGGAGCAGCTCCCAGTCATGGAGACTGACAGGGAAGCTCTGCCACACTCACCCCAGTAACTAAACTGTGTCATGGGGTGAAATGCAGCATTGGCTCTAATGACAGGGGAAGGATTAACACTGGGAGGATGAAGCTGAGATATTGGTCCTGTCACTGTTTGAAAGATGCAGGGAGGTTTAAAGGGTCTGTGGGGTCTGGAAAGCAGGTCCTGCAGGAGAGAAGGGATCTTGGGTGCAAGCCCACCACCAAACAGAGCAGGTCTCTGCTGACTCTCAGCCCCCAGGCACCCACTTGCAGACATGTTAGTCATTAATTCCTGGCCTCCCTTCTGCAGGATTGTCTGTTGTCAGTGCAGCTGCATTCTCACCACCTTTGGCTCCTTTTCTGAGCAGTCCTTGAGCTGTAAAAATCCCACACAAACCCCAAGTCATGTCCCAGGCATGCAGAGCACCCTCTTGGACTTGTGCCATATGAGCCCTGCTCTGAAGGGCTGCAGCCTGGCCTGCACAGTATTTCAATGTCTTTGAAATTAAAACAGCAGCATCCTCCTCCTCAACAGCAGGGACAGAACTTAATAATAGTAGTAGAAATAAAAATAACAACAATAGTTATAGAAATAATGTTAACAATAATTATGATGATAGGGGTGTATAGGTGTTGTCATCTCATATTCTTCTTCAGAGTCACAGAATCACTTAGATTGGAAAAGACCTCAAAGATCATTGAGTCCAACCTTTGACCTTAATGTTTCTTATGATTATTTTGGAATTTAGGGCCACATGGGTACCACAGAGGAGCCAGAGGTGTTAAGAGGCCAAGTACTAAGGAGTGCAAGGGTGGCTTTCAAATCCCGGCAGGACTTGTGCACTGCACACACAGTTCTCAGGAACACCTCTCTGCACCCACCAGGAACCAAAAATCACTCCTTGGGAAAACATCCTGAGCTTTGTAGTGAAGTTTGGTGTCTAAAACGTGTCCTGCAAAAACGAGCAATTCCTTTGCTCTTCCCTTGAGGTTTTATTAAGAAGTTTCAGGGCTCTTTCTCAGTTGTTCAGCTGCAGGACTGACAGAACCAAAAGGGCTTCTCAGTCAGTCTTCTGCCTGACCCTCAGGGTGAGGAAAGGGTTTCAGGGGAATGCATTTTCAATTTGAGGTTCTCTCACTCTGCATTTAACCCAGCAGGTTTTTCCTTGGACTTTATGCCACCAGATCTTGTAGCCTGGTCTCTGCAGGAAGGGAGTCCCCTCAAAGTGATTCCTAGCACTTGGAAAAATTTTTGACTCTCCCAAACTCTGCTTGTAAAGGTTTATAATCACAGCAACAGAGCAAATACCCACAAGAGTAGGTTTTCTTTTGCTGCTTCTTGTAAATGCAAACAGTTGCCAGACAGAGTGTAGGGAACTGCTGGTGCAGGGATGGAGAAACAGCAGCCAGTGAGTGTGTGATGCCAGCAAACTTTCCCCTCCAGTGCAGGATTTAGGGTTTCAGACTCATTGTGGACAGCCCTGCTTCTGCTTATGATCCTGCATGACAGAACCATACTTTTAAACATGCATAGCCTTGCCTTTGCAGACATTAAAAGAGGCAGTCTATCAACCCAGGGTGACGTATTAGACTTAGGACAGACCAGCTTGGAAAAACTGACTCCGGAAATACGATCCAGACAAAGGGAAAAACCCACGGCTGAGGCTGCGTTGAATCACACTGCCATCGGCTGGGAGTTCTGCTCAGCAGCAACATCTAGTGATGCTTTTGTGCACTAAAAACCAACCGCATGGCTTAGATTCTCGTGGAGACAATAGCAGGTCGGGGCGGGGCATTGGTGGGCAGCTCCCTTGAGGTTAAAAGGCACGTGATTCCAGATGGGAATCTCTACATGTGACTTGGCCACAACCACAAGTTCAGGGCTGAACAAGACAATTCTGCTGAACTTCCCTTCAGTAATTCCCAACGACACCACTGATCTTGGCACAAGGCTTGTAAGGGACAACTGGGGACCTTGGATAATGCTGAGAAGGGACACATATTTCTTGAGCTCAGTTCTGCCATCAAAATTCTGGTTGTGCTGGTGGGTTGGTCCAGCTCCTTCTCAGTCCTGTCTTTCTACAGACTGCTGTGACTGCAATCACCTTTTTCATTCAGATGAAAATGGCTTTAAATGGCTTCCCTCTATAAGAGGAGAGGTTTAGATTGGATATTAGGAATAAATTCTTCCCTGGGAGGGTGGGGAGGCCCTGGCACAGGTTGCCCAGAGAAGCTGTGGCTGCCCCATCCCAGGAAGTGTCCAAGGCCAGGTTGGATGGGGCTTGGAGCAACCTGGGACAGTGGCAGGTATCCCTGCCCATGGCAGGGGGTTAGAACTGGACAATCTTTAGCGTCCCTTCCAACCCAAACCGTTCTGTGATTTCATGATTCCATGAGGTGCTAGGGTTGACAGAGCTCAGATGGGAGATATGGATCTGTGGAAGGACCATCACGAACTCAGGAGCATCTGATTGCTCTGTCTGGAGATGTGCTGTTGATTCCAGTAGTGCTTCCATGGGGTTGTTGGCCATGGCATAGACAGGTCTTACTAAACAAAGCCTTGACAGGACCAGCTGAGTTCTGGTGAACCTTTATTCTATCCATTTGCCTTGGAGAGAGGGAGTATGTGGCTCTGAAGCCCTGACAAGGCATCAGCAAGAGCTGGGACGTGTGTCTGCAACTTTAGAGAGCTGAGAAAAGAGGAGGTAGCTGGTCCCCAATGAGGGTGCTGGTTGTCCTCACAGTTCCTTCTGCTCCTGCTCCAGGTGCCTATTCCCTGTCTGTGAGAGACAGCAACTCTGCCCACGGGGACATCATCAAACACTACAGGATCCGCTCCTTGGATGGAGGGGGGTATTACATTTCCCCCAGGATGACCTTCTCCAGCCTGCCAGAGCTCATCCAGCATTACAGTCGTAAGTTATTGCCTTCCCTAATGGATTTGTATCCCAGAAGAAACTGGGGACAGAGGGAGGAGAGGCTTATGAGACACCACTTCTGCTCCACCCACTGTCACGGGCCAAGCAGAACTTTGACATCCATGCCCTGGTTTTTCTTTTAGGGAATTGAGAGGGTGAGCTCTGCCCACAGCCCTAAAATCAGGGAGTGGCTCCCACCAGGAAAGGAAAGAGATGAATGCTGTTGGGATTTGCTGGAGGGATGCTTGGGAAGCAAGGTTTGGCCTTGCAGGGCAGGATAATTTGCTCCTTTATAGCTCCCTTTGACCTTTTTCATTTCATTGGGTCCATTTTGGGTGCCTCGATCCCTGTGGCTGAAACATTTCACGGAATCATAGAATTATTAAGGTTGGAAAAGCCCTCTAAGACTGAATCCAACCATTCCCCCAGCACTGCTAAGGCTGCCACAAACCCATGTCCCCAGGTGTCACATCCACACGGATTTTAAATCTCTCAGGGATGGGGACTCCACCACTGCCCTGTGTGGTTGTGGAGTTTTCCTGGCATGTGTAGAAGGAGGAGGAGGAGGAGGAGGAGGAACTCTGTCATCCCACTGAACTGTCCTGTGCTTCATCATCACACAGAGAGAGGGGATGGCCTGTGCCAGCGCCTCACAGCTCCCTGCATATCCCTGGTGCCCCAGAGACCCTGGGCACAGGATGAGTGGGAGATCCCACGGGAGTCCCTGAAGCTTGTGAAGAGGCTGGGCAGTGGGCAGTTCGGGGAAGTGTGGATGGGTGAGTATGATTTCCCTGATTCCAGGAAAGAAATAGATAAAGAGAGGAGATGGAAAGCCCTCTTTCCCTAAGACAAGGCTGTTCTCAGAGTGGGAATCCTTAAGCATGGAAACGAATTCACAGGGACACACACAGCAGGAGATGCTGTGTTCCTGGGAAGGGCTGGACAGCTCGTGTTTGCACAGGCTGAGCAAGGGTTTCACAAGCTGGATCCGTGTAATGGGTGTGGAAGGGACTATATACTCATCCCCTGAAAAATGCTCTAAGTTGTCCTATGAATCCTGGGCATGACTGTAGGATCCTAAGTTACCCCCAGCAGGGTACGTGGGTGACGTTTTCCCACTTTTTCACCTTCCCTGATCCACTTTCATAACCCAGATGTGAATCTCTTATGCCTTCCTGCCCTCTGCTAATCAGTGGGAGAGGAAGTGGAGTAAGCTCAGCTTCCTTTGCTGCCCCCTTTGCGGTTACTGGTTGCCGTGGTGATTGAGATTCGTGGATAGGACCAGGCTGATTTAATGTCCTGACTGCAGAGTCCTGCCCTTTATTTTCATGGCATTTGGATCATTAGAGAGCTCAGCTGGTGGGAGACCCCGGGGCTTTCACCCACAGAGAGCCGTGCAGGGCTGGGAGGAACTGTGTGAGGATGGGTGTGCACCACTCGGAGCAGGGATGATTCCTGACACAGCCACTTGTGTCTCCCTTCTCCTCTCACCCATGCTGGCACTGGGATTTACCACGTGTTCCTTTCTGAGAGATTCAAGCTGCTTCTGTGGTCTTCTACTCCCTGATCCATGAGCTTTTCTCCTTATGGCACAGCCTGGTAGAGCCCACGGAGAGCCCAAAAGTCCAAAATGAATCATTATCTCTCTGCAGGCTATTACAAAAACAACATGAAGGTGGCTGTGAAGACCATGAAGGAGGGCAGCATGGATCCTGATGCCTTCTTGGCAGAGGCAAACTTGATGAAGAAGCTCCAGCACAACAAGCTGGTCCGGTTATATGCAGTGGTCACCAAGCAGCCCATCTACATCGTGACAGAGTACATGGCCAATGGTAAAACCCCTCCCTGAGTTCTTTGAAGGCTTTTGCACCAAATCTGTAAGCAAAAGGACTAAGAGACCCAAAAGGGACTTTCTGGGTAATGAAAAAAAGCTGCTTCACATGATGATGATTCTCTGTCTGAAGAGTATTTAAAGTTCTCATCTCCACTTTTCCTAGTGCAAATTTGTTGCAGTTTTTTACTCCCCTCATGGTGAAATTGTCCTTTCTTTTTGCCCCTCTTGTCTGTAACGATTTGAGTAATGAATGCCCAGCAGTTTTAAAAAGGTCTGCACAAAACAGAGCTGAGTTTGGGGACTTTTCTAATGGAAGATGTTCCAGCCGACACCCATTCTGGTTCCTTGGATTTTTTCTGGGATGTAGGCAGCTTTGTTGCCCATATTCTGGGAAGCACCAGGGAAAACAAATGCACAGACTTAATTCCGAAGAGTTTCAGCAGTGCCTCCTCTGTTGCAGGGTGTTTGCTGGATTACTTGAAGACAGAAGAAGGCAGCCGATTGAATCTCCCCAAACTCATTGATATTTCTGCTCAGGTCAGTGAACAGCCCCCGGGGAAAGGGCTCGAGGCTTGTTATTGCCTCAGTGAAATTCCTGCAAGTCTCAAGTCTCTCAGGGTGCGGATTTCATGGAGATAAACAGCTCCTCCTGGTGTGTTCTCTTAGGATTTCTCCTCAGCCCTCTCGTGTTGACGTGCATGTGAGCTCAGCGAAGCTCAGCTGTCCTTAGGGCAGCCGCCAGGGAGTTCAGTGTAATGCAAGAGATCTACAGTTTAGGGGGTTTTGGGGAGAGCTTGCGTTTGTTTTGGTCTATTTTTATTTGTTTTGCTTTTCTGGCTTGCTGAGCAGGGAGCAAATTTGTTTCTAATCTTAACAAAAAGGAGAAAAAGCTCAACAAAGAGATTTTTAATTTAGACACACGCTGGCTTTCAGCAGTTTTTCCCTTCTGATGATGAAGCAGAAAGGATGTTCCAACTCTCAAATCTGGGACTATTGTTCCTTATAAGAACAAACCTTTACCTTTGTAGGGTCATTTCCATGTAAGCATCCCCAGACTGTAAATCTTAAAAGTTGCAGCTGCACTGTAACATTTTAGTCCAGAAGGGCTTCTGAACACAAATAAGTCAAAATTAGGGAAATCCCATGAAGGATGAGAAGGACAGAATCACTCCATGTTGGTCCTAGACAGCTGTTGGCAGAGTTTGGCTCACTCAGAGCAAAGTTAGACTAATTAGGAAATATTGGGGAAAAAAACCCATGAAGCATCAGGCTGAATACAACAGAATAAAGGTCTGGGATTTATCCATAAGATCACTCAACCCCTCTGGGTCAGAGTGAGCCTGAGGAAACAATGTGCGAAGGCTGGTTGGCTGGTTCCAACCATCATACAGAGTCATTTTTTAACGAATTAGAAAGTGGAGAGTCTTAACATTTGAGCAAACGTTTTATGACAGCAAAACATTTTCTTTCTTGCTTTAACCAGGATGAAAGTATTTAACTACTTTAAAGCAGTGCCACTTTCTGTCATTTTTACTTTGCACTGTGAAACGGGGTGGAGATGAACGCATTTCTGTTCCTTCCTTCTTCACTACTGATGAATCTTCTGTATCTGCAGCTTTAGCATTGTTGCCTGTGAGATGTTACAGGGTCAACTGCACATTCTCTGCTTAGGATCTTTCTCTCAATTTCTTCCCTCCTTCTCTCTTTACCTCCTCACTTCCCTCCCTCCCGTTTTCATTCTTTCATTCCCTCTCTTGAAAGTTACAGTCTGAGGTGTGTTTTAAGATCCTGAGGAGAAGGAAAATGATCCCAACTCAGATTACAGAGCCCTTGGGTTTAGTGGGAGCATTTCCCAGGTGTTGGCTTGATGCTTTTCTATGCAAGAAGGAAGTACAGTAGCCAGAACAATCTGCACAGGAGTGACCCAGAGCAACATTGCAGAATCACAGAACAGTTTGGGTTGGAAGGGACCTCAAAACTCATCTCCTTCCACCCCCCTGCCATGGGCAGGGACACCTTCCACTAGTTCAAGTTGCTCCAAGCCCTGTCCAACCTGGTCTTGAACACTCCCAGGGATCCACCATCCCTCTGGCCAATCTGCATCACACACCAGGACCAGAATGACTGAACACACATCAAACTCCCCCGACCCAAACAATGTAATAACCCCCAGAAGTCACACACAGCATGGGGATGGGAAGGATTTTGCCCACCCCTGAGGAATGGACATCAACTGAAAGGACAGTTTTTCTCCTTCTCCCTCCTACCCCAGCACCACCTCCCCAGAGCAGGGATTGAGACATTCACAGGCTATCTCCAGAGGAGGAGGAGGAGGAGGAAAAGGGCAGTCAGCTGAGCTATTTTGCAATGTGCTTATCTGTGGGGCTGGGATGACATCACAGCCCACCAGGCACCTGACCCTCTCAGGCGCACAATGTTTGATCCACTGACACCCGTCAGAGCTAAAATTGGAAATCTCTGGGCTGATGCATTTTGCTCCTGTGGTCAGTCTCGAGAGCAAATGCTTGAAAACACTCTGGGCTGGAGCAGGCCCATCACCAGGTACTATCTCATTAACATCAGGCCAGGAAATTACATCAGTTCTTCCATTTTCCACTGCAGCAAAGAGCCCTTGTGCTGGAGGGGGGGGTTGACATGGGTTAGCAATGCAGCATTGGAAAGTACAAGGTCGTATCCTGTTCAAAACCACAGGCAAGCTCAGATGCTGAGGTGAACCTGACTGGAGTGGAAAATTGCTCTGCCCTCACGCACAGGCACTTCAAAGCTCTAATAGGTGCTAACCATTGCTGGCAGGGGCTGTACAGATCCACCCCCCCTTCCCAATAAATGCCTAACCCAAATCCCAGGCTCAGCCTTGCAAGCTGTGTTCTCTATCAATCTCTCTTTTCAAGCTCCCAGTGCTCATCAATAAAATATTGCTGAATATGCTGAATATTGCACCAATAAAAAAGTGCTGCCATTTATAGAGGCTCAGCACACACCAGGCACCTTGACTGGATATTAGGAAGAAATTCTTCCCTGGGAGGGTGGGGAGGCCCTGGCACAGAGAAGCTGTGGCTGCCCCATCCCTGGAAGTGTCCAAGGATGTGTTGGATGGGGCTTGGAGCAACCTGATCTAGTGAAAAGTGTCCCTGCCTGTGTCAGAGAGGTGGGAACTGGACAATTTGCAAGGTCCCTTCCAATCCAAACCACCTTGTGATTCTGTGGTTCCATGATGACCTCCCTGCTCCAAGGAGATAAGTATTGCAAGATGGTCTTGGAAGCAAGAAGCTCCCAAAGTGAACCTTGGAAATGGTTGAAGAAGGTAGCACATGCCTAGGACAAAGGATTTTTCCAGATATATGCTCTCTTTTCAAGTCATACTTCTATGGATTTCTGAGTCTTCTGACCTTACACATCCTGTAGGTATCAGAAGGGAAAACTGTTGTAGGGAGCTGGAGGTGTTCAGGCTGGAGAAGAGAAGGCTCCAGGGAGACCTAAGAGCACCTTCCAGTGCATAAAGGGTCTCCAAGAGAGCTGAACAGGGACTTTGGACAAGGGCCTGGAGTGACAGGACAAGGGGAATGGCTTCCCACTGCCAGAGGGCAGTGTTAGATTAGAGATTAGGAAAAAATTCTTCCCTGTGAGGCAATGCCACAGGATGCCCAGAGAAGCTGTGGCTGCCCCATCCCTGAGAGTGTCCAAGTTCAGCTTGGAATGGGCTTGGAGCAACCTGGAATAGTACAAGTGCCCCTGCCCATTGCAGGGGATTGAACACAGATGATCTTTAAAGGTCCCTTCCAACCCAAACTACTCTATGACTCTCTGATTAGGTTTTTTCCTTTTCTTAGTTCACATTTATTCTGGAGTGTTTATGATTAAAATCCCCCCCAAAGAGGAGAGACTTGTGGCAGAAACTGGGAGTCCAGTGATGTGGTTTCAGCTTTGCTTCAGCCTTCTGCCTCTCACTGCAGACATCACTTAAGGCTGTAACTCCTGAGCAAAACCCAGAATGATGCTTCTGTTCTGCTTGACTTGCCTGCTCAAAGCCTTTGGTGGCTGGGTGTGCTCTGGTGGAACTGAACACGTGCACATGTACATGGGGAATATTTATCTATTAATGGGTCTGTCTGGTGAGCCATCCATCCATCCATCCATCCATCCATCCATCCATCCATCCATCCATCCATCCATCCATCCATCCATCCATCCATCCATTCCTCCCTCTATCCATCCCTTCATCCCTCCATCCATCCACCCATCCATCCATGGAGCAGCTAAGCATGTCCCCGCACACAGAGGCATGTGAGGCAAACCTGTGCTTTGTGAGGGTGGGTGAGAAGCAGCCAAGGCAACTTGTTGCCACAGGGAAGTGACGATGACAATGGACTCTTCCTGCCCTCCCAGGTGGCAGAGGGGATGGCGTACATCGAGCGCATGAACTTCATCCACCGTGACCTGAGAGCCGCCAACATCCTCGTCTCAGAGACCCTCTGCTGCAAGATCGCTGATTTTGGCCTGGCCAGGATCATTGAGAACGAGTACTTGGCACAGGAAGGTGGGTGTCCTTCCCAGCACTGCCCCACCAGCACAGTGCTCTGATGTCCTATCCCCTTGACAAGATCCTGGGCTGGGATCAGGCACTGCCCGTGGTGTAGGACCCGAGCCCACATTGTTGCTGCTCTCAGCACCCTGGAAGGACACAGAGAAAGAAAGAGCCAAAAATTAGGTCCCAGGAGAGGCAGCAGCACTTGGGGACAATAAAGAACAAATGAGGCTTGAAGAGGGAAATGGGAAAAAAAATCTCTCAGCACTGTTTGTGGGGAGTCCTGCTGAATCTTGGGTTGGTTTACTGGAGAAATGGAACCTCTGCTAATGAAATCTTCTGCCTGTGCTCAGTGAATCAGTCCACAGGGAAGGAAAGAGCAGAAGAACTTGGTCATTGCTCTGGTAATGCTGGTGCCACAAATCTGGACATACTGGCATTTCCCAGATGGCCTGGGCAAACCAAGTCCAGACCAGACCAGGCCCCTTCCATAACAAAGGGACAGCTTGGAAAACACACAATTATAAAATCATTAAGGTTGGAAAAGACCTCTAAGGTCAGTGAGCTCTGAGGTCAGATATGACATCAAATTATTCATATTGCAAAGAGATTTTATAGAGCATCAGGGGAACAACAACAGGAGGGGTTGAAATGAAAGAGTTAAGTATGGCACAAGTGGCACTTACCAGAAGGTTTTCAATTTTTCATAATATGCTCTCCTCTGCAGTTGGGGTGAAATGAAAATTCCCCATAAAAGTGTTCTGGGGAGAGAAAACTGAATAGATTAATTAATAATTTTTGTGAGATGGGAAACTTTTCTTTCGATTTCCTGTCCCAAAACACTTTATGATACAAATCATTTCCATCTCAACAAGCAAAACTATTTCAAAGTATTACAAGCTCCCAAATATAGTTTGCAAAATGTCAGGAAGGGGAATTGTGACTTTGCTGAAAATTTTTAAGGCAGTTTTTATCCTTAAGAGAAACTTTGATGAAGTCAGTATAATTCTGTTAATCCCCAAAGGAGGTACTTTTCCAGTGGAAAACAGCTCCTATCAGCATTTTTCCAGCTAATTTTACTCTGAAATAACAGCTGCCCCTCCGTCTGCTTTGAACAATTTTCACTTCATAGATTGCATTTCCAAGCCTCATCAGTCACTCAGAGTGCGAAGTACAACAGCCAAGGCACTTCTTTCACACCCTGAAGTTGGATTTTCAGTCCTAAAAAGGATGTGTATAAATAAAAATTTGGTTTCCTCTACAGCCTTAACACGATCAGTTCCCACTTATCAGGATGGTTGAGGATGGGTTTCTGGGGTTTTTTTTTGGTCTTAGCTAAACTGAAATAGCAACCTTATGGTCATTGCTGTCCACAGTGGGCTAAACAAGAGCCTGGTGGACAAAACAGAATGGAGTTATTTTGGTGTTTATATATACATACAGTTTTAAGAACTGGAGAATTTATATTTATTGTGCTCATGTACTTTTGCTAAAACCACCTCCCTTCCTATGGGTGATTTCATAAAATCATAGAATACCAGGTTGAAAGGGGAGCTCAGGGATCATCTGATCCAACTTTTCTTGACAAAAGCCAGAGAAAATCCATACAGAATAAAATCCTACTGTTCTTTTCCTCTGGTAAAGCCTCCAGAGACATTGTGAGTCCCCCATCCAGCTCTGGGCTCCCCAACATTAGAAGAGCATGGAGCTGTTGGAGCAGGTCCAGAGGAGCCCAATGCAGACAACCAAAGGACTGGAGCACCTCCCCTGTGAAGAATCCTGGAACCATAACCAACAGCCCACAGGAACCAGGGACAGTCTGGGGGAACTCCTTGCTGTGCCTGGGGCAGATGAGGGAGATGCTCTCACTCCAGGACCTGTTTCCCTTTATTTCCTCCTGACAGGTGCCAAATTCCCCATCAAATGGACAGCACCAGAGGCCATTAACTATGGAGTTTTCACCATCAAATCTGACGTGTGGTCCTTTGGGATCCTCCTGACAGAGATCATAACCTATGGCAGGACCCCTTATCCAGGTACAGTGCACTGGGAATGCAGGATGAGTGCCCAGGGACTACCAAGCATCTAGTGCTGTTTTGGGCTGGGAGACACTGAAGGGCACTCAGACACACCCAACAGTCTCTTAGAATCACAGTAGGAAAAGAAATCTAAATGGAGTCCAGCTACTAACCCAGCACTGCCCAGCCCAGCAGTAACCCATGTCCCACACCCTCACATCTTTTAAATGCCTCCAGTGGTGCTGATTCAGCCACTTCCCTGGGCAGTCTGTGCCAGGGCTGGACAACCCTTTCAGGGAAGTTCTTCCTAATATCCAATTTAAACTTTGGCTGGTGCAACTAAAAAACTGTTTCATCTTGTCCTGTTGCTCATTCCACGTGAGAAAAGACTGACCTCCACTTGTCTCCACCCTCCTGTCAGTTGCAGAGAGTGAGAAGGTCTTCCCTGTGGCTCCTTTTCTCCAGGCTGAGCCCCCCCAGCTCTCTCAACCACTCCTGCTACTCCAGCCCCTTCCCCAGCTCTGTTGCCCTTCTCTGGACACCCTCCAGCCCCTCAGCATCTTCCTTATGATAAGGGGCCCTTCATGTTGGGTTTCCTTTTCTTAGGGTTCCAAAAGGTTCAGTTATACCCATGCTAAGCAAAATCTCTCGAGGTGAATCAGGGAGGGGGTGGAGGGATGGAGGAAGGAGCACAACCCTGAAGAAGGGATGGTTCCCACGCATGTGAACCATCACAGACCCTGCTGCCCCTCCAGCTCTGCCTGGTTTTGAGCTGCTTCGAGCACCGACCTTCACCCCCGGGGTGCCAAATAACTCCTGCTGGGCTGTGCTTCCCTGCAGGCATGACCAACCCCGAGGTGATCCGCAACCTGGAGCGTGGCTACCGCATGCCCTGCCCGGACATGTGCCCTGGGGAGCTCTACAACGTCATCCTGAAGTGCTGGCGCAGCAAACCCGAGGACCGCCCGACCTTCGAGTACCTGCAGTCGGTGCTCGAGGACTTTTACACGGCCACGGAGAAGCAGTACGAGCCAGAGCCTCAGCAGTGATGCCACCAGCACCTGGGCACAGGAGTGCAGGAACGCCAGCACCTGAAGATGGGTCGTTTCGGGTCTTTCCCGTTCTCCCGTGCGCCGCCCAGGATGTTCTTGGAGATGGGGAATGAGGAGGGACACGAGGGGAGTGGCTGCTGCCGGCTCTGTGGTTGTCACAGAGACTGAAGAGGTGGCTGAGGGATGTCACAGCTCCTTCCTCGTCCTCCCTGGAAGTCTGTACCCACTTTGCAGGCATCCCCTCTGCCTTGAAGGGGCAGCAAACTCCTCCGTGGTCCACCTGGATACAGAAAAGCCCCTCAGCCCCGCAGCTGCAGCCCCGGGAAGACAGGACCATGGCCAGGGTGGTGGTAGGGCGGTGCAGAATCTCTCCCCCACTTCTGATGCCACCGCTGGCACTACTACAACCCCCTCCATGCCATATTCAGGGGTGGGAGCGTGTCCTGTCTGCACCTCCTTGGCCGCACCAGGCTCCCAAGCTCTGGAGAAATCTCTCCCGGTGATGCCCCCGCTCCGCCCCAAAGTCGTTAATAAAACACCGGGTTCGACCATTTGCCATTTCTTTATTCGGGCATCAGGGTGAGGGTGAGGCGCTGTGCTTCCTATGCCCACCCTCATCCCACGGGGAAGGGAGAGGCTGTGAGGCTTCCCGGGAAGCTGGGGATGATGCTGAAGTGGTACCCGGGACGGGAAGTGCGTGATTCCCACGGGACACAGGAGAGCTGTTCTCTGGCCACGAGGTGTCCCTCTTTCCCAGCAAATGCGGGAGGCTCTTGGGCAAATAAATATATGCAAATCCCTCAGAAATAAACCCACTCCTTCTTGTCTGGACCTTCACTGCACAAGCTCCTGGTGCAACATCACGTTGGCCACCAGTCCCTCTCCGTAACCAGCGCCAGGAGGGTTCAAATGCCATTTCCATGTTTTTTGGTGCATCTCCAACCTGCATCTCTGGGGCAATGCCCACAACAGGCTGCAGGGTGGTCTCCAAACATGAATTTCACTGGGATGGACAGCAGAGAACGAGGAAATAAGACACAGATGACACACAGAAAGGGTGTGAGGACCACAGGAGTGAGCAGCAGGCTGGGACAGTGGTGGAGTCTCCTTCAGGTTAGAGTGCAGAGAAGTATCTCCCCCCGGTGTTTCATCTGCTGTTTCCTACCCCATGACGTAGATTTTGAGTCCAGCTGTAGAGGGTGCATTTCACAGTGTAAAAGGGACGCTACGAGAAAGAAACAGCAAAGATGAAATGAGAAATCTCCAGGGAGACCTTATAAACTTCAAAGGGGGCTTATAAGAAAGATGGGGACAGAATTCTAGTGGGGTCAATTGAATAGGAGAAGGGATGATGGTCTTAAACTAAAAGAGGGTCGATTTAGAACAGCTATAAGGAAGAAATTTTCTACAATGAGTGTAGTAAAACACTGGCACAGGTTGCCCAGGGAAGCTGTGGCTGCCCCATCCCTGGAAATGTTGCAGGCCAGGTTGGTCGGGGCTTGGAGGAGTCCCTGTCCATGGCAGGAGTTGGAATGAGATGAGCTTTATGGTCCCTTCCAGCCCAAAACATTCCGTGATTTTATGACCCATCTGCCAGAAAAAAGTACTTGACTATCTCCAACACTGTTCATGCCACTGGTGCAAAAGAACCTGGGAGGAAAAACAGAGGAAAATTCTCCACAAATTGTAGGAACAGCTGAGCAGCTACATCAGCCCAAGACCTTGATGTCCAGTGCCATAATGCCCCCATGTGTCACTTGTAATGAGACAAAATCCCCCTCCATGATGCCAACATCACTTCCCAAGTGTATTCCAGTGGCATAACATGCTTATGTGGGCATGAACAGCATTTTGCCTGGCTTCAAATGTTATTTATTCTGCTCTTTGCAGACCCACAAAAAGACCACATTGGGGCTGGTTTAGCATTCACAGGAGGCCAAAGGCTCTGGAGATGACTGGTTTGCACAGTTTGGAAATGTCATTCCTGCACCTTGAAGGGGAAAGGAGGATAAATAAACAAGTCTCCCAGATTCAGGAAGACGGTAACTGGGTGAGATAGTCCAGCCTCAGAAATCCTAGATCTAGTGGAGAAACCCTAGGATGTCCAGGATTTGTTTCATAGGGTTGGTGGATGGGGTTCTTTGGGAGACCTGCAACCCTCTAGGACTGCACTGGAGCTGGATGGGAAACACTGGGCTGTGGAAAAGATCTCCACCTTCACAACCTGCACCCCATGAACACAGTGCTAGTAAGTCCTAGAACTAATTTAAGATGAATCAGGCTTGGTCCAGTTCCTTCATGTTTCCCAAGGGACAAGTTACATGTGCTGTAAATAAACAAACCCCATTTTGAACCACAAAAAGAAAGCCATTTATTCAATAATTTCGCTGCAGCTGAAGGAACATTCTTTCTCCCTGCTTGAACTCCAGTTTGGTCTTTCCCAGATACCAGGAACCCTGTGCAGAACTAGATTTCTGTTAATGAGATGGTGGACAGAAAATAAATACAGATGAAAGTTATTTGACTCTTTGGCCGTTAATATTTTCTGGAAGTGAAAACTGTGGACTGTTTGTGTTGGAACAAACCAGGAAGAGGAGTTGCAGGGTGTCTGTTGAGCACTTGTGCGTTGCATTATCACCCAAGGCCAAAGTGTCAAGTATTGTAGCTCAATTTAGAAAGGAAATGGATATTTTTATGGCCAGTAGCAGCACGTGACTGAGGCCAGGGTGAACATAACAAGACACTGTGAGCTCTGCTTCCTCTCCATGAGACACCACAGCCTTTTTTGTTCATGCTGCACAAGCACACGTTAAATTTGTTCCTTGGGGCAGACACTCACCTGGCTCCACAATCTCCTCCATAAAGCCATGGCAGAAGCCACTGGAAACTCTTCCTTTGCTTAGGGGAGTGGATTGGGGCTGTGCCATCAAGCTGAGTCTCTCCAGGGGATGGATGGAGAGCTGAGGTCCATGGGCAGCCGTGGTTTTACACAACATCCACCAAAACCACTGGTAAGTGGATTCCACAGCTCCACCACAGAAGGGACAGAGCAGTAGCACAGAAAAGGATCTGCACACCAGCCTGTACCCTGGACATGAATCAGGGATTTCAAGCATGAAGTAAGATGCTGTGCTCTGTGATTGCCAGCCCAGGAGGCTCCATGAGACCAGAGTGCCTCCAATGTCACTAGCAAGCTCTTGAAGAACCCCTTCAACCCCGTGCCACCCTGGTAACCTAAGGGATGTCTCTTCACCAGAGGTGAGCTCCAGCCAGAGGTTCACAGGTGAGTGAGCAGGAGGAATGTGATAGAAATGATCCAGGCTCTCAAACTCAGTTTGTGAACCAACCCAAGAAGAACATGTCAGGCTGTGCAAAGGTATTTTACAAGCTATGATGCAATTCCTGCCACAGACAGAGCATAAACCCCCTGAATGGCCCAGACAAGGATTAAAAGGGAATCTGGTGATATGTATCTTGCATAACATCCAAGATAATCCTTCCATTTCTTCCCCAGGTGCCAGGTGGGGTCCACTGGCATGGTCTTTCCAATCCTTATACTTACTGAAAGGCTCAGATCATCATGAGTGGTCTTTGCTTCTGCTTTCTCTTGGTCCTGTGCTAGTGCTGAGTATGTTGTCAATAACACCCTGTTTACAAGTGGTTTGAGGCTCTGGAGGGAAGGTTTCTGTGGTATTTCTCAGCTCTTCACCTTGCAGATGTAGAAATATCCCCGTGGCTGTGGTGTGAAACCTTCTCCAGGCAATAGCTGTGCACTGGGGCATCTTGGCAAAGCAGGAAGGAATCTGGAAACTTGGAGACAGGGCCGGGGGATGAGACAGCCATGGAAAAACCAGAATGTGCTCAGAGGACAGAGGTGGGAGCAGGAGGGACAGCAAAGGAAAACCAGTGGAAGGGGGCAAGGGTGTGGGGAGCAGAAGCACCGAGGTGACTTCTCTGATGTCTGTCTGGTAAGGTGTGAGCTCCATCTGTGGCTTTTTTCAGATGCCAGGTATGCGAATTTTCTCATGCCTAATAAAAGATTAAGCACAGCATGCAGGCTTTCCTCATTGTCCTTGAGAAGATGAGCTGAAGTCAGAGCAGGACAAGAAGAGATGACCCTTAAGGTCCTTTCCAATCCAAACCATACCACGGTTCTACGATTAGTTGGCATGGAGGAGCAGAGCTGGGAGAAGGAAGGACCACATGGCCCTTCCCATGGGATAAAGACTTCTCAAAGGCTTCTCAACCCTCTTATTTCTCCTCGTGTTATATCAACACCCTGATCTGCCTGACTGCAGCCCTGTGTGTGCAGGTTACATTTCCAGATCTCTGGATAATGAGGGAGTTGGCACCTTTTTTTGGAAGGAGGTTGCCCAGCAGTGATAGATTTGCACCTCCTTTACCAGGCTGCAGCTGAGCCCTGGAGTTGCAAGATGGGCTTGGGCATCTGGTGTAAAGCAAAAGGAAAAATGCATCAAAGTTATGTCACAGCATCATAGAATCATGAAATGGTTTGACTTGGAAGGGAACTTAAAAGTTCATCTCTTTACAATCCCCTGCCATGGACAGGGACACATTCCACTAGACCGGGTTGTTCCAAGCCTCATCCAACCTGGTCTTGAACACTTCCACAGGTGAGGCAGACACAATTTCTTCACAGCCAAGAATTTCTTCCTGATATCTAATCTAAATCTACCTTCCTTCATCTTAAAGCTACTGTCTCATGTCCTGGGATATGGACTTTTTTCAGTGCCAAGCCATGCTGGGCTCTTGTTTGATCCTGAGCAGATCAGCACTGGCAGGCAAAGCTCACCAACATGCACATGTTGCCAGCATCTCAGGACCTCTCCCAGGGTGATAAAATGAGGATCCAAGTGTCTCCACCTTCTCCTTGCAGGACAGGGTGCCTGGAGCTTTCCACGCTGCCACTGAAAACCAAGGCCTGGCTGTTGGGGAAGGAAGGTGGTGAGGAGCCCTCACCTTGCTCTGTTTTACCTCCACCCACACAGAGCAGAGCAAATATCCCCTGGCAAATACTGCAGAGCAAACAAGGGCATCAGTGTCCTGCCAGGCTGAGCTCTGGGCTCAGAGCTCCTCCACCAAAGGCAACAATGACCACTTTTTGCCAGAAAGGCCCCCTCCCTGGCCAGACAGCTGCTCAGCCCAGTGCTTACAGCCAAGGGACACTTCACCTCTATTGCTTCCCCAAGGAGTCTTGGCTCAGAGCATCCCCAAGGCTGATGGAGCCCCACCTGGGGTCTCAAAAGTGTGGGTGGGCAGCCCTGAGCAGCCCAAACCAAAGGAGAGGTTGGGGTCTCTGTGTGGGTGGCAGAGGGCAGAGATGTGTTACTGGTGGGAAGCAGAGACAGAGTCCACAAGAAATGTGTCCAGAGAAAGTCTTCTCCTCCTCCACTTGCTGCTCAGTGCAACACTGCACCTCTGCCAGCAGCCAGAAAAACCCAGGGATAACAGGGCTTAAGAGGGGCATTTTCCTTAAACTCTCAGGGCCCATGGCAGCTCCAGAGAGATCAGTGGGACGTGGCAGACACTCCTTGCAGCCTTGCTGGGCTGCAGGCAGAAGGGCTGGAGCTGTTCTTGGATGATTGCCCATCCCTCAGTGGATTGAGTCAGGTGTTACAACACCCATCCCTGGATTGGAAAGCCTCTAAATCACTGATTTCCTTGTTCTGCTCTCCCAGGGCTCTTGCTGCACCTTTCCCCATGGCCTCTGTGGTTGCCCACCACAGGAGACAGGCTGTGACCTGCCATGGGTTCTTTCCTAGGCTGCATCCAGATCTCTTTTCTCTGGAGTTTCTGTCCCCACCTCCAGTCTGTTCAAGGTCACTCCCAGTTAAAATTAGCAGCTTATTCAGCACTGAAGAACAGGGATGACCAACTGCTCTGGCCTGCTCCCAGTCCATGGTGCTGTTGTCAGGGGATTGAGCTCTGACTCCCTTTGGAGCTGAGGGAGCTTGGGCTTGCCATCCTCGTGGTCATAAGCAAAAGATTTGTAGCCAGCTCACCCTCCCTGCCTAAACCTGAGCTCCAGGTCTCTGCCAGCAAAGCATGAAGAAGGAGCATTTCCCTGTAGCCTCCAGTTCCCACCACCATCCTCTGAATGCCAGATATCACCCTAATTGTACCCAAGTCAAACATTTCACTGGCCACAGTTGCCTCTGTGACAGCAGGAGATGCCCCTCAGCCTTTCAAATCTATATTTAACTCATCCTCACCTGAACTTTCCTTCTGGCTTCCCTATTTTTCCTTCCTTCTTTTTTTTTTTTTTCCCAGGGCAGGCTGAAGCCACAGGGTGGAGACAGCAGAAAGGCAACTGTGGCAGAGTGGTGGGAGTTTTGCTGTGGTCAGTCCCCTGCCCTGGACTAAGTCTGCTCAGAGCAGGGGTGGTGATGTTTGGTCCATCAAGGAAGGGCACAGATGGGGAAGGGAATTGGGACCCCAATCCCAGTTTGGTGCAGAGCCCAGGAAAGCATCCCTGCCCCAGTGTAACACTCCTGTAGCTTGTCCTTTTGTAATAAATGCACCAAAATTCAGTCCCAGGGAGAAAAAAATACCCCTGTTTTCCTGATGTTCCTGTCAGGACAGCAAGATCCCTTACAAAGCTTTGAAGAACACCAGTTGCACTCCAGGCTTTCATCTCATCTTGCACCTTTACTTCTGGTATTAGCAACATGCCTTTCTTTTGGCTTCACAAGTGCATGAAACATTATTCCTTCTGGATTTAGACATTGTGGTGGTCACCACTTCTCCCTCAAGGGTCAGCAGGCAGTAGCAGGAAGCTGGGGTGCAATTGCCAGCTTGTAGTGAAGTCTTTGAAGGATAAAACCAATAAATGTGATAAAAAGGGTCATAGTCTGAGGGAGGTTCAGTGCACAAAAATGTGGGACTGTTCATACAGATCCAAGTGGATGTTCAAGTGTCCAAGTGGACCAGAAATTTAAGTTAGAACCATATTGGTGACTGGGAATGAGGACATCTAGGGAACAGGCTGCCCAGGGAGGGAGTGGAGTCCCCATCCTGGAGGGATTTAAAAGCCCAGTGAATGCAGCACTTGGGGACGTGGATCAGTGATGACCTTGGCAGTGCTGGAGGGTGGTTGGACTTGATGGCCTTAGAGGGCTTTTCCAACCTAAATGATTTTGGGAACACAGAGAGCCTCCAAGCCAAGGCCATAAACCTTGACTGGGGCATGTGCTCTTGCAAGCAGAGGGATGTTCAGCTGCTCTGAACAGGCAAATGTGACAGTCTTTATCCCTGTTTTCTAATCCAGATCAAACCTTCAGAACAACTGGCCTGCCCCATCCATGAGATCAGAAATTAATATCACAGCTTGCCTGTCCTACTTCATCTAACCACCTTTCATTAAATCATAGGATCACAGAATGGTTTGGCTTGGAAGCGACCTTGAAGACCATCTCATTCCAACATTCCTACCATGGACAGGGATACCTTTCACTCGACTTTGCCTTTGACATCTTCAAACAAGGACCCTGAGGACCTTCCTTTGGCAGGACAAAAACTGTTAAGGCTGTTCTGGCTGGTGTTGACTCTCAAGTACCTTAAACTTTTGCCCCTACTCATTACAGCTGTACTGGCTAACAAAAAAATACCTGCTCTTTCCCCTGATCCTGTGGCCAGTTGGTCTGCTCTGACCACCTTCACACCATTAAGCTCTCACAGCCTCCAGAAGAGGGTGGATAGATCCAGAATATGCTTTGGGAATGGTCCCTACTGTGTGCTGTCTTCGGTCTGATGCCCAGGGATTGTTTGGGTCTGAGATAGTTGAGTTGGGCCAAGCTGGTGATGGGAGCAGGTTAACAGTTCAGCAGATAATCACATTCCTGGATGTGTTGAATTTACTGGTACAGATACATCCAACAAACCAATTTTTGCCTGAAATCACCAGCACTGGTTTTAATCTGGTGGACAGACCCAGCTCGCTCCTCAGAGGACATCAACCAACCCAACTGGTTGGACTGGGTGAAAAATGATCTCTGCCATCTACGGACTGGGAATTATTTCTCCCAGGTGTTTAGATGCTCATGTGGGTTCCACACAGGCCCGTGTAGGCTGTATCTCTAGATCTCCTCCCCTTGTGCTGTGCAGGATCCCACCCAGCTCACGTCGCACCATAGGTGGTCCCCCAGCCCCACCGCATGGTCGCTTCCCTCTGATAACTCCAAGGTCCTAAAGGTCAACCCAAGGGCAACGGGTGGACATGTATCAACCAGCCCCGACACGCTGCACTCCAGGAGTAGCTGTGTTTAAACCCAGCCACCCTCTGATCTTCAATAACCTGGCAGCAGCTTGTAAACAGTGGGTTTGACGTGATAGCGTCCTCGGTGAGCCATTTGCACCCTTCCCCCCACCCTGCATCCCCCTGCCCCCTCCTCTGACTCCCACTTTGGATGTGAGAGCTTTGGGGGCTCGGAGGGAGGGGTGTGCTGGGAGCCACAGTTGCTGAGGGAGGCTCAGTTTGTGGCTGAGCGTCAGCTACACGTGCACAGCTCGGTGTGTGTGCTGCTGGAGAAGCACATACTGGTGCTCCAAAACAATTCCCATGGGTTTGTCTCTTATGCATTTGGTCTAAGAAAAGTGGGACGGCGTGAGATTGTAAAGCATCTGGCATGTACCTGAAACATCCCAGCCTCAGGGTGGGACCTGAAAATGTGAAGCTGTTGGGATAAAAGGAACACCCACCAGGCTGAACTGACTTCAGTTTTGCAAAATCACAGGATGGTTTCAATTGTGAGGGACCATAAGGATCATTTAGTCCATCCCCCTGCTCTTCCACTAGCCCAGGTTGCTCCAAGCCCCATCTAACTCAGCCTTGGACACTTCCAGGGATGGAGCAGCCACAGCTTCTCTGGGCAACCTGTGCCAGGACCTCCCCACTCTCCCAGGGAAGAATTTCTTCCCAGCATATAATCTACTCCTGCCCCATGTTTGAAGCCATTCCCCCTTGTCCTTGCTCCATGGCCTTGTCCAAAGTCCCTCTCCAGTTTCCCACCCTCAGTTCCTTGCACACAAGGAGGGTCTGTGCCCTGGGGATGGGCTGTGTTTTACTCGGAGGATTTTCACAGCCTTTGCCCTTGAATACAGAAGGAAGGGGTATCAGGATAATTCATTACAGGGGAAATGCCCAAGAAATGTCCCCTCTGACAAAGATGGACTGAGGGAAAGAGAACCACCACATTGTCTGTCAGTGAAACATGGAAAAACCCCTTTGAAGTTCCATCTCCAAATTCTCCATCCTGCTTAGCCTGGCACAGGTCTAGTTTGGCCTGGCTAGCACTGACCCAGGTGAGTCCCAGGCATAGTTTGGGGGTTATCATGAGCCAGGGAACATTCCCAAATTCCCAACAGACATTTTGAGCCTGGCCATTTTTAATGAAGGCAGACAGAGCTTGACAGAATAGATCCAACCCATGCTGCTCTGCCTGTGGCTCAGAGACTCCTTCCATCAGGGAAGAAAGCAAGATATGAAGGCAGGAGAAATCAAAGAGCTCTGCAGCCAAGTCTCCCCTCTCCTTTTCCCCCAGCAAAGCAGCGAGGTGAAGGTCACGGGACAGAGCCCAGCTGTGCCGGCTCTTTCCAACGCAACCTCCCATGAAATCCACTCCTCCTCCTCCACCTCTTGCTCGGAGCAGGACGGCAAAACAAGCCGAGCGTATCCCCTGCTCGCTCCGGGGCCGCTCCCGGTGCTCAAGGTAACCGGGAGCGCACATCTGTGCCGCGGCACTCCTGCCCTCCCCTCGGGAATGTTCCGTCCCCGGGCTCAGGAGCGTCACGGGGGAGAGATGTCTGCGTCAGGCTCTCCTGCCACGGGGACCTTGACTCCTGCCTGGGAACGGGAAGGACAGGCAAGGGCTGCGCCGGCAGAGCAGCGCGCAGTGGCGGGGGGATGCTGCGATGCTGTGGTCCAGAGCGTCTTCTCCGAGCTGGTGGTTCTGGGGAGACGCTTCAGTGGAAGGAGGAGTAATTGCATGGAAGGAAGGTGCCACAAACCCTCAGAAATATGTACAGTAGTTCCCGTGCATGTATCTTTTAGATCTTGTTTTACTCCTTCTCTCGGGCATAAGGGTTTATGTCACTTACAGAGCCCTCGTTATTATTTAAGGATGCTATTTAAGGTCTCAGTTGTATAAATTTGGATTTCTTTTTTGTACCCATCTAAGCATCCACACTGTTTACATGGGGATTATAAACCCATCATGACATTAATCCCATGAGACAAGGATTTTCCCAGGAATTCCTGGTAGATACACTCAACAGCTCTGGAGATCAAGCACACCAAACCAAGAGAAGGATCAAAGCACAAGCCCTGTTACTTTCTAGTGCTAATGGCCTGGACCTGAATGAGGACAAGGAAATATCAAGGCCCTACAATGCCTGGGAAAGAACCCATGGCAGGTCACAGCCTGTCTCCTGTGGTGGGCAACCACAGAGGCCGTGGGGAAAGGTGCAGCAAGAGCCCTGGGAGAGCAGAACAAGGAAATCAGTGATTTAGAGGCTTTCCAATCCAGGGATGGGTGTTGTAACACCTGACTCAATCCACTGAGGGATGGGCAATCATCCAAGAACAGCTCCAGCCCTTCTGCCTGCAGCCCAGCAAGGCTGCAAGGAGTGTCTGCCACGTCCCACTGATCTCTCTGGAGCTGCCATGGGCCCTGAGAGTTTAAGGAAAATGCTCCTCTTAAGCCCTGTTATCCCTGGAGGGTTTTTCTGGCTGCTGGCAGAGGTGCAGTGTTGCACTGAGCAGCAAGTGGAGGAGGAGAAGACTTTCTCTGGACACATTTCTTGTGGACTCTGTCTCTGCTTCCCACCAGTAACACATCTCTGCCCTCTGCCACCCACACAGAGACCCCAACTTCTCCTTTGGTTTGGGCTGCTCAGGGCTGACCACCCACACTTTTGAGACCCCAGGTGGGGCTCCATCAGCCTTGGGGATGCTCTGAGCCAAGACTCCTTGGGGAAGCAATAGAGGTGAAGTGTCCCTTGGCTGTAAGCACTGGGCTGAGCAGCTGTCTGGCCAGGGAGGGGGCCTTTCTGGCAAAAAGTGGTCATTGTTGCCTTTGGTGGAGGAGCTCTGAGCCCAGAGCTCAGCCTGGCAGGACACTGATGCCCTTGTTTGCTCTGCAATGTTTGCAGAAGTGCACTTGAACCTGCACACACCATGGACAGGACAATGTTGCAGCCTTTGCTGCAGTCCAGTCAACACACCAGTACAGACAGTGGGGGAAGAAAGTCTTTTCCATTCTAAAATCTGTTCCTAACCAGGAAAGAGACTCTGCTTCCCACAACATCCACTGACCACAACCACCCCAGAGGAGTTTTGTCTCCTCCTCCTCATGCCTTTTCTCCTTCAGCATTTTCTCTGCGGTGTAACATTGACAAGTTCCAGAGTGTCCAGCAAGATGGAATCACTTCCACCCTCCTCCCCATGTGAGCAGGAGCCTTGGAGCTTCTGGAAGCTCAGCCGCCCATGAGCAGGGCAGCCCCTTTGCCCCACGTCCTTGAGTGAAAAACTCTGGGCACCAGGAAGCACCACAATGTCTCAGAGATAAGGCAGGACCTTGGTGGTCACCAAGACACATCTGAGCCTCTAAAAACATCACTGCCCTGTCCATCCAGCACAGTGAAGCTCCAAACTCCCCTGCAGCCCCCAGATACACCACAACAAAGCAGCTGGTCCTCTAAGGCTCTTAACACAATGCTCAACCCTCACTGAGCAGGGAAACAGCAGCATTTTTGGTGAAATACACTGCCCAGTCTGCCCAGAAACGCTTCTTCCTGCTCCCCTACCTTCTCTGGTTGTTTCAGGGGGTGTCTGCATATCTGTCTGGTTTTTAGCTGCCTTTTCTCAGCACAAGCCAGGAGCAGGAGAGGTTGGATGCCACTCTGCTGAGCGGATATGGGTAGGCAAGAAGCAGCTTGGCAGGGAGAGCTGACATTAACTGCTCAGGCTATTTAAAAAGGGTGATTTAATCAGCTGAGGCATTTCTACCCAGATCCCTGCTCGGTACATTTGGCACTTTTCTGGAACAGGACCAGGGTGTTTTATCAAGAGGAGTGAGGAAGGGAAGGAAAGGGCAAAGCAGATGCGGGTGCAGATGAAAAAAAAAGAAAAAGAAAGAAAAAAAAAAAAAAAAAAAAGACAGGCTTCCAAGGCTCTTCCATAAAGAAAAGCCAGGAAGAGAAAACAGAGTTAAAAATAATATCATGGCATGTTCTGGGCAGAGATACCAACATCCTAGGAAAAATATACGCATTTACTTTGTGCCAAGAGGGAAATAAAAGGGAGGATGAGGGAGGATGCTGAGGCTGTTCTTTGATTTGAAAACAAAACAAGGCCAAAAAGTAGAGACAGTCACTGGCATTTTTCAGCAGAATCTGCACTTTACAGCCAAAGCTAAAGCAAACTGGTCTTGAAACCTGCCAAGTGCAGAAATGTGCTCTTATGAAGAAGGGATCAGTCTAGTGCTGTGCCACCAAATGTTGCTCACACAGTCCTGTAGGGAGATCTGTGGAAATCCTTGGATGGGGGTGAATGGAGCTGGTGTGAGCTCTGCTTTCTGCTTTCAGTGGTCGTTGATTCAGTCCCTCCTGCTGTCGAAAACAGTCGTCACCATATAGGCATGAAGGGCCAATGTCATCCAAGAATTAAGTAGTAACTCTCCATCATTTGAGAGGGGAGTTAGGTACAGGCATTCCTTTGAGGAGCTAGCCATAAAGGCTTGTCTGGAAAGACTTTTGCACCATTTTAACTTTATCTCTTCAAAACAGCTCTGGGTTTTGTCTCAGCTGGCTGAAATTTTTCATGACAATCATTAATTCACTGAAAAATGCAAGTTTTGGCAGATCAAATGTGTTTGCACGTTCAGGCCAAATTTGGTGAGCTGTTTCAGCCAAAAAAAAAAAAAAATGGAGAAAACACTGAAGCTCTTTGCCCTGTGTTTCAAAATGGAATTTCTGGCCTTTTCTTTCTTGTGCAGTGTTTCTGCCTTGAAATGAAGCTTGAAACAATCCCTTTATTCAACTTCTTGTGAGATTAAGTTATAAAACAAGAGAAAATTAAATATTTGGTATACTTTCAGTTGCCTGAAAAGAATTATCTGAATTCCATGTGTGAGGAGGGAGAGATTTGTCCCCCAAACCAGAAACCTCTTCCTTCCTCACCATTGCCTGGCTGGGGATGCCAGGACACAACAGTGGGAAACAGGCACTGCAAACCAGCAAATATCAGCTAAGCCAGCACAGCTTTTCCTAGGCAGGAACCACAGCTTTTCACCTCCAGCTTTGGGAGATGTCATGTAGACACAGTCACCTTTAAAGCAGAGGAATCTCCACCAGGAGTTATAGTTATGTCAAAGTGAGGGAGCTCATACCACCAGAGCTTGTGTCTTTGTGTGCTCCTGTTATCCTCTTCTCTCTGTATTCTCATGGCAGGTCTCCTCTGCTTCTGGGAGTTTTGGATGGAAGGGACCTTAAAGATCATCTCATTCCACTCCCCTGCCATGGGGAGGGACACCTTCCATTAGCCCAGGTTGCTCCAAGCCCTGTCCAACCTGGCCTTGGGCACTTCCAGGAATGGGGCAGCCACAGCTTCTCTGGTCAACCTGAGCCGGTGCCTCATAGGGAAGATTTTTTTTCCAATCTCCAATCTAACCCTGTCCTCTGGCAGTGGGAAGACATTTCTCCCTTGTCCTGTCACTCCAGGCCCTCGTCAAAAATACTCCAGCTCTTTTTCAAGCTCCCCTCAGGTACTAAAAGGCTGCAGTAAAGTCTCCTGGAACCTTCTCTTCTCCAGGCTGAACAATCCCAATTCTCTCATTCTTTCCTACTGAAAACTGAAGTAGAATTACGGCAACCAGGACAGCCTCATGTCCCAGTGCTGTGTAGGCAACAAGGAACACCAGTGCATTCCTCTCTCCAGTGGTTGTGATGACACCTTTTCCACTTTTTGTAGTATGGGCTCCTCTTTCTGGTGCCTTTTCTAGACTGCATTTGTTCGTTGTGGATTTGTAAACACAGACTAAATAACACAGCTTGCAGAAGCTGAAGGTCTCTGAAAATTTGGGAGAAATGAGCAGAGTGGGCGAGCAAAGTCATTTCTGGTCTGGCCCAAAATAAGAAATCAAGAATGTGGCTGCACCACAACTCAAGGCAACCTTCTAGCATGCCTTGTGGAGAAGCAGTAGCTAAGATTTCTTTCCTTGTTGAATAGGATCACTCAGCTCAGTTCACTGATGAGACATCAGCTTCCACTGCAAAATCTCACTGTGGAAAAGGGCGGAGCCACTGCTGTCTGCAGAAACTCCTGGTTGTCCTTCAAGAAAACCTGCACCCCTTGAGGTCCTCAAAAGCAGAGATTAGCAAAAGGGCAGTAAAGGGGGTCTAACAGGGTTTCCTCACTCATTTTCAGCCTGTACTGGACACCCTCAAGCAGTTCTTTGGTCCTTAATGTTGATTCTTGTCCATTCTCAAGCATCCCTTGCTGCTGAGACACAAAAGCCACCACACCAGCTCAGGGATCTACAGGAATTTTCAGAATGTTCCTCCAAAAATGGTCAGAAGACAGGCTGGGTCACATGTCTGGGCTTGTTGGACAACACAAATATCACTTCACATCTTCTCCCCTTCCCAGATAAGTGGCACCACTCTCAGCATTAGAGACAAAGGATCCTATGGGATGCTCAGCATCCATGTTTAGGCATCTGAATTTGTTGTAAGTCTCCAGGTTCCACATTTGGTTTTCTTCTTAATGCTTTTCTGCTTAATACTTTGGGGGTGGGGTGTCTTCTTTTGCCTTCTTTTGTGGTGGAAATGGCATTATTAGCAGCAGAAGGAATGGCTGAAAAGTGCAAAGCCTTCGTGTTTTAGCTGCTAATGGATAAATTTCCTCTTGAAAAGGAGTGGAGTCAGTGGAGCTGGGAGAGCAACTCAGCTGGGTGAAGGTGTCTGCTTGAGCTTGAGATGAATCCCTCTGGTCTCTGCTGTCTGGACATCCCCAGGGACCATCATAGGACACACTAAACAGCCACTGTGAGCAAAGGGGAGCTGAAAAACTGCTTTGCTGAGATATTTTTCAATGCAAAAGCAATACATGATTAAATCTTATCCTCAGCCTGGAGTCTGCTCTGGAGGAGGTGTTGAGATGTGTGGGAGGAAACACAGTGTCCCAGGATTTTGGAGGCTCCTTGCAGGACTGAATTTTGCTTGGAGGAAGTGGAAAATCCCTGTGGCTGATGGAAGTTGCTGTGCTCATAACACTGCTTGGCACAGAGTGACTAAAATCCCTGATGAAACCTTCACCCCTTGTTGTCTCCACCCAGGGAGCTCCACTTTTAATTATCACAGGTGTTTTTGGAGAATTTCTTGGTTGGGGTTCCAGGAGGGTTAAGGGCACAACCAGCTCCTGGATTGTTCTGGAGGAATGATGGTCGTTGCAGTCAACCCTCGGTCACAAGACACAGGAAGAGCAGTGAACGCCGGGGTAAAGGAGGAAAATTTGGACGCTAAAAATGCCGAGGGGTTGCCAGGAAACACTCGCAGGATATCTGAGAGGCAGCAGGGGAAATGACATGGAAGCGAGGTCGAATTTAGGGATGAACTCTCCAGTTTGCATTTATTATCCTCATCCCCCTCCTCGCCCTTGCCTTGGCCATTTTTAGATGAAGAAGCTTTTCTCAGATATTCGGGATTGCTTTTGTATTTACTCTAACCATCCAGAGGTAAATGATCTTGGCTGATTTACTGCCTGGCCAGAAACCAGAGGTAGATGAAATCTGCACAACAGATCCATACACAGCCTCACCCTCAGCCCCTGATATCTGGCTTGCCCAAAAAGCTGGTAGCAGCTCCCTTGCTTCCAAATCCACACCTAGGGACTTCCTCCAGCTGGGATAAAGCTGACTTTCTCCTGATGTTTCAGATCTTCCCCATGGACCAACTTTCTAAAGGCAGGGGAGCTGCAGAACACACAGTTGAGCATGAAAAATGATTTTCCAAGATGTTCCTGCGAGTTAGGTCTTGCTAGTCTGTATTTCAGCACTTTGCCCAAGTAGTGACAAAAATTTTAGTAGGGCCTGTTGTGGCACAGGGTGATGATTTTAAACTAAAAGACAGTATACTTTGAATATATATAAGGAGAAATTATTTTACAATAGGTGTGGTGAAACACTGACACAGATTGCCCAGGGAAGTTGTTGATGCCCAATCCTTGGAAATACTCAAGGTCAAGTTGGAGTGGGCTTGGAGCAACCTGGTCTAGTTGAAGATGTCCCTGCTCATTTCAGGACTAGTTGACCTTTAAATATCCCTTCCAACCCAAACTATTGCATGATTCTGAGTGCAAATCACAGAAGGCCACAAGGAGAGGGAGTCTGTGTCTATAAATCAGAGATTTCAACCTCAGTCCCCACTGTCTCACTGCACTAAGGCAAATGCCCGGAGAGCAGCAGAGTCCACCTGTCAGGGGAGCACCCTGGAGATGAAAGGCCCAGCCAGCTTCTCCTCCTCTGCTTTACCTTCACGGTCTACAAGTCACTTCTTTCTTGCTGTAGAGTTCACCACCTTCAGCAAGGAAACTGGAGAGAAGGTCACAACTCCTTCCTGGGAACCAGATGATTTTAGTCTCAATTTTCTGAGTCTGAGAGAGGCTATGAACTTAAATCTCTTCTCCCAAACAACTCAGCCATGAGGCTCCCCTGCACCTTTCCTGCTGTGTCACAAAGAGGGTATCCACTCTGGGACAGTATTTGGGAACAGAGTGGGAATGGGGACCCAAACTCCTCTCACTAGCTTTTCAAGGGGGAATTTGTCCATCAGCAGCTAAAACATGAAGGTTTTACAATTCTCAGCCATTTCTTCTGCTGACAACAATGCAACTCCTACCACAAAAGAGGACAAAAGGAGACACACACACACACACACACACACGCAAAGTATCAAGCAGGAAAACATTAAGAAGAAAATTAAATTCTCAGTCCTGTATCCCCTTTTCCCTTCCAAAAGCATTTCAAGTGAATAACTGCTGAGTGCTGCCATTGCAGTGCCATGGGCAGAGTGGATGGAAGCAGCTGAGACCAGCCAACTCGGTGCATGCAGGGCCAGGACTTGCAGCTGGGAAGAACCCACTGGGCACTGGGTCACCTTCACGTTGTTCTCCAATCCCCAGTCACTCATCAGTAGGCCCCTGCAAAGAGATGCAAGTCACTGCAAGTCACTGATTTGGGGGCAGGGGATGGGGCCAAATCAGTGTTTTCTCATAAATCTGGACAATGTGTATATCACTTTAATTGATGTCAAACTTTCAGCCTGACATGCTTTATAAACCCTGGGCGGCTTTGATCTCCTTGTCTTTGCCTATAAATGCAAGGATTACAAAAACATTCCAAAAAGCGTCACCAAAAAATGTCTTTCACCGAGGTACTTTGCTCCAGCAGATAAGGCTAATAAGCAAAGAAAGTCCAGGTATTAGGAAACGAGGCTTTTTCAGGAACATACTCCGGGGTGGAGGGAGGGGGGGCCTGAGCAGCTGAAGGATATTGATGCTTATTCTCCCCCTGTCATTATTCCATGCTGGTGTTTATATCCCTGGGATGTGGATAAAGGTAGCTGTCACTTCTGGCACCGCTCTCCCCACCCCGGGAGATTACGGCGAACTGTGGCTGACACTGCCCAACGTTGTGTTGACTGACAGCCCCCCGTGGCATGGTTACTGTCAGAGCCCTCCGAGGGCTGGGGGCTCTGGGAAGGGAGTGGGGTTGGTTTCCAGAGAGCCATGGGATCTGCTCTGCCTCCAGCACATCCCCATGGAGGAGGAAGAAGAGGAGGAGGCAGCTCCTCTCCATGAGAGGCTCAACAGTGCAAGTAGAGTTGAGGGAAGGTGCTTTACCATCCCTTTCAGATGTGCAAGACTCAAATCCCAAATGCTGGAGTTCCTCCCAGGTGTTTCAGTGCCCTCCACTGAGCAGGGGAAGGGGAATCTTTTTGCAGGGGGAAAAGTCATGAAGATGGAAAAAACAGACATGAAAACAGAGCCAGGGAGGCTGTAAGACTTCGCACACCAAGTCAGAACTCAACTGTGGATTAAGACCAATAAATTTCTCCAGGCCAGTGTCTTCATGTGAACTGGATGTCTAAATTCCCTTTATATTCCCTTTATACTCCCTTTATTCACTTCATACCATAAGTCACAATTCAGTTGGCCAAACAGGAGCACTGGGCAAGCGTGAAAGCAGCTGAAATGTCAACAGAAGGACAAAAGGCAGTAGGATCTTTGGCTAAGATGAACTTAGATGCTCATGTGGCAACCAAATCCCACCTCAGTCTTTACTGGAGCCACCACAGCTGATTGCTCTGCTCTGCTCTGCAGCAGAGCCATGGGCTTGGTCAGCTGGATGACTGACCTGTGGCCACCTGAATGTGTTACATCTGCCTTCCCCCATCTATTTCCAAAATGGGAACCACCCTTTCCAGTCCCTGGGAAGTTGGGTAATGTTTGAGCTGTTGGGAAGCTCTCTGGAGTTTATGGCATTATCTTTGAAGTCAGCTATGGAGTTATCTCCTTGGTGCTGGGAAGGTCTCAGCTGGAGCACTGGGCCCCTTTCTGGGCCCTGGGCTTCAAGGGAAAAAGGGGTCAGACTGGGGACAGTCCCAAAAAAATTCCAAGAGAACGACTGAAGGAGTAGAAAAAACAGATTAAGGAGGGAGCAGTAAAATTGGTGAGTCTGCAGAGACACTTGAGGAGTGACATTCCTTCATGAAAGGGGAAAGAAGGGAGGCAAGGGACTTATAATGGCAAGGACAGGGAAGTCTAGGAAGGATAGACTGCTTGGGCTAGGAAGGTAGATACTGACTCTGCCTTGGGGCAGGAGGGTGGGCCAGATGTCCTCAAGGAGACTCTTCAGTCCCACAGTGCTCTGACCCTTGTTGACTGGGGCTGTGGCAGCTGCCACAGAATGTGACTTGCCCCAGGCATTTTGGGGAGGAGCAGGGGATGAGACCCATCTCTGCAGGCACCTCCACCAGTGTTTGGCTGCAGGGCCACCCTCTATCTGACTGCATCTGTCAAACAAGATGATTAAAACATCTGAGGAAAGCAAAACCCAGGGGCTGGGACTGGTTTTGATGGCCTTACTTGGGTCACACTGGGTGAACTCTAAGAGGTTCCGTCAATGAAATTGAGGGGCAGGGATTTTCAACTCTGATAAACAAAGCCATGGGTGTATTATTCCAGTTTTTGATGTATTTCTCTGGGATATTTCCCCCTTTCCCACTTTCTAGGCTTTTATTTACACAAACAACCCCCTTACAAACTAGATTTTCCTCCCATAAGACCGAGGAATTCAACTAAACTGCCCTCATGATGGGTTTTGATCACAACATGGGTTTCTGGGGGTAAAAAAAATAATCAGGCATTTATATGAATTAAATGACACTGTTAATTAACATGATTTAAGATGGTAGACCATATAGACCATCTCCTGCTTTGGGGTTGAAAGCAAGCTCCAGTTTTTCACAAGTCCAGATAAGTCTTCTTTGAGAAATGGGAATTTGGCTCCTAAATCAATTAGGCCTGCCAGGTCTCCAAAGGGGAGTTTATAACGGGGCACAGAATTAACCCTTGGACCCTGCAGACTGTATGTCAGGCTGCTGAGCTCTGCCTCTCACCTCTCCTGCTGGAGCAGAGCAGCCCAAGGAGAGACATTACTTTGCAGTAATGCTGTCAGAGACCAAAGCAAATCTGATGCTCCCAGACATGTGGAGGGCACAGGCCTTGACCTGTGGCTGTAACCATCTGCGAGCAAAGGATCCACCCATCTCAGCACAGGAGGAAGCCAAAGGGTGCAGCATCACTGGTTTTCTGACCTCAGTTGGGTGTGTGAAGAACCCTGGCAAAGTCCAGGGTTGTTCTGAGATCCACCAGCATGGTCCTGAACTCAACTTCACACATATAAAAAGATGGAATCCTAGGAAGGTTTGGATTGGAAGGGATCTTAGAACTCATCTTGTTCCAACCCCCTGCCATGGGCAGGGACACCTTCCACTAGACCACGTTGCCTCGAGCCCCATCCAACCTGGCCCACATCATCTGTCTTCATGAAGGATAGAGTTGGGACCCTTCAAGGAAGCATGTTGGACCACTTTGTCTGTCAAACATTATGACCACCAAGACTGATGAAGGTGCAGTTCATGTCTAAACGATCTTGTAAATACGCCCTTGAGTTTGTTTTGAAGCATCTCTCCTCTGCAACAAATGGGTCACTCAAGAGCCACTTGCAGCACACAAACACAAATCATGGATGGCCAGTCAATCTGAACCCGAGCCTGATGTTGAAGCCACTTCTTAGTTTCATCTAGTGGAAGGTGTCCCTGCCCATGGCAGCAGTTTGGAACGAGCTGATCTTTAGGGTCCCTACCAACTGAAACCAGTCTGTGATTCCATGATTCTTCCCAGTTGTGTATACAAAACATGTTTAGCTACGGAGAGACATCCAGAGCCCAAATCATCTGCTGCAACTTCATAAGATTGATTCATTTGCCCGTGAGTTGGTATCAAGTGACATTAAATGCTCTCAGCCTCCAGCTGCTCTTCAAGACAAGCACAGGCCTCTCACAGATCTGTTGTCCCATCTGTGACACCAGATTGATATAAACATCCCAAGAAAGATTGTCTTGGAGCTGGAAATAGATGATCTTTAAGGTTCTTTCCATCTCAAACCATTCTGTGATTCCATGATTCCAATCCATTCTGTGACTCTGTGATTCCAACCCAAACCCTTCTTTTATTCTATGATTACAACCCAAACTATTCTCCCTTTCCAGTGACTGCAGACCCTCACAGACAAGCAGAAATGAATCTTTTGACCTCTTCCAGATCCTGCCTTAGTCTGAATTGGCTGTGCCTTAGAGGTGCCTGTCTCTTTTTGCTGACTACAAAGTGAGCTTGGGTTGATGTGCTCAGCTCTGGATGTTTACAAGGCATACAGCAAAATTTGACCAGAAGACTCTCACCCTCGGGCCTTTGCCATTCTGGGTGTCCCCGTGTCCCTTCCAAAGCTGAGTTTCTACTAGAAAAAGGGAAAAAAAGAAAGACAGAGAGGCCCTCCCACTCTGACTCTGCTTACAGCATCCTTACACTAAATGGAGAGGTTCCTAATAGGATATTCAGAAGAGGTTAACTCTTCAGAAGCCTCCGTCTCTGCCCTACATCCTGGACGCCTGCCAGAGCAAAGCCAAGGATAACAAACCAGCTTTCGTTCAAGTATTCTGAGCCAATTAAAAAAGACAAATTAGTTTGGCCTTATCTCTGCCTCCTCCTCCCCCTTCCCACCCGAGAGACAAGAGGGGATTCGCCGAGGAATGTTTCTCCTCTGTGATGGCTCTGCCTCACTGAACTCTTCAAGGTCTATGATGGATGAAAGCTCTCTCTTCCATTATGCTTCCGACAGCCTGCTGGGTCCTAATGGGATGGGGGGCAGGGGCAGTGGGAGGGGGACCAGGGTGGCAAAGTGGGAAGAAAGCTTGGTGTGGGGAATGAAGGTGATGGAGCTAATGGACATCTCTTCCCCATCCAAGCTCAGCCTCAGGATCTCTGCAACCTGGCAAGCCCCAGTGTGACATAAACAAGAACTACCCTGTGCTGTCTGCCCTTTTCCTCTGTTGTTCTTTATTCCCTGCATTTTTTTTACCTGCAGTTGCTGCATTTTCCATGTGCTGAAAGCAGAAACTCTGGCATGACCTGAGTATGGGAAGGGGGAAAAAAAAAATCAACAAACTGGCAAGCAAGGCTTTTGGGAAGAGCTATCTGGTTCAGTTCTGGGCTTTTTAAAGATAACACGTGCTGGTTTGACCTCTGCCATGGTCTGAGCTCATCTGCATGAGAAGCAGGGCAGAAACATCTGAGCAGCCGCACGGAGTCGGAGCAGAGCTCTATCTGCCTCCAGCTCTTTCCCAACCCTGCCCACTAGCAAATGTTTATGTAAAGGCTTTAAGAAGCAGCACAAGAGGAGTGATACATCACCAGGCTCAGCTGTGCTCTGGCCACATGCCCCTTGCACCCAGAAGGGGTTCACACAGGGCACTCAGTGTTCCACCTGAGCTTCACCTGAAGGAAGCTGCATCCCTGTGCTCAGAGCACAAAGGCATTGACCTGTGCAGATTTAGGATGGCACCGGTTGGCTGAGGCCAAAACTGTGCCAAGCATCATGCCAATGATAAGAACTATCAAGTTCCAGTATGTGTTTGGCCCTGTTTTATTTATTAGGGGAGCTCTGTCCTGTGATGGAAAAGATCATCTCATTCTCAAGATTAGAAACCCACTTGTTATTCATGATAACACTGAGCTCTCTTCATCCCACTCTTTACTTCTGCCTTTGTTTCACAGCTGGAGAGAAGCATGATGGGACACTTGAAGAGGGGAGTTTAAATCCCATTTCACTTCCCAGACTAACACTCTACCCAGTGGATAACTAAGTATGTCTCACTTGGGTAACTGGTTGCCTGGGAAAGGCAGGGACAAGACCCCATACACACTATGGAAAACACTAAGATACTCTGTCCCAACTCCATGGACCTTGGGATGAGGAAAGTCAAAACATCAAGCATTTCTGGAGAACAGGACTCCTTGGTTTCCATCCAGCCCTGGTCTCCTAGAGTTTTTAAGGAGTTTTTCAGTTTCCTGCTTCTGAGTTAGAGAGGAATACTCCAGGATGTCTACACAGAAGAGCAAAAAAGACTGTGTAGGAAGGTCCCGGGGAGACCTATAGTTTCCTTTGTGAAACATCTGTTGGGAAGGAGTTGCATGTGCTTGACTTTCTACTAATGCTGTCCAATATTTGGGAGTGTGGAGAAAGAGGACCAGGCCAGGAGATGTGAGGACAACAGGAGAATGGTCTCCCAGAGACAGGAAAAGAATAGAAATGCAAAACAAATCAGAGATCCCCAGAGAGAAGGTGATGCTCATTTGTACTTGGTTAGTTCCTTGTGATTTGGGTTGAAAGTTGGGTTTGAAGGGCTGCAGAACTGGTGGGTGGTGGTGTTCTCCCTTCTTCCTCTTCAGTCCTCCTGACCAGACACTGCTGTCAAGGAGGATGCCTGAAAGGTACATTTTTTTCCTACAGCACAAGCATCTCCCAGATAATACAAGTGCAAGATTTCTATTACCCCACCACTTGCCTCTTGCCCACCAGCATCACTGCTTCAGTAGGAGCTCATCAGAAAGAGGGTAGCTCCTGGTCTGCATTCTTACATGTGCCCTGCCATGTGTGAAACCAAGACCAGGGAAAAGGGCTCATGGATTATCTAGGAAAGGGTAGCCATGCAGAGCTCCTGGAGATGGGAGACATGAAGAGCTGGGAAGGGTTATGTCATACAGAATCTTTAAGGTTGGAAAAGCCCTCTAAGACCATCGAGTCCAACCATTAACCCAGCACCACCAACCCCATCACTAAGCAATGTCTCTAAGCTGTAATGTGAGCTTTTTCAGGACCTGATCTCTGCACAGTGTCTGCAGAGACACATGGCCAACACCAGGCACAGCCTTCCCAGGGCAGAGCTGTGGCTGTACCCCGTGGGCAAAGTGCCAGGAGGGTTTTCTAGGAACTGCTCGGAGGCCCTGCATTGCTCGAGGTCAACCCTGCAGCACTTTCATGTCAGTCCCGGGAGTGTAAAAGAGGCGCAGGAGCAGTCCCCAGGAGGGGCTATAAAAGGAGCTGGTCTCTTCTGAATTCCACAGGGAGGGAACATGCTGTAATTACACTGGTGCTGTCTCCATCGACAGTGGCACAAACCAGAAGTTCCCGGTTCTGAGGTGGAGAGCAACAGCCAGGGAAAAAGAAACCCGCTCGGTGCCCTTGAAACAAGGAGGGTGCAAATTAAAGTTTAGTCTGAAGATTCACTCCTCTGCAAGCTCAGGCCTGGCCTTGGCAAGGGGGTGCGCATGTGGGCTGCAGGGAGAGAGAAATAGTGGGAGAAAAAACAGGCAGGGGATAGGTGGAGGGGGAGACACGAAAAAGGAGAAAAGAAAGATTTAGGATAAACATATCCCAGCTGATAAGCAATCAGGGTCAAGACGGGAGGGGCTGGAAAACCTGCTCAGAATGAATGGAAAGGCTTTTTTTTTCCTTTGGCCCTGTAATGAAAGGCATCAGGGCCTCTCTATGTGCAACACCCTACAGCCCCTCCCTGCCATGCCAAAGGCTGTGTACACAGGACATGAAATCCTTGATGCCCCCCCGGGCTGGGAACCCACCTCCTTCTCATAGGGAGATGACCAGTGTGACTTCCAAAGGGTCTGGATCACCACTGGTTCTGTGGGTGTCAGAGAAACTTGGCTAGGTGAGAGCACAGTATTTCCATGTTGGTGTAGAAACGGTGCTGGAAGCTGAGTAGTTGTGAGGACACAGGGTGATCTCCATGGATCAAAGGGTCATGGGGAAAAGGAGGATTTAGTGAAGAGATCCTGCAAGCAGCAAGGTGGGATTGCTGGGGACAAACCACGAGGCAACAGGAGCAGGTGGGGATCTGCACTGCAGATGAGGAGCTGAGCATGAATCAGCTGCTGCAAGGGAGGTTTATTCCACACTGAGATGTATAAATTTGGGATCCAGGAGGTCCAGCACAGGGTCCAGCTTGGGCACCACATGGGGCTACGGGAGCAAGAGAGGGAAAGACAGAAAACAGCAGCAAGGATGAGGAGGGGAGTGGAAAACACAGACAAGGAGCAGTTGAAGGACGTGGAGTGTTCAGTTCTAAGATAAGACATAGGGTAAATGTGATATGTACCTCATTTCCCTGTCTAGGGAGAGGGTAAAGAGGAAGAACAGTGTCTCCATCACCAGTGGTTTACAGGAACAGGCTGCACAAGCAGGAAAGGTTATGGAGGACTAATCTAATGTTTGGACTGAATTTTTCAAGGGCTCCTACCTGTTGCAATATCCTTCAGTCCTGTTCACTTTTAATTCTTCTCTTGCCGAAGATTTGTTCACTATTCACTCAGATTGCCTTCCTTATGCTCACACCTTGCAGCCCATAGTCTAAATGGGGTTTTTAGACCCTATTTAGCTGCTGGCAAATCTCCCCAGTGAAGATCCACTGATCTGAGCTTTGCTCAGAGTGGCAGGCAGAGCTCATTTTCCAAGCAGCACATTTAGTGAAAGTCTGTCCTGCAAATCTTGTCCAGTGAGCAAACTGAGCATTGATAATGAAACAACTGGAAGTGAAACATGCCATCAAAGAGAGAAACAAACAAAACAACTGAAAAACTGAGAACAGAATGAGTATTAAAGAAAGAACAAGTCCATTTTGAAGAGGTGAAGTACCTGGTTAGCCCAGTGACTAATTACCCTCAGCAGTAACCACAAGTCTGGATGATTTGGCTCTGCTTTGCAGCCATGAGAAGGTCACCCTTTTCTAGATTAGGAGATTTTTCTTATTAGGCATTTTTCTCCCCGAGCAATTCTTCTCCCATCACTTCTCCATCTCCTTTTCTGATTAGCCAACCAGAACAAGCTTTCTGAGTGTGCCATGCTAAGGCTTGCTCTTCACTCTACAGATAATCTCTGTAGACCTTTTTTCCCAAGCCCTTTCTAATTTTTCAGGATCTTCTTTAAAGCATCTATGTGGCTTTCCCAGTGTCTAGTAACAACTTACATCTTCATCACAGAGAGAAGACCTCTCTGGGTTAAGCTGTGGGGCCTGGTTGGAAGTGACAAGTCAGGAGTTTTTCTAAAGGTAAAGAAATAGGAATGTTTTAATCTTTCCTTTTCTTGATTCTGGGATTTGGTCTCTTCTCCCAGACAAGAAGCAATAGGGTAAAGGGAAATGGCCTGGAGTTGCACAAGGGGAGGCTCTGGTGGGATTTTAGGAATAACTTCTTCATTGAAAGAGTGGTAAAGCATTGGAACATGATGCTCAGGGCTGTGGTGCAGTCACCATCTCTGAAAGTATTCAAAAAGTGAGTATATGTGGCATTTCATGATGTTCAGTGGGCATGGTGGTGATTGGTCAAAGGTTGGACTCGATGGTCTCAGAGTTCTTTTCCAGCCTTGATGATTCTGTGATTTGTTCCTTTCTGTTTAAAGTGACAATTAGTAATAAAAATTTACTACAGAAGCTTTATTTGGGGAAACTCATCTATCTCTGTGTGTGTGTCTTGTTTTTCACCTTCATTTTCTGAAAAGATCAGGAAAGTTTCAGAAATGGGAACATTCCCTGCAGATTTTTGCCTTTCCACTGAGCTATACCAGTAAAGGAAGCAGGGCCAAGAGCACCCATTGGCACTGACCCACAGTCACCCACATTTTTAGTAAAGTCTTTGCTGTGGCCTTTGACCTTGAGCAACCTTCAGCTGAGCTTCTCAACAAGGAGTTGAGCTTCCCAAGACCTAACTCCTACCTGGAAGAGATGACCAAGCTCACAGCAGCATTGACCCTGGACTGCAGTCATTTCCAGCCTTTCCCTGGCCTCTGGCTCCCAAGAAAAGCTGGATAATTAACACAAGAGTCAAAGTGCAATGTTGTTGGGTAGTGGGGAGAGGTGAAGGAGAGGGAGATGTTGCTCAGATGTGGATTGGTGTGGGTGTGTTAGATGAGCCATAACACCTCACAAGCATGGCTTTCTTTTCAGGCCCTCAATGCAACCAACCTGACCAGGTCCAGGGGAGATCAGGACCACCTGGCTTGGAAGAAATGCACATCTCAGAGAATAATAAAAATGGCACTCAGTGCTGTTTTGGGACACAGAAGAGCAAAAAGGTCACCAGAGGCCAATGAGTGATGGGTTTCTTGAGCAGAGATTTGCCCCATCTCATTCTACAGCCAAAGCAAAACCTGGTGGAGTGCATAGAGGTGGGTGTCCCACCTCCCCTCCAGGAATGCTGTGAAGGGATACAAAACCAGGGCAAGCACAGAGCAAAGCTTCCCCAACACCCTCTTCCAGCCTCTCTCGAGTTGCTGCCAAGTGACATCCTGAGCTGGATAAGCCAATCTCATGTTTAATCACCCTCAATAGAATATTTTCCTTCCACTCAACTGTCCAGTTGCTTTTCTGAACCCACATGAACCTGGAGCTTGGCCTGGAGTTGATCCCATGCCCTGGTGTCAGGAGGCCAAGCTCCTTGCAGGCGTTAGGTTTGAGGATGCAGAGGGGGCCAGAGGAGCCCTATCAGCCCTACCCTCCCCTGAACTCCCGCTGACACCGAGAGGAGCCGGCCAGACTCCCCGGGATGCTGAGCACAGGCCACATCCCAAACAAACAGGAGGGAAGAGGCATATGTGAAAAATGAGAGGGGGAAATAAGGGGCAAAGTGGGAAGGGAAACGTCTGATTCATTATGCGTTTGTTTTGCTTTTTGTCTTCTCCGCGGAGGAAGAGGATGGAGTGCCGTCGAAGGCAGAGACAGAAGGATGTTTTCCTGGCCAGGCCTGGGAGAGGATCAGATAATGGGCAGATAACAATAGAAATGATGACGGAGACGAAACCGCAGCCACTCGCAGTGCAGGGAGAGCTGCTGCCCCACCTCGGTCAGGGGAGGCTTCAGAGGTGAGAGCACAAACAAATTGGGGGCATGAGATGTCCAGGTAGGACCTCTAAGAGCCAAGACCCTCCAGGACTTCTGTGCCCCTTGGCATGAGCCCTTCTAAGTTTTTGTTTGGTGTCTGAGGACACAGCAGCAAATTTGAACCACGGATGTGGCTGGGGATGGGCAGCAACCATTTGCCATGACTCTTTCTGCCCAGAAGAAAATGTTTCTAGTCTTGCTTTCCCTTCATCAGCTCTTCAGAACTGCCACCCAAACACTCAATTTGGACCCAGGTCTGTCGAGTCTCCATCATGTGGGATTTCCACTAATCTGATGGATGCCCTCCTTTACAGAGAAGGAGAAATAAATGAAACTGGCTCTGAAGGTCTTTTCAGAAAGAACTGGTTTGGTTTCTCCATTGCAAGTGAAAGATGCTGTGGTCTTCACACATCTCCAGGGGTCAACATGCAAACATAGTCACCTGGGTATGCAAAAGCCCCACATTGAAACCTGCTGTGTATGGATGAAAAGTCCAGTTATTCCTCCGGCACTGCCAAGGCCACCACTAACCCATGTCCCTGAATGCCACATCTATATGGCCTTTAAATCCCTCCAGAAATGGTGACTCCACCACTGCCTGGGGCAGCATTTATATGTCCCACTCACCTTCTCCTCTGGGAGAGCATGTCATGTGTGAGAATTCCTGCTGCTGAAGAGCCTTGTCCATCACAGCCTAGACAGTGGCCCAGAGCATGATGCTCACATGTGTGCACAGAGTTTGCCTGGGCTTAGTATTTGCAGTTCACTGTAAGCTCCTCTGGTCTTGAGGATAAACCTCAAAAGGCTCCTCAGTAGCTTTTTGGAGCTCCACAGAGTCCAGGAAATCCCTGAGTCTGACTCAGGCTGTTAAGCAGGAGTGAAGGGACCTATAGCAAGACGTGATGACTTATCCTTCCACATCAAACAAGCCGACTGAACTGATCCCAGAGCTGCCCCACTGCTGGGGTGGTGGGAGTGCAGCAGACAACTAGCCAGACCCAAAAAATACAGCCCCTCATCCACAGGGAGTCACAATAGTTCAACCCAAAGTCCAAAATCCATGTCACCCTCTGTTGGGGGTCACCCTGTGAACCAGGCACGGGTGGAACAACCAAAGTGGACAGCACAGCAGGTTGCTATTAATAGCACATTAATTATGGTGATGTAGGTAATTTATGAGGACATATCCTGGCAACAGCATCTTTACCAGGCTGCTGGGATTGAGTGGAGAACATTGGAAAGTAGAAAGTTCCTTATGAGCACAGAGGAGGCCACCAAGTTGATTAGAGGGATGGAGCACCTCTCTTGTGAGGAAATGCTGAGAAAATTGAGTTTGTTCAGACTGGAGGAGGCCTTGGGGTGATCCAGTTGGGCTCTCCAGTACCTGGAGGGAGCCTGCAAGAAAGATGGAGAGACTATTCCTGAGGGCCTGGAAGGACAGGAAAAGAGGAATGGACTGAAACTGAAAGTAGTTTTAGATTAGGTTTCAGGAAAAAACATTTTTGACTGTGAGGGTGGGGAGGCCCTGGCAGAGGTTGGCCAGAGAAACTGTGGCTGCCCCATCCCTGGAAGTGTCCAAGGCCAGATTGGATGGGACTTGGAGCAGCCTGGGATAGTGGAAGGTGTCCCTGGCCATGGCAGGGGGTTCAAACCAGATGAGCTTTCAGGTCCCTTCCAACCCAAACCACTCTGTGATTCTATGATTATAAACAATGGGAACCCAAGCTGGCAAACGTGTGCCTGCAAACATCCTCCAAGTTCACAGAGCAAAGCAGAAAGGAAAAGCATGAAATGCCATCAAGGAAGGCACAGAGAACACCTAGTGAGGTCCACTCCTCTCACACCAGAGACTCCTCCAAGGGGGAGTTACAGAGGACTTGAAAATGCCAGTGCTGCTGACTTTGTCCATGTGGCCTGGGGTAGCCAAGTAACACCAGGCCACAGTACTCAGGGATGATGCTCAGGAATGGCTCCAGGTGTTTTCTGCCCTGGGTTGACAACCCCAGTGCTGCTCTTGCTGCAGCTGGATAGACTAGATGCAACACACCTAATCCTACCTGGCCATGTACCTTATGTTGCTGCATTAACATACATTCAATGTGTTTCTCTCTTCCTGTGTTGCAGCTGAAGTGACTGTCCCTGCCACTGGCATGGAGGTGGGTCCTGAGGGTTTAACCCCCAGGAAGCAAAGCCTATCAGCCCACATCCTCATGATGTTTCATGTAGGTAACTACATTTTACCTCCCTCTCCAACCCCAGAGTTTTTTTAAGCTATTGACTGCTTAGGGATGCCAAGTTGTTGACTGGGGTTTTTTTGAGAATAGATGTCTAGAGATGTAGAAAAAAAAACCCAGTCCAAGCCAAACCAAAAAAGTTCACAAAAGAAAACAAACAAGAAAAGCCCCTACCCCAACCCAAACTAAAAAATTGGGGAGAAACGACCCTGTGAGCTCAATTTGTATGTCAGCCAGTGAAAATCTGCCCAGGAAAGTGCTGTTAGGAATGACCCTCACTATGAGACAAGTCAGGGCTCACTCTGCTGGGCCAGTCCTGCTGCAGAAAGCCAGGTCTGAACCCTTTGGGACTTACAGAAGGAACCGGAGAGGACATTTATCCTGACAAACGAACACTTCGATTAAAAATACTGCCTGGAGGGGAGGAGCAGAAATTATGTTCATTAAATTGCTCGTTGAAAATAATCTGCTCAGTTTGGGCTGGTAACACCCCCACCCCCCAACCCTGCACCCACCCTGCAGCCAGCCCTCCCTCCCTGCTCCGTGCAGGAGAAGGGCTCCTATCTCCTGAGAATCCCGATAAACCCTCCTCTCGCACCCTCCCCTTCCCCCCCGAAATAAAAGTGAGCTGTCTCAGTGCTAGGATGCAGAAACCACTTCCAAGCCAGCATTACATCAACATTGCAGCTGATAAAGGGATGCACAATGGAGTGTTAGACTAATAGAAAAACACAGCTCAGATAAGGCAGGCTCCTGATAGCCTGGGCTGATGTAAAATGCCATTGTCTCCCTTTCTGTCAGCTGAGTCACTGGAGTGATAGGGAATTCCAGTGGCAACGGGCAAGGCAGGGGTCAGAAACCACAAACCCTGGGCAGCACAGCTTCCCCAGTGTGGGCACCGGTGGGCAGATGGAGCTGGGGTGGGAGGACGTGGCTGGAGGTGCAGGTGGTGGCAAATTCCCCTTGGCTGTGTGGATGGGGAGCGAGGATGAAGGGTGGAAAGGATCCAGCCTGCAACACTGCACCAGGCTCTGTGTGCAGGCACAGATCCCCTCCTGGCACGAGATCCACCGATTTCCATGGTTTTTCCTGGCTGTTTCACCTCTCTCCCACTACCTCATCCATCTATATTTTTCTCAGGTGCTCTGAAGTTAGGGAAGGTGAGAAATCAGCTGGAGAGTGCAGGGAAGGGGATGCTGTGGGTGACCACAGCCTCCCAAGTTCTTTTGGCTCAGGAGCATCTCTTCCATGGGACAAACAGGCACAAGAGGGGCCGAGTCCTGTCTCAATTTGCTGTCCCACACTGCTCTAAAAGATAAAGTGGGAGAGGCATGGAGAAGGATTCCATGCCTGCACCCAGCCAGAGGAGGATGTCTGTCTCCATCCCTGCTGTGAGTGGGAACTCCCAAGGCCCTCCGAGGGCTGTGATTGTGCCCTGCCTGGTGGGTGAGGGTGTTTTTCCCCTCTGTGGGCTCCTCTCTGGTTTTCCTGTGCTGCCCTTTGATCTCCCCTCCCACGGCTGCCCCAGAGGAGGAACTCCAGATTACGGGATGGGGTTATGTCATTTTTCCAGCGGACGTGCTGGCCCAGCTCTGGGTCGAGAGGGCTTTTTTTAGTGCTGGCACTGCACCCGTTGGGCAGACAGGTCCTAGAGAAACCCTGCACATACCTCGTGCCACAGAGAAAATCTGGGACAGCCAGATGGGACCGAGGACAGGCTCAGGAACTGGCCCTAGTCTTTCTCTTCTTGGTTGCTCATGCCTCTGTGGGAACACGGGGGGGTTCAGACTCTGCCACAGTGCAAGATCAGCCCTGGCTGGAGCTCCAGGGCAAAGGCAGAGATTGAGTTTTGTGCTGGGGAATGGGTGAACCTTTACCTGAGTCCTCAGAGGTGGGGCAGAACTATGAGGACATTGCACGTTACAAGGGTAGAAAGCATGAAACTCCAGTGATGGACAACCAAATCTGGCTGAAAAGCTTCATATATTGCCCTTCTGTTTCATCAGAAGTAAAGACTTTCAAACAAGCAAACCAACCAAGAAGTTTGCTTTCAACAAGGTTCTCTTACACATTTTTCTTTTGAAGAACTGCAGATTAAAATCTTTCTATTTTTCCCAAACTAGTAGATTTTCTCACCCATCTGGGCTCTTGGGAGTTATTTCTTCATTATCCAAAAGTAGAAGGAAAACCCAGAATGCTGAAGAGTGCAAAAAAATTAATATATCATCTATATAATTCTGAAGAAGAGAAGGTGTCCAGGGAAAGCTGCTGAAGGTGGAAGATTGTGGAGGAGACTCTCTCATGTCAGGGGTTCTGACCCTTTCATCTCCATCCTTCCTGTGCTCTCTTTCTGTCGATAAATTGATGGAAACTCTTGGGAGTGTGGAAGGACCCAGCCTGAACCTGGTTTCTGATTCCAGCTGTATGGTTGGAGGGTACTTTGTCACAGTGCCTGGCTTTAGTGCTTAGGTGTCTGAGGAAGGACAGAAGGTCCTCTCCATTTGGAAAAAAGAGAGGGATGAAGGCTCAAGCCTTCAGGACTGTCAGAGGTAGAGTTTGTGCTCTGAGTTACCTTGTTTTGTAGAGCTTCCCTTGGGAAGAACCAACCATTTTCCAGAACCAGCTCCAAAAGGTCTAAAGGCTTCTTCTGAGTCATGGAATCATGGAATGGTTTGGGGTGGAAGGGACCTGAAAATCACCTTGTTTCAATCTCCTGCAATGGGCAGGGACACCTCCCACTAGAGCAGGTTGTTCCAAGCCCCATCCCGCCTGGCTCTGAGTCAAACAGGAAGAATACTTCAGAGGTTGAGGAGACATGACCCATGTTCCCTCAAAACTCAATATCCTGCTGGAAATTCTCATCCCCTGGAGGCTCCTGCCTCCTACCTACCACTGCCTGAGGCAAACATGGGTCAAGGTCTGCATGTACTGCCATGGATCAGGGCCTGCAGTCTGCCAGCACTGATCACCTCCAGGACAGAGCAGGAGAAGAGATCTGGCTTTGTATGGAGACTCCAGGGATGTGTTCACAGGAGAGATAACTGCTCCGGAACCCCAGTGGACTAACACCTCTGTTCCCATGGGGAAATCTTTAATAACCACAGATTTTTTCATGGAATTTTCCATGAAGTAAGTATTATTCTAGACAAGGGAAAACACCACACCTTCAGGAAAATACGAGTCCCTGGAACAGCCACTGTCTTCCAAAAGAATCCATGCCACCTTTGACTCAAGACTGCTCAAAGGAGAGGGACTCTGCAACTGCAGCCCACAAGAGGAAGGTGTTTCTTTGTTGAAATGATCAAAGCTGCCCAGGAGCTCAAACTAAAGTTGATACAACATCAGTGCTGTGCTGTTCCACTTCCCTGACCTCATCAGTTCCTAGATCTGCCTTTCAAAGGTGGCTGGAGGTGTGGCTGAGGACTGGGGATGAGGCTTCAGAGATCCAGGGAGAGAAGATGTGAGGTTAATCCTGGATTTCAGGATACAGGACATCCTGGGTATGATCCCAGGTCCAGTGCTGTTTTTTTTTTCATAGAATCACAGAATCGTTAAATCTGGAAAAGACCTCCAAGATCATCAAGTCCAACCATCCATTTTGGCAGTGCTTTGGTAGGACTAGTTATGAAACATGAGATTCTCCAGACCAGATCCTCAAAATCCTTCTGACGCCAACTGATATGATATTGAAGTGACTGTGGGGATACTGAGATCTTCATTAAACACTCTTCAGCTCCCACAGTACAGAACCATGGCTGGATCTTATTTAGCTGCAGAAAAGGGCATAGTGTTCCTCCTTCTGCAAAGATAGAGATGGATTTCAACTGGAAGTTCCAGGAACCTAAATTTAAGGCTTAAGATGGTTTTCCTCACTGAAGATACACCAGAGCAGCCAAGATGCCCACATGGGGCTGGAAGACAAAGGAAATACAGATGACTCATGGTCCTCTGTCCAGAAACTGGAGATTAAGGGGTGTATGGACTTTGATGATCCTTGTTGGTCTTCTCCAACAGAGAATATTTGATGATTCTATAATATCCTAGGTCTGACATAGAGCTGGTGCCTGGATTAGTGTGAGTTAATCTTCTCCTCTGCCTTCATGCACCCAGCTCATGTACCTGGAGCCTACGAAGACCTCCCTGATCTACGTACCCACTGCTGGTGTCTGATCCTACAAGATCAGCCCCTCTCTCCATCCCTGTCTGACAGCACCAAGGGGCCTCAAACTAAGAAGGAAGTTGCTCCTGTCCATTTTAAACATGGAGCTGTTACCATGCCCCTTCATCCAAGGAAGGCTTTGCTTCTTGCTTTCCTTTTTCCCCCTCCAGAGACACTTTTGTGTTGCCTCCACGCCAGTGTGAGGTTTATGGCCCAAGAAAGAGCTCAGGCCATCACCACCTGCAGTGGTGGCTGGTCACCAACTCCCAGTGTAGGTCAACAGCATGGAAAAAAAGCCATGGATTTTATTTTGAAGGCAGCTACAAAACTCCTTGCATCATATATGTGTTGGGAAAGGAGCTAAGAGGGTAAACCCTGGAGAGTAAAAATGGGGTGTTGCAGGCAGGTCAGACCCTTAGAGCCAGGATCCCCTCTTGATGGGATCCTCACCCATTTTGAGGAGAGAGAGAGGCTGTTGAGTTTCTGCTGGGGAAGTGAAACACAGTCTGGCACTCAACCCTTGAAAGGTTTCCGGGCCCTGGATTAGATGACCTCAGTATGCCTTTTCCATATCTGCTACCACAGATATAAGCCTAACTTGAGTCTTCTGGGAATTTTTGGACAAAACTACTCTTTTTTCTACTTTTTTTAATGTAGAAAGCCAGTATGATTTATTATTGTTATTATTATTATTAGTGTTGTTGCTGCTTTTGTTGTTATACCTTTATATGGAAATGTTTTTGTTTTGGTGAGTCCTGTAATAATTATCAGTGCTGGATGGAATTTCCACTCAAATGTATCACATTTCTCACCCAGTAGCTTTGAAGATGTTTACAGTCCAAATCAGTAATTTAACTCTGCTTCTCAGTACAGGGATTTGTACTCTTTGGACATCTCATTTTAATGTTTCTCCTTGACAATCCAGGGCTAGACACAAAGGTTGTGGCTTGTTGTTCATCATCAAATGTTGAAGCATCTTGTCTCCCTTCCTCAAAAATGGAAAGGGAAGGCAGCAGTGGCCTGGAGCAAACTGTGGTGTGATCCCAGTTTCTCTTCTCAAGGATTAAAAATGATCCAGAGGTGAATCAGTCTTCTACAGAACAAAGGTGTTGTCCCTTGCAGGTAATGCTTTTCCATGATCTCTGCCTGCATAGGTGTGAATGCAGATCTATTATGATGCTCTGTTATGGTAGAAGGTTTCCATATTACTTAGTATGAAATCAGGAATTGAGTTCTTGGTGGAAAACAGTTTGGCTTAAAAAGGTGATTTCTTTTTGGAAGTGATGGGCTTGGCATGCCTTAAAAACATTGGTTTTTCAAACAACACCAAAGTGAGAACTGGGATTGGACAAGATCTCTCTTGAAGGACTTTCATAGAATCTCAGAATGGTTTGGGTTGGAAGAAACAGCAAAGTTCATCTCATTCCATTCTCCTGTGATGGGCAGGGACACCTTCCACTAGACCAGGTTGCTCCAAGCCCCTTCCAACCCAACCTTGAACACTTCCAGGGACGAGGCAGCTGCAGCTTCTCTGGGCAACCTGTGCCAGGGCCTCACCACTCTCACCATAAAAAATTTTTCTTATATCTAATCTAATCAACCCTCTTTTAGTTTGAAAACATCACCTCTTGCCCCAGCTCCTGCCCTGAGATGAACTTGTGAAGTGACTGGAGTCCAATCTTCCCAAAGCCATAACCTAATGCCTTGGCCCATCTCCAGAAACTGATTTTGCTGGAGGAGACACCTCCCAGTCTGAGCATCACCACCACCAGCCTCCTGAGAGCAGCTGTAGGGTTGGGAGACACATCAGCAACCAGAAATCTACTTTTTGGCCCCAAACTGGGTCAAGAAGTTCCCCCATGCAGCAATCACTGCCACTGAAAGTATTCCCTCGTGGAAGCCAGTTGGCAGGTGTGACGATGCACTGTGTGAACACAAGCAAGCTGAAAGGTCCAGGTTGTTTCAGTTTGTTTTGCTTTTCAGGGAGGGAAAGGAGTTTCATTTTCAACCAGTATCTCTCTGTCAAAATTTGGAGTCAAAAAGACAACTTATGGCTTGGCTTAATCTGAAACTGCCCCAAGGGAAAAGGAAATTTTGCACCCAAGGAAATTGGAAACCAGGTGAGATCATTTTATAAATGGATTTTGAAGAAAAGCAATGACTCTCAGAGCTTGTTCTTCCATGGGTGCAGAAGAGTGTATATGGATGTATCACTGCTGAATTCCCCTTGTTTGGTCCAACAAATTCCTTCTCCACCACAGCAAGATCCATGGGGGACAGAGGATGGGACAACACAACCACAGCAGCAGTTTGGGTGCTGGGGGTTGTTTCCATCACCCCAGTGGGAATATCATCCTCTCCTTCCCATGCTGATGGGAAAGGGACCTGGAGCTGGAGGTCCTGGCACAGAAGGAGAGCAGGGTGAGCACCCAGGAGGAGGGGGATGAGGATGGAAAGGGCAAGGGGAGAGGCAACCCCGTATCGATTGGTGTGTGAAAGGCTTCCCGGGAGCCCCGTTGCTGAGAGACAGCCCTGGGAGATGCAAGGCTGGAATTAATAACTGCTCCACTGGGGCCCTGTTTGCTCTCCTTGCCCAGAGCCAGAGGACTTTGGTCCCAGCTTATCACCGGGCCCAAAGCCCCAGGAATGCAGTCACAGGCAAATGTGCATGTTCACACGACATCTATTAATCAAACGGCTCCCCCACCCTTTAACCCTTTGCAGGTCAGGGAAGGGGGAGGAAGAGAGCATAGCTCTGCTTTGTCTAAAATCAGGGTCCCAGGAGTCTCTTTAGAGCAACCAGAGATAGAGGTAAGTCTCCTGTGAACTCCAGTTAAGACACCATCCCCTTACTTAATATTTAGGGTTTTCCAAAATGCTTAGGGAATTCCTTTGGGTACCTGCATCAGTTCACAGCCCTTTCCAGTGGGAGCAAAGCATCTAAACACCTTAAAATGCCTTGAAAGTCCAAGTCATTGGGCCTGAAATGTTATCACAGACTTTTCTTCCTCTTCACTCTGCTTCACATTTCAGGTGTTTGCACTCCCACCACGGGGGTTGTTCTACAGCTTCCCTGTGGTTCCTCTGCTGCTGTACAGGACTGTAATGGGATGATCTCTGCTCTGCACAGCACAGATCTAACCAGACACACCCTGGGGATGCAAACCATCACAGGCTGTCTGTGCTGCTGCTTATAGCAGGGAGGATCTACCCCAAAGTCATAGAAAAATGGAATACCCCAAGTTGGAACTTCGTCTCTCCATGGCAAGATCAACCACTCCACAATTACAGAATAATGGAATTGTTAAGGTTGGAAAAGCCCTCTAAGATCATGGCTGATACTCTCAGACCCATGATGTGACTCTTGGGGATGGTCCTGAGCAGAACTAGGAGTCGGACTTGATGATCTTTGTGGGTCCCTCCAACTCAGCGTATTTTGTGATCCTGGGAGTCCAACCATTAACCCAACACTACCATGTCCCCCAAAGGTCATGATCCTCCTCCCTTGCTGTTGGGTGTTTCAAACTTTGTGGTGTGCAGGGAAGTGTGTTCCTGCCTTGATACACGAAGCTGAGGAGCATTTTCAGGCTCTTGACTTGTTAGTAGTTGTTTAACAAGTTCAATTAACCAGAGAGTGTCTGTAGGGCCTCCACAAACCTCTCTTTTCATTCCTCTCTGTGCTCCAGGGAAGAAACAGGGACACTTTCCAAGGGCAGTTTATCTCTGTAACATCCCTTGGAAGACACTTATGACAGAGACCCCAGGAAAACATCCCCTGCTGAATTAAATGTTCTAAGCTGGCCACGATGGACATGGCTTCATTTGTTACCCTGTGATGCCACCTCATCCTTGTCTACACCTTGAAATCCACAGGCTTGACCAACAAGTCAATCAAAAATAGACAGATGACAAAAAGACCCTTCAGGAAGGCAGCAGTGATGTAAGATACACGTGAGCCTCAGAAATGCCAGCTGGGCATGAGAAGATACCTCCTCCAGAGAACTGAGGGTCTGGAACGGCCTCCCAGGAGGAGCAGATGGGACAAGAATCCCACCCATCCTATGAATGGTCTCTGAGCAGCTTCTGGCATGGTGTCTTGGAGTGGAAGATGATGGTGCTCCTCCCTGTCCTCTGTCCCCTGTTACTGGATAAACAGTGCCCAGTGATAAGGTGCCCATTTGCCAAAGGGGTGGAGACTGAGCCACCTCAACAAGTGTGGTCAGTTCCCTGAAGTTTTCCACCCAGGTTGGCATCTTCTCCCCCAGTGCCACCCCAGGAGCCATGTAGGGTGACATTTGCTCCAGGCCAGACTGGACTGGATGGCAGGGTGGATGACTTTTAGCCTTCCTGCACCAGGAAGGAAGGATGGAATTTTTGTGCATCGTGTCCTAAGTCTTTAGTCCTGGGTTCTGTCCTGTTGACCTCATGTGAGGAAGGAGGAGCATGAGCTGAAGGAGATTAAATGAACACAGAAGGCACTACCCCAGAGGTGGGATATGGGGTATTTGTACCAGCATTTGGGTTCCTAACCTAATTAATGAAATCTTCCAGGCTTGGCTCCAAGGTTCTCACAAGCCAAAGGCACCAGGCTCACAACCCTCTTCTTGTCAGAACAGCTTTCACCTGCTAAGGACAGTGGAGAAGACAAAGGACCTTGTTATCAGCTGACATTTGTAGGTGAACAAAATTTGGGGATCCTTTAACTGTCAAAGAACTAGGAACATGTTTTTGGGATTGAATCACTTAATTTCTGAAGCATCACCACATGCCAGCCCCTGTCTGGAGCCTTCAACATTTCCCCTCTCAGATCCAACTGTGCCTGAAAACATGAATTCCTTTTGAATGAAACTAATCCTAAAGGTGCATTACAGCTTCCCATAGGTCTGTTTGCTATGGGACCAGGATAAACCCCTTCTGAATCATGTGCAGTGAGGACATCACGTGCTCAAGACCAGCCATTTGGCTGCATTGTCCTACTCCTACCTGGCCACCTCTTTTCTTGCTCTTCCACAGCTTGTTTGAGCAGGACTTGCCACGTGTCTGTGCAGCAAAGGGACCTGGTGGGATCCCTGCAGGAAAGACAAGCACTAACAAGGACTAACCCTACTACCTGATCCCATTTCTTAGTCCTGATGACTCAATGCACAGAGAAAGAGAGATATAAGCACGGGGGGCTAAAAATGTTATGAATTCTGCAGTTCCAAAAACCTCCAGCAAACCAGATATTAAAAAGGAAGGGGGAAAAACAAACAACCCACCAAGCAATTTGACACTTCTACCTGTAAATAATTTTTCATCCAAACCCTATTGATAAGGACATGACACTGTCCATGCAGATTAGGACCCAGATGGAAGAGAAAACCCTTCCTGCTTCCTCTCTTCAAGTCAAAGGCCGTATAGTTCCCAAAGAGTTAACAGCAAAGCAGGTCTGCAATTACCTGGGAATAATGGGGTGTGATTGGGGCACTAAAGAGTTGGAATTGATTTTTTTTTTTCCAGGCTTTCAGCTCTGGAAGCCCCTCCCTGACTTCCTGGTAACTCATGACCAGCAGGGTCAATAGAGCAGAAATCCTTCTAAAGGGCCAATCTGTATTTGAATTATTTAAACAATGTAATACAGCCAAGTTAAATGGGGCTTATCAAACATTACACCTCTCCAAGCACAATTGGAGACAGAAGGATATTAACTGCTGAATGCTTCAGAGGAGGGAGAGGAGAGAAAAAATGGGGGGAGAGAAAAGAAAATAAAAAAGGGGGCCAAGACAGCCTGATTTGGACAAGGGGTGTCTGCAGCGAGGTCTGGCTTAACTTGGTCTCTTCCCTTTGGAGTCCCTCCATGCTTAGCCTTGAGTCAGGATAGACACACCATCCTGACTTGAGGGAATTAAAAACCACAACTTGTGGCATTTGAGTCCTTAATCTGCATCATCTCCTCCTCTCAGGATGACAGCAGGTGGAGATCTGAAGGGAGAGGATATGGGTCTTTACTACACCTTTCCTGAAAGGAAAGTAAGGAAGGAGCTGTTGCCATGTCCCCATGGAATAAACCCCATGGGGTTTATTATCCCTGCGTGCACTTTGCCCAGAGAGAGCTGAGACACTGAGCCATCCACAGGGCTCAGTGGAAAAAGGAACAGGAGGATAAAAATCATAATAGTAGCAGGGTTTTCCTTCACGTTCGGGAGCCAAACAACAAACTCACCCACTGTGAAGGACAATGGGGGAAAGTCCAGCTCACTGAGCAGCCCCTAAAGATGGCTGAGAGTATTTTTTCCCATAAAATCATGGAGTTTGCTGAGGTTTGAGAGCTGAGAATTCATCCAGGGAAACAGCTCTAGATATTACAATGAAGGTGAAAGCAAACAAGAATCCACCTGGATGCTTTTCTGGCCATTTATCCTGCTTCACCCCTGCACTTCGTGGTGTTTCAGGTGCAACAGGAAGCTCAGAAGGTCCCAGGTGGGATGCAGAGGGTAAAGAGTTCACAGGTAATTCATGCCACTGATATTTTCACATGACTTATTTGACCTGGAGAGAAAACAAATATGTTTGCAAGTCAGAAACAAACTGCAAACAGTCACCAAAAGAGCCTGAGTGATGTATGGGTGGGTGAGAAATAAGTCAGCCACATACAGCTATGCAGTAAGGATATAGGGGGAAAGGATTTGGAAACTATTCATGGACCAAAAATGTATAAATATTGGTTAACTGACCTACAAAGTTTCACCAGAAAGCCTTGAATTTAAAGCAAATGAGAAAAAAGGGGGGAGAAATTAATAATACTGCCTTAAGGACACACATCCTTCACTTACACAGCCACTGTGCTGTCTCTGAGCTAATGAACCCTCTTAATTAATGAGGCTGATTTTTGTGGGGGCAGGGGATCTTTGCCTACCCTGATCTGAGCTGCCATGCTCAGGCTGGACCTTCAGCCCGACGGCAGCGGGTTGGGGACGTGCAGTCAGCCAGAGCTCGCCAGGAAAACCCAGAGGGGAACATTTCCTGCTGGGAAAAGCTTTCCCATCCAAACTGGAACATTTCAGGAGACGTTGCTGATTTCACTGAGGTTTCTTTTCTTCTTTTTTCTTTTTTTTTTTTTTTTTTTTTTTTTTTTTATTTTTTTTTTTTTTTNNTTTTTAAAAAAAAGAGAAATAATGAGGGGAAGGAGAGGAAAGTTTTCCTGACTCTGTTCCATCCTTTTTATCAGAAGTTAGGACTGTAAGAAGGTGCCTCGCTGCTCAAATCCAGCCCGGTGCTATCTCAGTATTTGACATTATTTGTCATTTGGGGAAGAATTTCAAAATGTTTAGATTTCGTTACGGTTCAAAATGAAGCCCCAAACTCAACCCTTCCTCCCCCTCCTTGCCCAGCAGTGTTGGCCACCCTTCCCCAGCCCCCTTTCAGGAAGACCTTTTGCTGCAGATCCAAAAAGGGGTTTTTTGGGGGACAATGTCTGCAACCTCCAACTCAAACACAACCAGGCACTGGCTTTGCTCACTTGGATGTGACAGACGCGGCCCCAGCAGCCTCTGCCATCCTGGGCATTGGAGGGGTTCTGTCCCCTCCAGCTCTGGATGTCACATCTCCAGAGGGTTTTTCCACCTTGAGCACTGACATCTCGTTGAAGGTCACCACCACCAGCAGCTCCTGCTGCCTTCCCACCCCACGGCACCGGGAGATGCTGGGAAGGGACGGGATGATCACAATATTGAGAAAGCTCAGCCCAAGCAAATGGAAGGTTTATAAACTCCTGGCCTACCATGCGAAGCTGCAAGGTCGCCCCTTATCTGAGTTTGCAGAGGGCTTGCAAAGTGCTGGCAGCCCTCCAAGTATGTTTGGGAGGGTTTTTTGCTCCAACCTAAGGCTGCCGGACTCCCACATTTGACATTTTCCAAGTGCTGTTATACGGCGAGGCAGCGGCCGGGAACAATGTGTGATTTTAACAGCGGGCTGGGAGAGGGGAAAGCCTCTAGCTGAGGCTTTCCAAGGGCTGGAGCACGTGTGAAGGCTCAGCAGCCTGGCTGCCCACCCCACAGGGGGCTGATTTCATCAGGGATGCTGCAGGGTGGAGAGAAGTGTTGGGCAAAGCCAGTGCTCACCCCTGGAAAGCCTTTGAAGTGCAGCTCAAAGATGGACTAATGAAGTTTTGTTGGGGTATCTTTATTGGAGCATCCCTAACTCTGCTTTGCCTGCACTGCTGTTAGTGCAAGATCCTTCAAGGGATCTCATGGGGTGTGGGCTGACACCCCCATTTCACAAAGAAACACAACAAAAAGTAGCCACATAGATGATCTGGAGGTGGGAAAGGAGTTTGTGGAGTTGAATTTGTGTTTTTCAAGGTCTGTATTAACCCCTGCATCGACAGTTCCTCCCCTTTATTTAATCCATCAGTGGCAAGTGATCACCACAATTAGAGCTGGATTCACTAATGAGCTCAATATTGGAGGTGCCCTAGTTGTCAACTGGGAATATTTCTGTTATTTGGGTGAAAAAAGGGAAGAGAGAAAAACCACACTGAAGACAGATCAAAATATAACATAAGATAAACCCACTTGTTTTATTTCCCCTTTTTCTTCCTGGAAAACTGAGTGTGCAGGACAGGGAGTAAAAGAAAACAAAAGAAAGGAAAACCAAAAAGACAGAAGTGCTGTTTTTGTTTCTTTCTCAGAAAAACAAGTCCAGAAAAGTTCTTCCAAAACAGTTTTTCACCCAGCAGTTGCCTACACTTAAAAATGTATTTTTTTGCACAGGGGAATGAAGAGAGAGGAAAGGCTTGAGGAGAAGTGGGATGTGCTTGAATACAAATTGCATTGGAAGTGCAAAGTGGGTTATTAGTCAGATAGGGAGGATTATTTTACATCTCGAGCACCTATACAACCATGTGTGCAACTGCCTAAATGAAATGTTGCCTTAATCATCCTGGTCAAAGTCCTTTGGCTACAAGCAAAGCTTGTTGTACTGTGGATTAACAGGGGGGAAAAATAATAAGGGGTTCTATATACAGAGTTTGTCTGGCTTTGGTTAGAAACCCCAGGGTCAGAGCAAAGCTCTGATTTCAAACAACTGTATTTTGAGTGATCCTGTTTATTCCAAGTGTCTGCTGAGGCTTTGACTCCGAGCTATTAATCTAAAATAAATAATTTTTGCATGGGCTATTTTTACCTCTCTTGCCAGAGAAATAAAACAAGGCGGCCACAGAAGCGACATGTGTGTGAACAGCAGGGAGGGAGGGAGGGGGGGCCATGAGCTCCTGGGAGTTTTTTGGCTGCTGAGTGACACGTGGAGCACCACTGGCAGAGGACGCCGAGGAAGACCACGTCAGCCAGTATGATGAAGGATGCCTGTGCAGTGCATATGGGATGGTGGGAGGCTCCCGGAGTGTGCCATGGGTTTTATGGCATCTGAATCTTCTGCTGTTTGAGAGGGGCTCTGCCCTGACCCTCTGTGAGCAGTAGCCTCAGAAGCTACCCAGATGTGAGCCCAGATGATGCAGATGTGCTGGCACAAGGTCGTGCCGCGGGTGCGGATGCATCAGGGTGACTGCACTTCTGTGGGGATGGGTGCAAATGTGTTTTCTTGAGAAGCAATATCCCACCACAGGGCTCCCAAGTCTCATTCCCTGTGGGAATGTGGGATCCATCCAGGCTGGCTGGGATGTGCTTGAACTCCGAGCATTTGGATGCTCAAGCTTGCAGAGCAAGAGGTCAAGAGGTAAAGGCAGCGATCCCTGCTCAGGCGTGTTCCCAGAGGATGCCAGGGATGAGCTGTATTTGCACAGCTGCAGCAGAACTCCCTCCCATCCTGATGGCCACACACTCACAGCCCACTTACCTTCTCCACCAGCTGCTTTCCTGGTCCCATTTTAGCAGCTTAATGTCGTGAACTCACCTGGTCTCTGCACAGGATTTCAGGTCTAGTGATGGAGTGAAATGGGAAGGAGGTTTAAATGGTGGTGTCTGCTCCAACAAATGAGGGCCTCAAAAGTAGGAAATAATTCTGCAGAGGCCACCTGGCCTCTTTCTGGGGTGTACCTGAAGGACAGTCTTGCTATTTGTCCCCAAAAATCACTTTAAAGTTTCCACCACTTGTTGTGCACGGGTAATAAAGGGGACTCACCAGGGTTTAGGTTCAGAAGTGATGGTGGGCTTGGGGGTCATGGACAAGGAGAGAAGAAGGCAGATAGTCAAAGTGCAAAGTGACTGCGTCTCAAAATCCCAGTCCTTAGGAAGAAATTCTCCCCTGTGAGGATGGGCAGGCCCTGGCACAGGTTGCCCAGAGAAGCTGTGGCCGGAAGCGTCCAAGGCCAGGTTGGACAGGGCTTGGAGCAACCTGGGCTAGTGGAAAGTGCCCCTGCCCATGGCAGGGGACTGAACAATTTGGTTTTTAAGGTTCCACTCCAACCCAAAGCCTTCTATGATGAACCTGTATCCGTGTCAGGCACTCAAGTCTGCCCGGAGATAGGGGGATCCCTACTCTTAGTGATCTGTGGTCCCTCTACCAAAATAAGGAGCAGAGTTCTCCCACCTCTGCTGGATATGAACCCTGGAGGGCTGGAGCCTGACCCTGAGGTGTCAGACTCACACAGCCACAAGGAAGGACCTTCAGAATTGCTGGATCAAGGACCCAGTGTCCGAGGCTCCCTCCAGAGCAGGCCGGGGAAGTGAATGTTGTGGAGGAGTGGGAGGGATTCAGTGGAGCCTGGGAGTCTGCAGGGAGAGCAGACGGCTGGAAAAACGCCTGCCATTCATACCTGGGTCCTGTCGTTTCCATACCGGGTTTTAAGGTGCTATTACATTGTGTATTGATCAATCAACTAACCAGCTTAAGTCATCAGACTGTAGAAAGACATAAACTTATGGAAGCTGTAAGATTCCTCAAGATGTGTCAGGGGGAAGTTTAGGTTGGATATTAGGGAAAGGTTCTTCTTCCCCCAGAGAGTGGTCGGGCACTGAACAGGCTCCCCAGGGCAGTGGGCATGACCACAAGGCTGACAGAGCTCAAGAAGCATTTGGGTGGTCCTCTCAGGCACAGGGTGGGACTCTTGGGGATGGTCCTGTGCAGGGCTAAGGCTTGGCCTTCATGGTCCTGGTGGGTTCCTTCCAACTCAGCATGTTCTGTGATTTCCAAGACAGGACTGTGTCCTACAGAAGGCAAGTGTTGTAGGGAGGTGTAAAATCCCTGTTTGACTACTGGGATGCAGAAGAAGCAGACAAGGCTTTATATACACAGGTGTTTCTAAAGGGGGAAAAAAAATTAAAGATAAGGATTTAAACACATTTATATTAAATCTGGTTCTGGATATCCATCACCTCCAATATTTTAGAGGCAGGAGGAGTGTACCAGGGAAAAATCACTGCAAGCTCATTTGGTCTCATATTTAACACTGCTATCTCCTAATTGCTACTCTTTTCAGTTTTAAGGCAGGAGGTATGAACCCAGTCCATCACTGTCACAGGTTATACATTCCAGTTTTTTATGTTTGGCAAAGTCAGGGCTCAGCATATCCATAGTGCAAAACAGCAGCTTGAATTTACTGTCTTGAAACTTCCCGATGCCATGTTAACAAGGTCTTGATCTCAAACAGAACACCTGTAACCTCCATAATATAACTAAATACCAATACAATTGTATGTATCCCACCCATCATTCCTGGCACAGCTCAGGATCTCCAGTGCCCTAAAGGAAATTTATGAATAATCAAAATCTGAGGTCCCACCAGCGCCTCAGGAGACAGAGGAGCCAGCTGGTTTTCCCAAGCTATGAGCCATAGGCATCTATTAACAACCAGTTTTTTGGCTCCACTAAGAGCACTCAGACTGACTTGGTTTTATTGGCATCACCCATCTCCCAGTAAATGTGATAAGAGACTCTGATTAGCCATGGCCATCAGACTGAGCTTGGAACTAGTCTCCAGCACAGCTGTCTGAGGGCTCCTTACCACATGTGCTTTCCATGCCACACTTCCAGGCCCAGGAGCAGCTAATGAAGATTGTCCCTCGACCTCAGTGTTTACTTTTAGGCAAGCATCAGAATTAAGACCAATTTAGCTTCTCCTTCTTTTCCTTTTGTTTTTTTTTTCTTTCACCCAGCTCAGTCTAAACATGCATCTCAAGAAAGAGCCTTTTTTTTATTGCCAAGGCAACATGTGATAAGGAAAGATCATCTGTCTGAGAGAAAATTACTTCTGTGGGGTTCAGAAAGTGGTCCCAAGGGTCTGATTCCAGCACAGGAACAGCCCCTGGGGAACATTAGAGAATTATAACCCCCACGATAAGGCACTTTCTTTTATATTTTTTTTTTATTTTATTTCATAGCAATAGTCACAGTTTGAAGATAAGGGCAACATACATTTTGTTTAACTAGGCTCTTGTCCCTTGGTGTGGGGCTCCAAGTGAACTGGCATCCATCAAACCCTTTTGTGATTTACATGAATACCCGATTCTTCTGATAAGGGAAAGTGTAAGTCAACACAGTTCTGTTGTAATTGGGTGTTACCTGTTTAGATACTGCACTGTTATCTCAGCATCAGCTCACGGGCAAGCTCCACTTCACCCTTCCTTGCTAGGAGCAGGGAGAATGTCACCAGGTTTTACGCTGGCCCCAGGGGTTGCAACAAGCTGCCTGCAAGCATCTTTTCAGTCTAGTGTCCTCAGGATGCTGGGGATGTTAAAAGTCCAGATGCATTCAAACAGTGATGGAAAAAAATTACAGAAGAAAAATAAACCCAAAACAACAAAATCCCCACATCAGGTTCAGCATTATCCTTGGCCACAGACTGTGTGATCTACCAAAGATGTGCTAACATATTCTTATTTTTCTGATATAGTTATTTATCATAGTGAGCAACACTTCATGCTTATAATATTAAATATTCCTGATGTGTATATGACAGCAACCATCTCTGGTTGGGTCTCAGCCCACCAGGACTTCTTTGCACTACATGATGGAGATTAGACATTTCAAAACCTGAGAAATTTGTACCTTAAAAACAGATCAAGAAAAGGAGCCCAGTAAAGGATTTGAAGACTGCCATGAAGCAGGACTTCTCAGAAGAGAGCCCATAGCTCCTGTCTTGAGCTGTGCCACCTTTAATTAGATGCCACTCTCCCAGGAGACAACTTCTTTAGTTCAAAGAGAAGAGCACCTGGACTTCCATAACAAGTTTAACTAGAAATTACAAAAGAAAAAGAAGACCACAAACACTCTGAATTTCCCACCTGGAGTGTCTGAGGGCCAGAGGATTGAAGAAATTACCTGTAAATCGTTAGCCAAGCCCACTGATTTTGGATAAGGAATGCCCCAGAGGATGCTCAGTGTTTTCCTTCTACCTGGCATCTTTTGGAGAGCCGAGCTCAGGAACCTGAAGAAGAGATGCTGTGTGGAAGTTGGTCATTAGCAGCAAAGCTGATTCCATTCCAAGGTTTAATACCAGTGCACCACAGTTCTGATCTCCTTGGTCTAGGCCAGGGCCCACCAAACCCCTGGAGCTGCAGAGGGGTGGGCAGTGACACAAAGCTGCAGGGATCCCTCAGGAGATGCTCGTAGAGGGGTCAGGAGTCCACCCATCACTGAGACTGGGAAGATCCCTACAAGGGCTGTGAAGTGATGATGGATTTATCTCCCTACCAAAATCAAAACTGAGTTGTCATCTCCCACCTGGGATGTTACAACAACACCCAAAGGTCTCTTCTTAAGCCAAATTGCCCTCTTGGAGTGAACCCACCTGATTACAGTGAAGGTGCAGCAATGCTTTGCCATGAAAGGGCTGTTCATGGAAGATCTTCCCAAACCACAAGGGTATCCTACATGCTAATCCTACATCCCAGATGGGAAGAACATTGCTTCCTGCCAGCAAACACCCAGGGATGGATACATAAGAGGAGAAGCAAGGTAGATGCAGCCTTCTTCCCTGAAGGATCTGGGGACCAAGGTCTTCAAGAAAAGTAAAACTTGAGATCTGATCCCTCTCCAAAAGCTCAATGCAAAGCCTTGGTTGAGCCCCTCTCACCCAAATATTAGGTTCCAGTAGGTCATGGACCACCTAAAGCATCATCTCGGCCATGCTGAGCCACACCTTCTCTTTATGGAGGTCACTGTGGGTTGGGTGGGCACCTCTTGGCAAGAGTAGATCGTGGCTCTGTTGGCCTCAGGTGTCCTCAGAGGCCAGGAGTATGTGATATTGGGAAAGACCTGGGAAAATGGTCTGGCCTATGCAGCTGAAAAAGTTCTATTGGTTTGTTGTCAGGAGTTTGAAAGAATTCCTTGGCCACCCCATTGTTAGAAGACCAGGATTTTATGGTGGAGTAGGAGAAGACAGATATGTGGAGATGTATTTGTATAAACTGCTGATTACACTTTTAGCACGGGGCAGCTCAGGTTTAAGAGGCAATTTCCTGGCTTAGTGTAATTCTCTCACTAGACATTTTCCTTCACACTAAGTGAAATTATGGCTGAATTAAAGAGCCACTTTTCCTCTTATCTGCTGCTGCTGTTGTTATCTCCCTCCAAGGAAAGGCTGGGAGCAGAGACAGCCAGGGCTTGCCATTTTACAACTCCTTCCCACCCTTCCCCTGGGCTTGCATCAAACACCAGGAAGATTTGCTAAAAAACAGCCTGCCATTCTCTACACAACCATACAATGGGAACAGCAATGGGAAAGCCACAAAATAGGCATGTTTTCTGGGTATCTTGATTTTATTTTTAGTGGGGATCTCCCAAAATCTCCTAAAAACCCCAGTGAAGTGGTCTCCCTGGAGCAGGGATCATCCTTCCCATTGAAAGGTCCAGGTTTACTCACATGTGTGAGTCTCCCAGGGTGTCACAAAAAGGGAAGGAATAAAGAGCCCTGAACCTATTCATTATTCACTGTCACTGCTCTCTGGGTCCTGAGCCAGGTTGGTACAACCAACAGGAGACAAGAGACCTCAGCCCTGGCCCTGCCTCCATGTCTGGCTCACCTTCTTAGCCCTGAGCAAGTCCCTCCACTTATTTTCATAAAATCATAAAATATTTCAGGTTGGAAGGGGTTTTTTAGTGATCTCATCTCTTTCTCCCCCTTCAGCAAAGTCTCTGTCTTGGTTATAGAGGCCACCAGTTTCAGGGCGGGGAGAAGGAGGTGCTGGTCCAGCACTCAGCTCCTCCTTCCATCTGATCCTCTTCATGCCATGGTGAGAACAATGCTTCTGCCAAATTAGAGCAGCCCTTAAATAAGAAACCTCCTTTATTCTTGGATGCTTTCATAAGTCTCTTGCCCCAGAGTTAGTCACATGGTTTTATCGAGGTTTTCTCCAAGCCCTCCCTTGTCTCCACATTTCACAAGCCTCTTCCACACTCCTTGTTTGTGTGTCCCAGGCTTTGCAATGGAGTTGGCTCTGCCAAGAGCTGCACTTCTCACCCAGCTTTATCAGGTCTGCATTTCCACCGTGTGATGTGTCTGCTCCCTGAATTCTGAACTCACTGCTGGGCATGGAGGTGTTTAGAGCTCTTGAAACTAAATTAGCCACTGTCTGGTTTGCTCACATGGATTTTCTTTTTTTTTTCTTTTTTTTTCTTTTTTTTTTTTTTTTTTTTATTTATCCTTAATTCAGGGGTCTGGGAGCCCAAGTCTTTGCAGCATTCTGCTGTTTCTGGCAACATCAAGTGAAAAACACCACCAAAGTAGGTCCTTTCTCACTGGACAAGGATATCCTTCCCAGAAGAGCCCTGGTCTATGGTCAACTGGGAACTGCAGTAATGCCTAGAAGAGAAGGCTCCAGGGAGGCCTCAGAGCCCCTTCCACTGCCGAAATGGGCTCCAAGAGAACAGGAGCAGGACTTTGGACAAGGATCTGGAGTGACAGGACAAGGGGGAATGGCTTCCCATTGCCAGAGGGCAGAGTTAGAGGGGATATTCTCCTCATCCTCCCAGCCCTCTCCCTCATCTGCTGGGGAACTTAAGGAAAGTTTTCTGCTTTGATTTTACCTCCTATAAAACCCAAGTTAAATCTGCTTCCTCCAAGACTGGATAGTGAAAAGGGATGTTCAGCATGATGAAATGATGGTGATTGGATTGACATCCCTCTTCCCATAAGAAATAGATACAGATTTGGCCCAATAATTCCACAGAAATTCTCAGTCTGAATGTCTTTAATACACTGACCTGATTTAAAAAGAAACAGAAACCTGGGGTTGAAATGCAGGTGGGTTTTATCACCTCTTTTATTATTTAATTTGACTGGAATGTCTTTATTTTCTTTTAAGATGCATGAACCTTCTGCTGACAGCTACTCCCTTACTTTTTGCTTTCAAACCAAAATTGATGGGATTTTAGGGGATTTTCATCTAGAAAAAACACCCTCCTCATAGCAGAAACTGTGTTTAAATGCGGTCAGGAGAAACTGGAAAACCACAATATCCTTCTGGGGAAATTACACCGTTTAGGGTAGAATTATAAAATGGTTTGTGATGGAAGGGACCTTAAAGATCATCTCATTCCACACCCCAGCCATGAGCAAGGACCTCTCCCACTGTCCCAGATTGCTCCAGCTCCCATCCAGCCTGGCCTTGGACACTTCCAGGGCTGAGGTGGTTGTAGCCCAGAAGATGCCTGGTATCTCCTGCTCCAGCAGGTTTACATACCCAGTCCTTCAGATGTCCACATAAACTTGAGTTGTGGTAAGGACATTTTTAGGGTTCCTGAGATCAGATCAGCATCCCTGCACCTACATCCCACAATACACTAACCAGGGCTTGGACCTCTTTGAAGTTTAGGTTGGCCAATTCCACCCAAGTGTGCATGAGCCCCATGCAGAACAGGGTTTGGAGCAGCTTGGTCTAGTGGAAGGTGTCCTTTCCAACTCAAACCATTCCAGGATTCAATATAACAGCACTGCCTGATGATAACTCCAAAATAATGGGCTCAGTCACACCAACCTTCACTCACTTAAGTCCTCCCACACAAATCTATGGGGCTACTCACTTGGATAAGACAAATTAGCTGTAAATTCAGCCCAAAGCCAAGGCTCACAGAGGTTTGGGCAGCGTGGCCTTCACAGATATGTGGCACAGAGAGGTTGGCTCGTGTGATTGCTGTCCAGCTCCCCAAGAAGAAACACCACCTGTAAAACATCCTGGCTTACCTGGTTTAGGTGGAGATGCAAACCAATAACCATCACTTCAGTGAGAGCTAAGCAGGGATAAACCTGTGGCTTCCTGGTGTTTGCCAGGAAAATTCTTTTTCATCCCAAAACATGTGGCTTAACCTCTGGACAAATATCCTCCTGAGCACCAGTGTGAGAGATAAAAGTTCCCCATCCAGCACAGCAGAGAGTCCAGAACTTTGTTGAACAGCCTTAAATGTCCCCAGAGAAAATAATATTGTCACTCCTTTGCATCTCTTCTAGATGAGCACCTGGGCCTGTCCAACCAGTCATCAAGGTCTAGTGAAAGTTCTCCCTGTCTATAGCAGGGGTGTTGGAACTAGATCATGTTTAAGGTCCCTTCCAACTCAGGCCATTCCATGATTCAATGATTCTGTGGTCAATGCCTTTCTCTCCTTCCTCTCACCCATATGGGATGGTACCTCTTGGCCCAGCAGTGAAGCTGATCCCAGACACTTGTAAAGCAGCATCCCTATAACCTGAATAAAAACTGCAGCAGCCAGCTACATATTTTCTTTAGACAAGGCACATCCCAGACACTTGGAGCCTGGACTTTGCTTCTGTCCATGGTGTGGATTATGAAGGTTTATTCTTGCTGTGCTCACCAGAAGCCACCTCTGCATTTTTAAGTGCATGATTTGTGGGCCCTGCCAAGTGGACAGAAAATTAATGACATTTAAATGAAGAACTGTTCCCTTTTCCAGCCCTCTGATTATTCCTTTTGATTCAGTAAAGTCCTGGCAGAGCTCCCCTGATGTAATCATGGGAGCTTGCACTTCGTGATCCAATTACTACTGAGTTTCTGGATGTTGGTTTTGCTCTGATGAGAACATTTGAATGTGTGAACTTTGCAGGGACTGGCTGATCACTCTGGGATCACATTTTAATTATGGACTTGCTGGAAAGGGGTGCAAGTTTGTTGTCTTGAAACAGCACCTTGTGAAAGCAGGTTTGTCTTCCTGGAAAAGCTAGAAATGTTTCATTTTTGGACGGGGGGGGGATAAAATGCTGTGATTTTCTATAGATTGAAATATCTGCTTCACTTTTAGCCAGTCGTGCAGCCTGTCCGTGGCTTGGACATGCAAACAGCTCCTGGTTCAGCATTCCTTCCAGCCAGACTCTGTGAATCCTCATACCTGGTTCCTATTCCTCCTCTTACCTACAGGTCTCCACCCCTCTGTCAAACCTGACTTGAACTAATCAGTCAATGCAAATGTTGTCTGGAGAAACAACAGCCAGCACAATCACACAACCTCCTTTTTTAAAAGGAAGCTGCAGACACAGAGATAACACCAAGAGTTTTCCAGCAGCCTTCTCCAGCCCAAACTTGCACAAGTTTACAAGGAGCAGTGGCCAAAAATACAAGAGATTTCACCTCAGCATGAGGATGAACTTCTTTCCATTGAGGGTGGCAGAGCACTGGAACAGGCTGCCCAGGGTGGTCATGGAGTCTCCCTCTCTGGAGACATTCCAAACCCACCTGGGTGTATTCCTGTGTCACCTGCTCTGGGTGACCCTGCCTTAGCAGGGAGGCTGGACTAGATGATCTCCAGAGGTCCCTTCCAACCAGAAGTATTCTGTGAAATCTGGGCTGAGAACTGGTGATTTCAGTGTACTTTGTGTGAGCCCAAGACATCTGCTTTGCACGAGGCTTTTTCAGTGGTTTTGGCCAAACACCACCACATTGTACGTTCAGTCTTTCATGTCTCAAGGTTGCCGCAGTCACCAATTCCCTCCCAACCCCTCCATGTAGAGAAAGTGGCTCCCAGGGTCTGCCTTGTGAGATAGCATCACCCCAGTGACTCCCAAAGCCTTTCTTGAGATGCCGCTGCCCACTGTTTGCTCATGTCCTCACATTGTCCCCAACTCTGATAATGCCTCTGGTCAACACTATCAACTTATCACCACAGCGGCATCAGCCCTTCACATTTTTCAGGGAGGACACCAAACTCCATCCATTGATAGACTGATCCATAAACCCACTCAGGAGTGTTTTGATCAATGGCTTAATCTCTGTTTGCATGGTCAAATCCCTCCCTCCCTTGTCTCCGAGCTGGATGTTGGGATGAATGTCCCCTCAGCTCGTGCCTTCTCAGATCTCGACGATGTGGAGAGCACGTCGCAGTCAAAGATTCACCACCTCAGAGGTGTTTGATTACTTTTGTTTTAGCAGATGGGCAACTGAGATTCCAAGAGAGGTGCAGTGGCCTCTCCAAAACCTCAGGAGAATTGAGAATTGAGCTGGAGGTTTCCTGAGCCTTAAGGACATCCTTCTCCTCCAACAGCACTGTAAAGGATAAGCCAAGTCAGGGTGTTATTGTGCTGGCAGATGAACATGCAAACCTTGGCTAGAGACGCTTTTCCATCCAAATTCCTGGTATCTTTTGAAGACGTGACCATTTGCTAAGCTTTATTTACTGAACAACCCTCTTCCAGTCAATGGAGAGAAGATAAGCACATGTACTGATCTTGATGAGATCAGGACTCATCTGACAGGACAAGAATAGGGTGGGGAAGAAGAAAGAAAGAAAAGTGAAAGTAAAATCAAAAGCTTATTGATGATCCAGGCTCCAAAAGAGGCCAAATCTAGAGGGAAGACTTCTCCCCTAAATACTTCTCTTTTACTTTTCTCAGAGGTGTCCATATAAGGCATTTGGGTTCCATCAGCAGCAGAGAGGAAAAAATGAGAGAAGGTAAAAAGAGAAAACAGAAAAAAATGGATAAAAGTAGGAAAAAACTCCATATATTTTCTTTATTTTTTCCCCCAGACATGAGAAATGTGAAATTGGCCAAGAATTCTGAAAAAAAACCCTCCAAAATCTCTTACTAACAGAAGATATCCTCAACCTCCACCACATGTTCAATGTTTGTGGCCAGCGTTACACAAGGGAAGGAAACAAAGATCATTTCATGGAAGGATCAGACCTGGAGGCCCAGTTGGACCCACTTCAGATGCTTCTCAGTGGTGTCCAAATTACCATCATTAGTTGATGGAGTGGGACAATTCCTCCACCTGAGAAGGACCCACCTCTCTGGAGTGACTGTGGAGGGACATCAAGCCCAGATTTGGCCAGAGGCTCCCAGGTAGTCTGCAGTGAAGCTACAGGAATTGGCCACAGCATCCTCAGAAACACCAAATGAACTCTAACAGGGCAGGCTTGGATTTTGGCCAGGTGGCCACACCCATCCTGATACACTCCAGCTCCCAACTCAGAGTGGCAACAGCCAAGACACTTCATGGGAATGGTCTTGGAATGCTTCCCCAAAGTGCTGGGGATATGTCTCCTTGGGTGGATGCCTCATCCCTGGAAGTGCCCAAGGCCAAGTTGGATGGGACTTGGAGCAACCTGGTCTAGCAGAAGGTGTCCCTGCCCCTGGGAGGGGAGTTGGAATGAGATTATCTTTAAGGTCCCTTCCAACATAGACTGTTCTGGGATTCTGTGACTTTGCTGACAGCTTTGAATGTCTGAAGAAATTAGAGATTATGAGAGCAATTTTCCAGGCATCGCCCCCACAGCCAAAGCACCCAGAATCCACCAGATGGTGGAGGGAAGGAAAGGGTTTACAGGCATTAGAAGGGGCTTCCCAGGGAGGTGCTGGAGTCTCCATCCTTGGAGATGCTCAAGGAACAGCTGGATGGAAACTCAGTGCTCTGGGCTGGGTGAAAAGGTGGTGATTTGTTGAAGGTTGGACTTGATGATCTTGGAGGTCTTTTCCAACCTCAGTGATTCTGTGATGTGAATGGCTTTTCATGGCATCCCACCTCACATCACCTTTGATCTGGGGCTGACATCCCAAGGATAGACAAAAGGCAGGTAATGAGACAGGCACAGAGAAGACTCAAAGATGCTCTTCACACAACCAACCACTGGAAAATGGAAGACTCTGGGGTGTCCTCAAAAAAAAAACAACCCTGTGAATTGTTCGAAATGGGATACAAAATGTGAAGAACAAAAAATCACAGAATCATATAATGGTTTAGGTTGGAAGGGACCTTAAAGATCAGCTGGTTCCAACCCCCTGCCATGAGCAGGGTCACCTCCCACTGGATCGGGTTGTTCAGGTCCCTGTCCAGCCTGGCCTTGGGACCTTTCAGGGAGCAAAACCTCTGAGTGCTTCTCTCCTCAGGAGCAGGGACAGCGTGACCCAGCTGAGGTTTGCTCCAAGAAAGGAGAGCACAAGGAACACCTGCAAGGGGTGATGGCAGAAATGTGACTCTGATGCAGCTGAGAGAGAAAATAAAACCCTGGAGACTTCTGAGTTATCCTTGTATTTGCAGCGGGGAGCTGTGGATCTCATATTTTTCATACCATTTCCCATGTAAGATGAAAAGCCAGGAATAAAGAGTTAAACAACAATGGCCCCACTGTTTTTCAGCCTTTACCCCCCTTTGTGTGTTTGGCTTTTGCTTGCAACAATATAAAATGTAACATCTTTTGCCCATTCTTTGGTTTTCCCACTGCATGCTGTTAACAGTCAAGGCTTTTTTACTGCAATGAGAAGACTGAATTCTGAAAATGCTCTTTATTCTCTATATGGTCACCTCCCCCTCCTGCCCAAAATAAAAGGAATAAATTGTAATGCAATTTAAGGAAAATAAATCCATTTTTTTCAGCTATAATTGTAATCTGAATTCATGCTTCCATTACATTGTCTTTTCAAAAGCAAAACCAGAATCCTAAACGTAGCTGAAAATTATTAGAAATGTTTAAACTTACTGCTTACAGCAGTTCAAGCCTCATTTTTCTTTTTATTGAATTTAAACACCAATTCATCCAGAAATGTCTTACAATTTTCTTAAAACAAGCAAATTAGCCAAAAGCAAACAAAAAAGTCCAAAGTGAAAGTTAAATTAAATTCAATTAAATTTAAAAAAAAATAAAACAAAACTATTAAACTTTGTGGCTTTGTCCAGGCAGAATCAACAAATATTGAACCTTCCAATTTGCTAATTTTGTATTTCTGCCTCTTCCATATGAAGCAAAAATTACATTTTTCCTGATTTGGGGAGGATCTTCCACTGAACCAAAAAAAAAAAGTGCTTCCCAATGAGCTCTGCTTCTGCCATGGGTGTTTTTCTGGTGTGAACATTCGATGTACAGTTCCACCACAGTAATTAAAGAAAAGTGCTAAAAAATGCCAAAAAGAATTAAGACAGTAAATCCAAAGGATGAAATTTGGGGAGAAGCCCTCCATGGGATCCTGCAGTGGTTTCTCCATGGTGCTTTACATGTCTTTGGGTGTTTACAACTGGAATATGCTCTGATGCCTCCAATGTCATGCTGGAGTTACTGGGAGACTTCACAGCTGTTCTGCCAAAAATCCATAATCCTGTGTTAAGGCATGGGACTAAGTGCTCTGGGAGAGACAGGTCCTGTCCTGGATCTGCTGTCCCCCACAAACATCTAAATCCTCCTTTCCCTTATCATCCCAGATAATAAGATCTACCTGCCCTGCAGTGTTGCTGTGAGGCTTAAGGTGGTAATATTTGCAAAGTGCTCAGGGACATTTTGTAAAAAAAAAAAAAGAAAAAAAAAGATCCAGCCTGATTCTGGTTTTATATGGCAAAGGAGCCACTCACAGGTGATCTTTAAGTTCCCTTTCAACCCTAACCATTCTGTGATTCTCTGATTCTATGACAAAACCAAGCCCAGTATCAGCTTTGTCTCGAAGGTATCACTGCAGAGACATGATTCATTTAGGCTACTGGGTGTCATAGAGGTGACACTGCAGTGACACAATTTTTCAGCTCATGATAAGACCTCCTTTTTTTTGAGATTTCTTTGCTTTATGTACTAAATCAAAGTCTGCTTCCTCCCTTTTGCTTGAAATGCTGTTACTACACCTTTTTCACCAGTTTTCTTAGAATCAACCTTGAAAGTAGTGTTCACTCAAGTGGAGGGGCAAAGAAAAACCTCTCCCTCCATCCAGGACCATTGAAAAGCCTGGGAATCCTGCTTGCCCTAAAACTTGTGACAGCTCCCAGGCAAAACCATTTTTTTTTCTCCAAAAGCCACACCCTCTCCCTGCTCTCCTGCTCCTCTTTCACCGCTGGCTTTGTCCTACCAGCAGGAATATTATGCAAGAAATCTCAGACTGATTGTGGGACAAGACCACAAGAGCAGGTGGAGGATGCATTTCACACTGTCCAGCTAAAGGAGAGGCATCATCTTCCTTAATTACCATAGATGAGGAGCATGTCCCACTTCCTCGTGGCATCCATCCGATCCCTGGTACCTGCCCAAGGTAGGACAGCATGGGGCTGGCACAGGTTTTCCAGAGAAGCTGTGACTGTCCCATCCCTGGAAGTGTCCAAGGCCAGGTTGGACAGGGCTTGGAGCAACCTGAGCTGGTGGAAGGTGTCCCTGTCTAGGATTCCACCTTTCCCCTCCTACACTGCAGCCCCAGGACTCACATCATTCCTGACTCGTACAATGCATGAAAACTCAGAGGTGCATCTGTTGCCAAGTGTTGCCCAACAGATATATCTATTCATTAACAATATCAACACTGTATTAATGATCTAAGAACAGGGGCTAATTAGATATAAATTTGGCATCAGAGCTGAGTACTCTCTCCCCATGTGCTGCATTGGAGTTTTCCCTGATGATAACAATATCATTTGATGATAAAACACACTTTCATCTTACGGTGCCTTTTTCAATTGCAGCCTGTTTTGTGTTTTCTTACTTTTCCCTGTGGATAACAAAATGCCACCTTCACCCAAAGTTTTCCATCCTGGACAGCATTCCTAGGTGAGTGTGAAGCTGCAGGATGAGTCCAAAAACCAAAGCCAGACTGGATTTCGGCAGATTTAAGGAACCATCAGCTCTGCTGCTGTGTAGTAACACTGATGCATCAAAAACATTACACCCAGCCATATTTTTCATGTTTCTTTACAGTACAAACCCAAAAGAGGAGGAGCAGAAGAGGGAGAAGACACTTCCCAATGGTAGAGGGAAACTGGGAGCTTTATTTGTGCAGCACTAGGAATCTCAGTGGCATAGCCTGAATTCCTGCTGCTGTGAGGGAAGGTTGCCATGTCTGACTGGCTGGAGAACAGCAAAGTAAGAGGGATTTTGGTGGGACATTTCTGGAGAGTTGGGTGGAAGATAATTAGGAAACAAAAAAGTTACCATGATGTTGCCTCAACTCCTGAAATTGTGTAGATCGCATGGAAATTAGACATAATCCCAAAGATCCCTGGCAGCACTTCATAGAATCACAGAGTCATTTAGGTTGGAAAAGCCCTCTGAGATCACTGAGTCCAACTGTTCCCCCAGCACTGCCAAGGCTACCACTGACCCATGTCCCCAAGTGCTACATCCACACAGCTTTTAAATCCCTCCAGGGATGGGGCTCCACCTGCCATGGCTGGACAACCCTTTGTGTCCTCCTTTCCTTTGCAAAGTTGAGGGCAGAGAATCCGGGAAATGGCTGGGTCTCAGTCCAGTGTCCCAAGGTCAGGAAAGTCATCTGTGACAGATCCAGGTGAAGAGAGGAAGATTCCCAGAAATCCCCAGCTATTCCCAGTGTCCCTTGCTGAAGGACATTGTCAGCCTCAGATCACACACTTGCTTGCACCAGAGGGGATTTTTTTCCCTTGTTGGAAAAGACATTTTTTTGCCTTTTTTTTTTTTTCCCCCCCTTTAAGTTTCCCTTTTTAAAGTTGACAATATTTTGTGGGTTTTTTTGTCTGGCAGTCTCAGCCAAGGTCAAACCGTCCTGGATTACCACTCAGTCCTGCCAGCACCTGCCTGCACATGAAACCCTGCTTGTCCTTTCTTTCCGTGAGAGCATTTCGCTTGGATTTGGTTTTGGAAGTTCAGCCCTTGGAGTTTTTCAGTGCGTGAAACACTACTGTGGCTTCATCGTTTTGTTTTTATTTCTCTTTTCCCCCACTTTTTCTTTCTCTCCAGAATAGGTGGATTAATTCAACCTCTGTGCAGACAGAGAAGCGTTTTTTTTCAACCCAGAAAGAAACCGGCCATGAAACCTCCACCCTGACCCCGCATCTGCCGCCCAGAGGCGGAGGATTCGAGTTGGGCTTGGGACCTTTTCCATCACACCCAACCTCGGCGCTGCAGCTCCCACAGCCCCGGTGCCCGGTGCGCGATGCTCGGAGGGAGAGCAGGGGCATCTCCTCCGGGTCCAACCCTTCCCTTCCCGGCGGCGACGGGGCTGGCCGGGGCACTGACCCCAGCGCCGGGGAGTCTGGAGCGGAGCCGGCGGCCGCCGCTCCCCGCCGTCAGCCCACACCTCATCAATAGGGGCTGACAGCCCCGGCCTCGCCGCCCCGACGGCACCGCTGACGGCACGGCACGGCTTGGCACGGCCCGGAGTCGGCGGCTGCCAGCAGAGAGACCCCCTAAAAGCTGGGCTTGGAGGCAGCCCCGTCAACCCAGGCTGTAGAGGGACCCGATGGTTTTTGGGATAGAAGCGGCTAAGGCGGGGTTCGGAGAGCCTTGTGGGTCAGGTTGCAGGTAGCCCCGAGAGGCTCGGAGGTCCGGGAATTCCTCGTAGGTCTGGGATGGAGGCAGCATCACTTGTGAGGGGGTACGAACTTCCCAGTGGGGCTGGAAGGCAGGCAGATCGGGACCAATCAATTATTGGGATTAATCAATTGTTATTCAAAATACTCGTGTGCGCTTGGTCCAGCAGCCACCGGCTGCATTTATCCCTTTTTGCCTGCTAAAATCACATTTCCCCACTGTTTTTCCCCTCGTTTTTACCCATTTTTCTTCATGATTTTTTTTTTAAAAATTGGATTTTCAGCGCGGAGAAAAATTTAAATCAACTTTCCCTCCACCCCCCGCCTCGCTTTCCCCAGACTGGGAGGGTCAAGACAGACATGGATCTGGGGAAGGTACGGGCAGCACCGCTTGTCAGGAGTGTAGGGGACCCCACAGTGACAGATAAGGAAGGACATCCAGTGCATTAGAAATAGGCAGATAAACATGTAAGTGAGAGAGATCCAGACGCATGGATAGAGATGTATAAATGAAAAAAATAAAATAGGTATTTTGGCAAGTAGGTAGGCACAAATGGGTAGATACACATCGTAATGCCTAGAAAGTTACGCAGATTTATGGATAAAAGGATATATGGCTAGATAGATGGCTATTTGGCTAGATGATGGAGAGATGTACAGACAGATAGCTGACAGATGGATGGATATATGGATAGGACATGGATAGATGTGTAGTGGTACTGACTGACGTTCTGCACTGCCAGGGTTCCAGCCTGTGCTTTTCCAGGCTGCTCAGCCTTGTGCCTGGTGCAGGAAGATTTCCCAGCCTCTCCGACCATGGGAAGGGGCTTTCCACCGCTTCTGCTATTAATACAAGGCACGAGGGGCTCTGTGGCGGCCAGCAAGCACCCAACAGCCAGGAGGGTGATTTCACAGCAGGTGTGCTTCACGCGTGCGGTTTTATTGTCTCTTCGTCAAAGTGCCGTGACGATGATGACAATAAAACCACACGCGTGGAGGGCGCTGAGAGTGGGCGACAGGAGCCCCGGCGGTGACGCACCCCTAATCACCCCCAGCGGGTTCGCCCCTAACACGGGTGATGCTCGCCTACTCATCCCTGTGCTGATGGTCCCAGGGAATCCCCCCCGTCCACGGGTGACGTGCTCACAGGATCCCACGCAGCCATTCACGCCACGGCAACGCAACCCCTCTCCCCCGGGAGAAGCCTCCTCTGTGCTGGGCTTTCATGTCTCCCCACGAATTCAGAAGATCTCGGATCAGGGAATGCAAAGCCCTGGTATTTTAGGCTCAATTCACTTAATTTTGGCAGCAAAGCGGAACAGGAATGCAGCACATTTATCCACGCTGTTTTCAGTGTCTTCTGGGGCACCTCTGTTCCCAGCAGCAGGGATTCTCCACTCACACACAGTGGCACAGACACGCGTGGTATCACAAGTCCTGTGGCCCACTTCCCTTAAAGATCCCAGTTCTAGGTGGGTTTCAGATCCTGCCTCTCCCCAAATTGCTCTGGCACTGACCCTCGCTGGTCAGCCTCTCCCTCCTGCTGTATCAGAGCACGGATGGCTCCTCCACACATCTCTGCATCCCACAGCTTTGTCCCTGAGGAAGTCGTTTGTTTTTATTTCCATCAGAGGTAAAAAAGAAAAGTGAAAAAAAAGAACTGGAAAGCAAACAAAACAAAAACACAAAAACAAACCAAAACTGCAAAAACAAACAAACAAAAAACAACCAATCAACAAACTAACAAACAAACAAAAAGAAAAGTCAACTATATAATTTTGAGGGGCATAAGAAGATGGACAGAAAGGATTTAGAAAAGCCCCCGAAGCATCCTTGAACCGTGATGCTCTTTGGACACCCTTTTTCCACGGGCAGTACCTGGCCTTTGGGAGATGGGAGGGTGTAGGTGGTGGGTTGGTGGCGTTTTAGGACCACTGCCGTGCTGTGACGTTTGTTTAGGGAAGTGCTTCTGAAGGTGTGACAACAGCTTTTGGTAGCCGGAGCAGGGGTGGCAACCAAACCAGGGTACCCTCCTGCCCACACAAGCCCTCGGTTGAGGCGGGGAGTTGTTCCACTGGTCCCCTCCCACCCGTGGGTTGGGTTGTTCCCAGTCTCTCGTGGGGTTTTCTTGGTTTGGGATATCCCGACATGTGTCTGTGGGTAGGGGTGGCGGGGTTCTGTGAGCAGGGATGAAGGGGGTCTTTGGGCAGGGGTGAACGGGGTTCATGAGCAGGGCGTAGGGGAGTGAAATGGGGTCCGTGGACAGGGATTCAGGGGATTGCAGGAGCATCCACGAGCAAGGGTTAAAGGAAATGCAGAGGTCCATGGGCAGGAGGTTCAAGGGGGTCCATAAGGAGGGGTGCAGGGGGTTGCAAGTGGGTCCGTGGGCAGGAATTAAGGAGGTGCAAGGGGATCCGTGGGCAGGGGTGTTAGGGGGTGCAAGGGGGTCCCGGAGAGGGAACTCCAAGGCTTATCGGGGCGGAGGGTTCAGGATCGTTCCCCCAAGGGGGCAGACAGGTCCATCCCTCCCCCAGCAACGCTCCATCGGATGCTCGTAGAACCCCAATTTGATGGACCAGGGGAGGGCTGGAGCGGGCAGCACCCTGTCCATCCCCAGACCCCCATCACGGGTGGGAAGGAGACGGGAGGAGGCGATGCCGTGCCGAGACGTCTCCAGGCTCGCAGGGCGCTTCATCCCCCACCCTGGGCGAATCCCCCGCTCCCAGCCCGGCCCAATCAGGCCGCTCTGCCCTGAAAAATCAGGGGTGCAGCCCTGCCGTCCACCTGCTTTGGGACCCCCTTTGCCCTCCCCAATTGCACCGACTGCTCTGATACCAGACAGGGCTGTCTGCAGCTCTATATCCCCCGTACCTATAGATACCTATAGACAGACACATATAGGTGATCTATCCCGCCGTAGATGACACCCAGCCGAGGGCACCGATATTTTGGAGCTCGGTTTTTCCCCTTCTCGGCTACCCCAGGGTGGCCGGTCCCCTCCCGCAGCCCTTAAACGCCCCCTTCTCCAGACCCCTTTCCGGCTGCAGCCAAGGCAAGGAATAAATAAAACAATTAAAAATACTATAGTAAAAATTCAAAATCCTCGTGTGCACTTGGCCCAGCAGCCACCGGCCGCATTTATCCCTTTTTGTCTGCTAAAATCACATTTCCCCACTGTTATTTTCCTCATTTTTAACCATATTTCTTCATTATTTTTTTTTTAATTTCGATTTTCAGCACGGAGAAAATTTTAAATCAACTTTCCCGCTACACTCCGGCTCCGTTTCCTCAAATCCTAGATTTTTTTTGGGGGGTGTAGGGTTTGATCTTGTGGGGGTTTTTTTGGTTTGTTTTTTTTTGTTTGTTTGTTTTGGGGGTTTTTGTTTGCTTGTTTGGTTGGTTGGTTTTTTTGTGGGTTTTTTTTTGTTTGTTTGTTTTGGTTTGGTTTGGTTTGGGTTTTTTTCATACATCAACATGCGGAACTTAAATTCTAAAACCACCTCGGAATTTACTTCTATACGGGAGGGGGGAAAATAAATAAAACAAAACGAAAAATAGGCATCGTATCGATTTTTTCCCGCCTAGGAGAGAAAAGAGGGCTGGAAAGGAAAGGGGCAAGCCGAGGTTTGTCCCTCTGGGTTACTTTCAGCCCGATTTCGTTAATCGCAGGGGAAAAAACCCAACTCCGAGCGCAGAGCAGAGGTGTTTTTTTTTTTTTCTTGTCGCTGCTTTGTGCTGTGTCCCATCCTTTGCCTTTTTCGGGAGAAAAAATGTCCGAAATCCAACCTCTCCTCCCGGTCGTTGGGTTACACCAGGCTGGGCTTGGCTCGGTTCCTCACCATTTCAGTTTTTGGGGTGCGCATCCCCGCGATTCGCTGCTCAGCTCCACAGACTCCGCGGAAAGAGTCTGGATCCGGCCACGCACACACAAAACAATCCACAGGAATTGATTTAGCTTCCCCCCCCACACACACACACACAAATTGCAAAGCCAAGGCAGGTTCTTGAAGTTCTCTCTCCTCCTGGAATTGCTCAGGCGGGTTTAATCGGTTTGAATTGTTTGTTGGGGTTTTTTTTCTTATTTTTTTAGGAAAACGCTGCTACTTTTGTAGCAATTCAAGGAATATTCAGCAAATCGTTGCTTTGGGAGAGAAAATCGTCAGAGATTCTGCAAAGAAGGGAATGATGTGTCTCCAAAACCCAGCACATCTGGATATACAGCTGCTTTGTAGAAGGGATGTAAAAAGAGACACCGATATATTTCATTCTCCTTTATTTCCCTCCGTGCTGGTAGCCCGATGTTCATAAGTGTATTTCATATATACAAATATTTTATATATATGTATTGATAGGTTTAGATGCTATATACCAATTTTATAAATCATAATTTGTATATTATTTTCTTGTTTTTAGATATTTAATAATTTATATGTATTTTAATATATAAAATTTCTACCACAGCATGTTACGAGTTATCGAGTTATGTTTTTTAAGTGTGAAAGTATATACACATTTACATGTAACACACATCCCTTTGCATTATAATATACATGACATCCCATCTGTACTCAATCTTTTTATCGATGTGTATAATTAACCACTTTTAAAATGCATTTTTTATCCCGTGTCCTGAAAGTACAGATATCCCCAGTGACACCGTTGCTGATATTTTTTGTTATGTATTTCTGCGCCTAAAATTTTATTTCTATGCATGTCTATAATTATTTTCGTCCCGATATTTGACCGAATTTCTCTTCAGCCACATTTTCAGCCTCTGCCAATGCACACACGAATCCCCGTTTTGGGGGATTTGGGGAGTCTTTGTGCCCCCCCCCGGCTTCTCCGGAGTAAGGGGGGGACTGCGGGGCAGAGGATGGGAGGATCCCACGTCCCCAGGGACCCATTCCCGACTCTGGAGCACCCTCCAAGTGTTCCCTTCGCCTTCCGTCCACCTTCATTAAATC
>VXAU01004319.1:111034-144405 GCA_013399695.1 Formicarius rufipectus | reverse complement strand
TTTTTTTTTGTTTGTTTTTTTGTTTTTTTGGTTTTTTTTTCCCCTTACACTTTTCCAGGAGCTCCTTGCTGCAGGGCATGTTGAACTTGCAGCATTCCCTGCGCTATTGAGCCCTTTCAAACCCTCGGGGCACTCGGTAGTGATTTCTTTTTCAGTATAATAAACTGGAGCTGGATTTTCTCAGCCCCCCCAAAAAAAGCACAGGCTGGTGCTGGGTCTGCTCTGAAAGAATAGCTGGGCAGAGATTTTCCAAGCTGGATGCAGATCTGACCCCGCCATCAGCGCTGAAATGTTTCAGCTTTCGGGTTTTGGCAAGGTCTGGGTTTTAAAGCCAAGTTTGGGGCAGTGTCAACGGGAAGCAAAAATATTATTTTTCTTTCCAAGAAATGCCCAGTGATTAATTTTTTCTTCATTATTTCCTGGCACAGAGGGGTCTTTTTCTGCTTAATTAGGAGGATACCTAAATGTAGGATGAACCCTTTGCTTGGGGGGAACATAATTGAGTCATTCCCATGTCTTTTTGCTGTGTTCTCTGTCTTTCTAAGCCAAACCTGCTGTTTTGCCCAGGTTGCAGGATCAACCCTTTTCCGAAAAAAAGATTCTGTAAGGACTGCAACAAAAAAAAAAACCCCGAAAACACCTCAAAAATACCCACATTTCTTGCTTAGAGGTGAAACCATTCTGTTTTAAAGCATAGAGAGGTTTGCTGGGAGCTGGTGCAGGATCAGACCCATGCAAGGACATTCCATAGAGAAGAAACATAGCCAACTGCAAATTACATGGGAATTTCTACATTTTCTCAGGAAGGTGAAGCCCCAAAATGCAGTGGGACTTTTCATTTTTTTTCTTTATTTTTCAGAAAAGTGACCACTTGGTTTATATGATGCAGAATAAAGGGATTTGTGATTTTTTTAAAATTATTTTGAGTGACACTGTTTTTTTGATGTGTCTCTTATCAGAGACAATCTTGAGAGAGACTTGGAAATTCATTTTGTCTGGGAAAGTGGGAAAAAAAAATTAATTCATGGAAAGCCAAGTTAAAATAAGTTTTCCACCAGAGGTGGGGTGAGGGCAGCCGGATGAGGGATAAAGCTGGGCTGATCTCCCGTCTCCACCAGGGACTGGTACTGGATGCTTCTGAATCTGGGATAACAAAATCGCTGCCTGGAACTGTTTCCTCCTAATCCCTGGGAATTAAGTTGGTGTCTGCCTGGGGAGCATTTCAGGAGAGGTCCCGTGGTAGGAGACCTGCTCTTGCCCTTCTTCCCAAAGCTCAGCCTTTTTCTGCTGCTCGATGCTTCCAGCGACAGTGAGGTGGAATTACAGGGCTCTGGGATAGGGCTGGGGGTCTGTTGCCTTCAGGCTCTCCTGAAAGGTTAAAACCTGAGGTAGAGGACAGAGATGGAGCACTGAGGGAGAAGGGTACCAGCCCAGTCCCTCAAAGCAATCTTTTGCCAATTCTTCCTGGGTTTTCCACCTTGCTTGTACAGAGCTCTCTAATATTTAAGCAAATTCCAGGCTGCCCCCTGACCTCGAGGGTCAGGGTATCATGCTGTCTCCTTTGGCTCTGCAAACATCTCCAGGCGGTTCAGGAGACATCCCCCTCTTGTTGGATTCCTGGCTGCCTGCCTCAGGCTGTTCCCAGACCTTGTGCTTTGGTGCACCCCAATTTTCCTTCAAGCTCCAGCTTCCTGAGTCATGTTATCGTAAGTCAGCCCCTGCTTTTGCAGAGTGGGAAGGCACAGTTTTCTGGACAAGGGAGAGGCTGGAAAACCCTGATTCCTTCATGCTGAAGTTCCAGAAGGGGCACAAAAAAACTCCAATTAATTTCCAAGCCAAGTTCTTAGATTTGCAAGTCAGGGGGCCACCATTATTCAATATTCAGGGTTTGCAGTTCTGGAGCTGTAAAAAAATCAGTGAGGCTGTGAGCCCCAGACATCAGGACTCCTTTGAATGATGCTTGGTCCCAGATGTCTGAGATTATTTTGGGAAGGGAGTGTTGGCCCCAGGGGCTGGCTGCTGCAGGGACTGGCTGCTGGGAAGTTGGGACATGCCTTGGTGGTGTGGAGCATGAGAGGGAAAGCTGGTTTGTTGGGGGTCTCTCATCCTCATGCTCCCCAGGGCTGGGAGGATGCTATGGATCATGGGCATGACTGAGGCTTTTCTCCTGGGGCTTCCCATGTTCAGTCCTTCATTACTTCAGTGGGACAGATCAGTGAAACTGTGATTTATCTTCACCCTCTGGATGCGAAGATCTGGCTTCAAGGGTCCAAAAAAAACTAGGAACACAAGCAGGAGGGTGAAATCCCCCTTGCACCCTCTTCCCTTTGCCTCCAGCCAGGGAAGGGTCTCACTCTGCCAGAGTTAACCCCCCTGCCCCACTGCCTGCCCTCCCCATGCACATCTATCCCTAAACCTACACGGCAGTCAGCCGCTGTCACCTCCCTTCACACAAAATCAATAACAACGGGTGAGCAGGTTAATTATAATCACAGAATAAACGCCACGGTCTCAAAGTTCACTCAACTTTAGCAGCGTTTCAAACCGAGCGGACTGCGCCAAGAAACTTTCATTGATTCCTGCGGGGCAGGTGTGGGAGTTTGAACCTGTCCCCGAGCTGATCTCGATTCGAGCCCCACTCAATTTCCCTCCTTATCTCGACTTTCGCCTATCTTATAATGCCTGTTATTTTAGACAAAAAGTCCAATCAATTGAGTTAGAAAAACTGCAAGTTATATGTTGCCCTGATAAGTTGGGTACCTGCCGTTTTATTGGCCTGGGCTGTGAACTGACCTTTGCAGATGCTTTATCGTCCCATCCTCCTGCCCCGCTCGGGGGCTGAGTTGACTTAACATTCAGAATAACTAATAAAAGAGGAAAAGAGAAGGGCCAGGGGTTACACAAACTGACTGTCCCCTCTAACAGGATGAGCTGTAGTAAACACCTTTTTGTTTGCCCCTGGCTGGCGTCCCGCTGGGAGGCTAAAATCTGGCCTGGCTTACTCTGGTGTAACTCCTCTGAGTGGGATTTATCAGTGTAACACCTCCCAGATTGCAGGGAGAGCCTATGTCTAAATTAGTGAAATTAGAAAAAAAAAATGGGACAGGGGTTTGGATATGTCAATATTTGTCAGTGCCGTCATGCTCAGAGAGGGATTGGACATGTGGGACAGCCCTGCACATCTCATATATTCCTACACATTATAGACATGTGTTTTATATTTCTAAAATGAGGGTTTTTTAATAGATCATATTTGTTTTACATATACAAAGTGAGTTTTAAAATATATATATATATGTGTCTGTTACATTTGTGCACATATGTATAAATATTTATGCAGACACAATTCTATATGTTCTATAGAGTCATATAATAATAGCAATAATAATAATAATTTTAATAGCAAAACCAGAGAGACTTGATTGGAGATGATTCCTAGCTTGCTACGATGACATTCTTAAGGACATCCCTGGCAACTCTGCCCTTGGAAAGGGGATTTGAACCAGGAAATCTTTAAGGTCCCTTCCAAGCCAAACCATTTTGTGATTCCATGGCATGGTATGTATATATACGCACATACATACATACATACATACATACATACATACATACATACATACATATATATATATATATATAGGTGTGTGTGTATATATATATACATTTATACTACACACAAAATAACAATGATACAATTGACTGTATTCCTACATGAAGGATTTTGTCCATTTGACTTGGATTCATGTCTTTCCTTCCGATCTGCACCAGTCTGGGAAAAAAGCCAGCCCAACCTTTGAGTTTCTGGAGTTACAGGGTTGTAGAAGTGCAGGTTGGAGGATTTCTAGTCCAATCTCCAGCTTGAAGTAGGATAACCACCAGCAGTGGCTGAGGGCAATGGTGACTTCATGCATATGAGCCTTGGGAATGCCCAAGGATGGACATTCCCCCAGCTCCGAATGAAAACCCTACAGACCATGCTCTTCAATCACTGATGTTTTTGGGGTTGTCCTCTGCAGGGCCAGGAGATGGACTTGGTGGTCCTTGTGGGTCCCTTCCAACTCAGAATATTCTGTGACTCTATAGTAATATCACAGCTCCTGGCAGGGTCCAAGAACAGACCATCTCAGCCTGACTCCAGAATCTCCTGGAGCAGGTCCTGGGAAGCAATTTGGACGTGACCATTGTAGACTGGGGTCTCAGAACACCTGAACATGGCTAGACTCTGTTGGCTGGGTTTAGGATGAGGGTTCACTGGTTACCCAGTAACTGGGCCTGGTTCACCAGTTTTCCTGTAGCCATAAGGCCAATTCCCATGGCTCAGACATGGAGCAGCAGCTTGGCATAACTCCACAGCACACCTGCTTGTGGTCCCCTGTGGGTTCACCACATACGGCTGCATGTCAGACGTGATCCATTACCTGTGCCCAACTCAGGAACAGCTGCCCAGCTGGCATCATGGCATTACAAATCCCAGACTTTTCTGATCCTCTACATTTTTCCCCACTGCCCCTTCCCTGAGGTAATCAAAGAAGGTTCCCCTGCTGGAAAAATCCGTTTGGAGGTGAGCTGTATTTTCAGGAGGATAATGCTGAGGCTGTTCTTCCTTTGTTGAAAAGAGAGAAAGATCATTTCCAGGTGCCTCCTGCCAAGCAGACCCCAGGCTGTGGAAGTCCTCATCCTGCCCATTCCCTGGGCTCTCCATGCTAATCTGAGGTTTGTTAAAAAATATTTGGACAGTTGATAAGCAGAGGAATCTCTTGTTTATCAGGAGAACCTCAGATATTTACAAGTGTAAGAATTGTAAGTAGAAGTAAGGAAAGGGAGGTCGCCTTGGTGGGTGGGATCAGACATGTATCCCAGCAGAAGAAAACAGACCTTGGAGTTCACTCAGACACAACTTGACAGTCAGCAGAAGTTGCTGTTGGACACCAGGTCGCCATCAAAGGGTTGGCCATGTTCCAGCCAAAAGACCCTACATCCTTGGGGATGTTTGCATTCCTGTCTCCTGTAGAGCAGGCTGTGAACCTTTGGGGAGTGGGACACAAAACCTCAGTGTGGGCGTCGACTGTGTCTCTACTCAGCTCTGGTACAACCATTGATGGTTTGGGGTCTGGTGGTTCTGGTCTGCTGGAGCGCTGGAGTGCTTTGTCAAGCAACCAGGTTAGCCAGACCCTCAGGACCATCTCCTGGCCCTTCCCAAAACCAGGCAGTTTGTTTAGATACAATTTAGAGGAATCCAGACCATTCCCACCCACCCTTTTCCCACCCATTTCTTGTCTCCACACCAATGAATGTGACCTTTTAAAGTTGTCTTCTTGCCCCCCTCCAGTTTTGCTCCTTCTCACAGGGGAAGGACATTGTCGCAAGGAGATGAAAAGACTGTTGCAGAGCCAAGACTGAACTCAAAGCCAGGCCCAGAATTTGACCAACCTTCCCGCTGTGTCCCTCCTGCACACGATCTCAGCTGGTCCTTTGGCTGCTTCCACCTCCACCGTCCTTCAAAGCGGGGAAAACATATCCATGAAGGAAAGGAGTATTCCTGGCTGCTGGCAGTGGTGTGTGCCACAGACCTTGGCTCTCTGCAGGCAGAGGAGGGAGCATTGCAGGGGAGGGACACAATGTTCCCTTTGCCTTGACGGGAAACATTTGGCCCAGGAAGGCTTGTATGGGAACAGTCTCGCCGTGGTGTTTCATGAAGCAAGGGGAAAACAGAGTTCCTTGCCTTGTGGAAAGTCAGGCTGTGAGTTAAATGTTTCACCAGCAATAAGTAGGGTCTTTATGTTTTCAGAGGGAGAAGTGTTGGGTCCAGGCAGCCAACTGAGCACACAACTGTTTTCTCCACCATAGACGTGTCAGATAAACCCTAAAACTTTCTGGGACAGCACCAAGCTATTTCTGTGAAGCTGCACAATGATGCTTTTTCCTTGCAGCCGTGTTTCTGGCTAAGTGTGGGGGATTTACCTGTTTCTCCACTTCCTGCAGATCATCAATCACACAAGTGGTGCCTTCTCCTAATCCAGGCCATGGGGGAGTAGGGAGCCACATTCCCACAAGCACCCAGTCCACCCAGCACTACTCAGATAGGCATTGTCCTGCTCTCCCTATGTCCAGGTCTGTCAGTCTGTAAAACAGTGAGGCCCTGGATGAATTTCTCCCAAATTCTGCCAGAGGAGAAACAGGCAGAGAAGAGGGAAGTGGCACAAAAGTCTATGGGCAGAACCTGTTTTTATAGTAACACCCTTGGCTCCATTAGCTCCATCCTCAACTTCTAACCCCAGCCTGTATGCCAAGCTGATAATATCCCCATGGATTAAGCAAAGGCTCATTGATGGCTTTCCTTTGGCTCCCCCATGCACAGAATTGGGCTTTTTTATTCACAGTCGCTCCTTGCCCCTTCTACTTTTGTCTTTCCTTGTTTTTTTGCTTCCACCTTCCTTTCCAGTTCAACCTTTCTCTTCTGTGATCTTGGACCAACCAGCATTTTAACTGCTGTGATCTGACCAGAAACCTTCTGGTGGTTTTTTCTCCTCTTGAAACTTCAGTTTCTGAAATCAGTCCATTCATGGGAACATCTCAACCCACTCCAAATAAATAGAAGATGTGACTTTGAGCTGCAGGAAAACATAGATTAAAAGGAGCCTGAAAAGCTTGCAGTGTAGGGATGATTTCCATACTGTCACTTTTTAATGGAAACAATCTCGGGATCTGGGACAAAGCAGCTGGCAATGGTGAATCCTGTTGCCCCCTGCCATGCTGTCCCTAGAAGCATCAGAAGGCGAGGGTGTCTTGGGTGGGATTCCAGGGTGTCCATGTCCTTTGCCTCAGCTGCGAGTGCCCCTGAGAGTCCATTTGGGATTTGTGTATACACAGGATTGTGGCTCTCACCTCTTATCATAACAAATCGTTTTAGGAAACTGCTTCTCTGCCGGGAAAACTGCTCTCAGGCTCTGTTTAGAGCCTGTAAGTGGCCTGGCTGTGTTTGAAGGACAGCTTCTCCTTTGTGGAGTTGCTTCATTGGGTTGAGAAGACACTTCTGCAGGGGGAAATGTTGATATCAAATATCTCTCCAGCTGTAAACAAAACTCCAGTGCTATATTAATGGAAGTCTCTTTCCATTCGTCTTCACTCAGAGGGGGTGAAGGCAGGAGGGGGCTGGAGGAAAGTAGAAGGTAGGAAACCTCATTGTTTCTCATGCATGAGGGTCTGACCCAAAGCAGCAGAAGAAGGGCTCTTTGCCCCCTTCCAGAGTCTGGTTTGGGAATAGAAACTTATAAACTGAATGCTGGCTCTGAGCTGAAGGATTCAAAGTCCTTTCTTTTTCTGTTATTATTATTTTGGGTCCTGATGCATCAATTTTATGTGTTTGAAATGATCCCTTCATTGCTAACAGATTTATCTGTAGAGTCATGGAATCATGGAATAGTTTGGGTTGAAAGGGACTTTAAAGTCCATCTTGTTCCAATCCCCTGCCATGGGCAGGGATGCCTTCCACTAGACCAAGATGATCCAAACGCTGTCCAACCTGGTCTCAAACACTTCTAGAGATGGGTTGTGTAAGAAAAACCTGAACATCGTGATCTAGGAGTGGACATAGCATCAGGTTGGCAGATTTGGGCTTGCCCAGATGGTGGAAGGATCCAGAGAAGGTGCCACTCTTTAGGCTCAAGCCCTGGGCAAGGTCTCTCTGGTCCCCAGTTGATCTGTTGCAAGAAGGCATCTGGTTCTCCTGGCTGGGGAGGTAAAAGTCCTCAGGCTTTGGGTGGGTCATGTCCTTGGTCAGAGTTGCTGTCACCACCTTCCTGTGCTGGGAAAAGTCCCTGTAAGTGTGGGCTGGCTGTGCTCAGACCTGCTCTCTTGTTGGCCCCAGCAGTGCCCATAAAGGTTGATGTCCCTGAACGTGGTGGTGGAAGTGAAGGACCACTCCAAATGACTAAGAGTCACAAAGTGCCATATCCAAGAATTCTTTTTCCCTACCAGCCCCCAGAGTCCCACTTAGGAGTTACTCTTGGCTTCCTGGGGACTGAATGTCCCTTCGTGGCCTCACCCAGGGTTAGGATTAGGCTGTTGTGCAACACACAAGTGACATTTCCTGCACTGGGGACCTTGCAGTGCTCATAAACTGTAGGTGTGAGGGGGAAAAAAATCTCCTTTTGCACATCAAGCCAATGACCACGATAGGGACGGGACTCAATCCGTCCTTTCCACTGGTCATTCAGAGAGATTTCATGATCTGCTTTCATGTGAGAAGCTCCTTCCGTGACTAAAGGCAGAGTTTTATGAAGAATTAAGTAGAAGGCCATCAGCATTAGTCAACACTATGGACCCAGCCCATAAAGTGATCCCAGGACTGATATTATACCAGATAAAGGCTCAGCAAAGGCATGTGAGGGAGCTGAACATTCAAAGAGAAAGACAAGGCCACTTAGCAAACACGAGGCTATTTCAGCCATGGACTGGTGTCAGCAAACGTTATCCTCTCCTCAACCCTGTCCCAGTGCTGGCCATACCTGGCTTTGGGAGAGAGAGTAAATCTTTCCAGCAGAAAGGCTGTTACAGAGGTCACCGGATGGACCCATAAATCTCCATTATCAGGCAGCGGCTCCTGTGCCACGGGACGGAAATCATTGCCCTGAGTGTGACTGGGGGAGCCTTTCCTTCCCCCTTCATTGTTCAGGGCCCTCTGGGAGCCGCTCGGGTAATTTGTTGCCTGAATAAACGTTTCCTTTCCCGGCTGCTAAGTACAAGGAATAAGTGTCAGGGGATCTCATAATGCCAGGATTTAGAGCTCCAGCCCCAAGACAGAAGCCAAGAAAATACTTGGCAGCTTTTTCTTGGGGAGCCTCCTTAATCCCCATTATTAATAACAGCGACAAATTCAACAATTAGTGCACTTGAAGCCCAGTGACCTCCATGCCCAATATAGCTCAGCCTGATGGTGGATCTTGGTTCCTGTGGGCTCAGAGCCCTGGGAACACTGGGGTTTCCCAGGTCTTGGACACTCACCCACATGGGCTGTGGGTCTTTAGGTAATACTTTCTCAATATTTTCTAGACTTTTGAGAGCAGGTGTGACCAGAAGGACTGCTGAGAAAGCTCCCCTTGGCAACTTCATCCCTAAATTTAGTGATGCTGTGAAATTATGTATATATAATTTATTTTAAAAAGAAATCCAGTCCCTTGTCTTCCACTTCTTTGGGGCCCAAACACCCTGTTTTTTTGACTGCAGAACATGCACTTTCAGCATCACCTTCTCTAAGCCAATACCCAGCAGTGTCCAAGACACTTCCTTTGTCATCCTCAAGCTTGCTTTGAGGCAGGTGAGGATATTCTCTCTCCAAGGTGTTATCTCTTGAGGTCAAGGAGCTCTGAGAGGGCTGCAGGAATGTTTTTAATGAGGTTGCACTCTGTGGTTGTCATCTTCTGACTCAGCACAGGGTGGTGCATGCAGGGGACACACCCATCTGATACGGCCCTGTGAGGGCTGAGATTAGGGAGAGCCACCCATTGCATGGAGCCCTGGAGTGCCCTGAGAACAAAGTCTGTGCCTTCCCCATCTGACTCCCGCTCATGAACGTTCCCAAGGATCACCTTTGTCTGCAGCTGAGCGGGAAAATGGCACAAATCTTTACTTTATTATTGATGATTATTGCTATGGAAGAAGAAGATGACTTCTGGGAAAATTAAACCAGTGAAAGTTTGGATCGGGATCTGAGTAACCTGGTTTAGTGGAAGGTGTCCCTGCCTGTGGCATGGGGTCGGCAGGAGATGATCTTTAAGGTCCTTTCCAACCCAAACCATTCTGTGATTCTATGATTAAAAGTCCCTCAAGAGAGAAGTTCTGTTGCAAATCCCATGGAAATTGGAAAAAAATCAAACAAACCACACAAAAAGAAACCACACAAAAAAAACCCCCAAAACACCCAAACTACCAAAGAAACAGGGAAGAATGTATAGCTTAGACAGATCTGGATGGAAAAGAAGAGCAAGTCTCAAGACTGGTTTGTACTGATGTTTTGAATGTCTGATGGCAAACCACCAGTGAAAATAACACAGGCAAAGTAGTTGAGTGTCACACAAACTCGTCGGAAATAACACTCAATATTCAGCAGCAAATTTGATTATTGTCAGAAAGAGGGAGATTTACACTTTGCCTGATTTCAACTCCACATCCTCTGTTTTTTGTTTCCTAAAACCAGAAATATGCCCATACTTGACATTTCTTCATACCATACCTATTATCAGAGACCTTTTTCAGGAGCTAGCCCAATTCTTAGCATTTCTGAGAGACATTAGGAATGTTCTCCTTTTTATTTGATTGAAAACTTTCACATTTTGTTTTTCTGGTGAAGAACTCTCCAGGAAAGATTGCATTTTGTAGTCAGACACAGACACAACTCAAATCACTCAAGTTTTAACTGCTACCTTTTGATTACCTCTGCTCTGCTAAATTCTCCCTGGATTAAGTCCACAGCTCTGTACTGAATGATTTTCAAAGAAGAATGGATTTTCTCACAGGACAAAAATTACTGTGAAAATAATTTGGCTTTTTCTTTGGAAAATGATAATCAGAAACCTCAACAACTTCTAAGATGAAATAAAATAGTGAAATGTTTTCCTTTCTTGAGATTTTTCAAGGAAACGAGTTCTTTCCTGACCAGCTGTTCCAATCCCTTCTCTTTCCAAAGGACATTTATTTGATCTAGACTTTGGCTGTGACTCAGCTGCCATTTTAAAGGGGAAAGGGAGGCATTGTGGTTATGGTATCATTGAATCCACGTGGATAAAAATCACCTGGAGGGATTCCCATCTCTTTGAAACCCCCAGAATTGCTCAAGGGTAATGAGATTTTCCTAAGATGCTGAGAAGATACTGAATTCCTGCTTTTCTGGCTCCAGAGCTTTGGGTACAGTCATTTACTGCTCTCTACCATTTCCTCACGGGTGCACAGTGTCATCTCTTGCCATTTTCAGCCTGGTTTTCTAGGGAGAATCAGACTTCTGTGAAGCTTTTTCTTGGTGTCTCTGTTTACTGGCGCCACTTCATTAATTTTTTAATCCTTTGGCTCCTCCATGGTTATGCAGTTTCCTGTAGATTTTCCAAAAATAGTCCAGGGAAAAGTGAAAATAAGGCTGATGTCTGAACATAACCCCTGTTAGATATCAGAGAATCCACTTGGGATTGAGACAGAGCTCGGCAAGAAGCCAAATTTTGTTGGTTTGCTCCTTGGGGAACTATTGTCATCCAGCAGGAAGCTGAGATGCTCCTACAACAAGCAGGTGGACAAGGACAAACTGTAGTGAAGTTCTTGGTTTCTTGAAGACGCTATATGGAAGGGTGAGCTGACCTGTGTCCTTCCAAATGATGGTGAAATTGAGGTGCGTTGTTGACCTCTGCCCTGCCTTGCAGATCATATGGACTTGCCACAACCCAAGGGATTGGACTGGCCCAGCCCAGGGCAGTTCATAAAACCCCAGAATGGTTTGGGTTAGAAGGGAACTTAAAGATCACCTCATTCCAATTCCTGCCATAGGCAGGGACATCTTCCACCAGGCCAGGTTGCTCCAAGTCCTGTCCAACCTGGCCTTGGACACTTCCAGGGATGGGGCAGTCACAGCTTCTCTGGTCAATCTGTGCCAGGGCCTGCCCACCCTCACAGGGAAGAATTCCTTCCTAACATTCAATCCAACCCTGCCTTCTGTCAGTGCAAAGTCATTCCCCTTGTCCTGTCACTCCAGGCCCAATTGTCTTTGCTCTCATGTCTCAATTGCAGCTGAGCCCTGGGGGAGGATGAACCAGGAAGGTGCTGAGTGAGTGCACCCAGCCCTGGATAGTGGCATCAAGCATGATGGAGAATTCCATCAAAAGCTGAGCCTCTGACACAGAAATCCTGCCCAATGATGCCTGTTAGGTGTCAGCTGGGGAGTAGAAATGTTTTTGTTTGGAAGGGACCTTAAGCATCATCATGTTCTAACTCTGCCATGGGCCAGAAATCTTCATGATGTACACATGGATTCGTGTACCTCAGGAGATGATTCTCTTGCAGAGAACAGTGAGAAGGCACATGAAACATCTCCCCTTTGGCTCTCTGCAGCCATCCCCTTGGCACAGGGGCTGGCAGGGAGCTGGAATGGGCTGGGTGAGGAGCATTCCCGTGGGGAGCAGGGCACATGGCACAGCTTTCCCTGCCCTGCTGAGAGATGCTGGGGCAGCTAGCTGTATGATCTTGGGGCAGTTCTGCTCTGCTGTTCCAGGCCTGTCTTCATCCGTGGTCACAGGAATTTGTCTGCATTGCAAGCATGGCTGTTTTCCTGCCCCAATCTGTTTGCCCTGGCTATGGCCAGTCTTGAAAATTGGATAACGTCAGAGCAGAAGGGAAGGTTTCTATTTCTGTGTCCCGGTATCCCTGTCCCAGCACATCCCTGTTGCCACTGAGGTCCTGCAGCCAACACTGCATGGCAGGGGGAGGAGTCCCTCTTCCCAATAACCCCGGGGGCTTCCTTGGGAAAAGAAATGCTGTTTCTTGCAACCCATAAAATCTGAATGTTTGTGATTTCTTCAAGTGTCCCTTCTAGGTGAAACCAAGAACCGAGGGCAGCAATGAAATGAGCAGCCGCCAAATTAACCGAGTCTTTTCCCTTCTTTCCCATCGTGGCAGCAGAATTTTTTGACGACTATTCGGAGGGGCGAGAATGTGTCAACTGTGGGGCCATGTCGACCCCTCTGTGGAGGAGGGATGGCACAGGGCACTACCTCTGCAATGCCTGCGGGCTCTACCACAAGATGAATGGCATCAACCGGCCCCTGTTCAAACCTCAGAGGAGGCTGGTAAGTCCAAAACCCACACAACACACGTGGGGTGAGGATGAGGCGCAGACCTTGGCAAGCTGGAGGTGCCAGGGGTGCTTCAACTCCTCGGGTCCCTGCCTGCCCATCCTGGGTGGTTTTAGGCTCGATTTCTAAAAGAAGCCAGACTGTCTTGTGCTTGGGACACTCCAAGACCTTGTAATGTCCAGGCCATTTCTGCAGGCACTCAGGACAAGCGGTGGAAGGGGTTGTAGGGCACAGGGTATACCTTGGTGTCTGTTTAGCAGAAGTCAGTATTTCCTTTAGAATCCCTCTTATCCTCAGGGTCCTTATTCCTTGGTCACTGCTGGGTGATCCCTCTTACTTTCTGGTGCCTGGACACCTTTTTCTGAATCCCATACTCCTGGCTCCGTTGGTTGAGCTGAAGCAGAGCATGTGGGGCAGGTCAGGGCATCCCAAAACCTGTGGGGTCAGTGTGGGGTATGCATGAAGAACCAGGGAGATAGAAAGGTTCATCCTGGAGAAGAGAAGGCTTTGAGAAAACTAATTATGGTCTTCCGGAACCTCATGGGAGCCTACAAGAGAGATGGAAAGAGACTTTTTAAAAAGGCATGGAGTGATAAGAAAAGAGGAATGGCTTCACACTGACAGAAAGTAGATTTAGATCAGATATTAGGAAGAAATTCTTCCCTGTGAGGGTGGGCAGGTCCTGGCACAGATGGCAGAGAGGCTGTGGCTGCCCCATCCCTGGAAGTGTTCAGGGTCAGGTTAGATGGGGTTTGGAGCAACCTGGGCTAGTGGAAGTTGTCCCTGCCCATGACAGGGGGTTAGAATGAGATGAGATCTAAGGCCCCTTCTAACTCAAACCATTCTGGGATTCTATGAGCTTGGCACTGATGTTCTGTCTGCCTCTGCCCATTTTGGTGAGGGGCTTTTGGGAAGGTCTCTGTGTTCCCAGTGACAAAAGTCCATCATGACCTCAGGCAGAAAGAAGCCACCAAGGCATCCCTGAGAGCCACGTTTCCCCACTCTGGTCTCCCATGAGGCTCCATCCCCAACCTGCCCTGCCCTTTGCATGGCTCAGATCTGTCTGTGCTCAAACCCAGCCGTCCCCTGCAAGTGTCAAAATCACCACCAGCGGCGTGAGCGCTGCCACCAGACACGGGCACCCAGCGCCCTCTTGTGAAAACCCTTTCCAGACACTGCCCCGACCGATCCTTGCAGGATCTCACCCTGGCACCCAGGAGCTTCCCTCTCTCATTTCCCGGTGCACGCGTTATCCTTGGGCACATCGGTGTCGTCAGGAATGGCCGATGGGTTGGTCCTTTGTAGTGGAGGATGTTGGGATCTCTCCACAGCCTCGTGTAAGGTTTGGGAACTCCAGAAGAAGTGTAAATCTATGAGCTGGGCAGATCTCTTTGTGCACTTCTGTCACTTGGCTGGGCAGCTGGCAATCTGGACATCTTGCAAAAATGGCCAAATTCCTGCCTTTTCCTCTGGAATAGAATTTCCATGAAGAAAAGGGGGGCATGTCTTGGGATGAAGCATAGGGGTGTGGTGAAAGTAATGCCAACTGGTCTGCCTAAATTGGTTTAATCTGTCACTGTGTAACCCATTTTTTGGGGGGACCGAGACATTCCGGAGAGCCCTGCAAGGGGAGATGTTTGCCTCTGCTGCAAAATCTCTCTTAAGCTCTCACTCCACTTACAAAGGCCCATGATCAAAGCTAAAACATGGTGAGGTTACAACTGAAATTTGGTTTCTTTGCACCAAAGGAGTTTATGACTTTCAAAGTCTTATGAACCACTTTGAGTTTCAATTTTTTTGTTGTACTGCAGATTTAGATTGACTGATCCTGTTTTACAGTGAGGGAGAAGACATAGAGAGAAAGCTGTGGCAAAGATCACAGAGGAAATTCCTGGTAGCTGCCAGGTCCTCACCTACCAGGCTTTCAGCCCATTACACAGCTGCCAGCTGTGTTGTTCAGGGCTGCTGGTTGGATGTCCAAGACCACCAAATTTCTTCCCTGTAGGCTCCTCTTCATGAGAACAGGCATCTACACACAGCTTCCATCCTTGTGTTCAGTCCCAAATTTATCAGCAAGCAAAGAGACATTTTGTCCCCTGTCCATCCAGACTTTGCCCTCATGCTCAAACACCTGAGCTTTGAAGGATTCTGGGAAGAGTCAGGCAGGAGTGGAGGATGTGCCTTTTTCTTCTTCCACCTCCCACTCTGTTTCCAAGCTCAAAGCTGGTATTTTTTATGATTTCAAGCCCACTGCTTTCTCCTGTGGCCTTTTGAGCCTGACTGAACCAGTTGACCCAGAAAGTGAACTTCAGAAGGTCTCTTCCCTGCACTCATTAATTAATAGGGATTCCTATAATTATCTCATTTATTATTAGGAAGAAAATGCAGCTGGAAGTTCTCTTTCTCTTCCCATCAAGCCACATGAGCCACATCACACAAAGTCATCAAGGAGTATGTAACATTCATGGGAATGATATCAAGTTATTGAGATAGCCATGATGGGTGAAGTGAAGGGTTTGGGAACCTGAAAAGGCAAGAGAGTCTGAGATCCAGACACCTTAGTGTAGGTGTGCACAGGTGCAGTGAGTCTCTACGCTTCTACTAGACCTGCTGTTCAGGTGATGTGTGATTCTGAAGAAAAGGAGGCTCAGGGGGGACCTTCTCACTCTCCACAACCCCTGACAGGAGGTTGTAGAAAGGTGGAGGTTGGCTTCTTCTCAGAGGCAACAAGGGACAGGACAGGAGGAAACAGCCTCAAGCTATGCCAGGAGAGGTTCAGGTTGAACATGAGGAAGAATTTCTTCACTGAAGGGATGGTCAGACATTGAAGGGGCTGCCTAGGGGTGTGGTGGAGTCTCCATCCCTGGAAGTATTCAAGGAATGACCAGACATGGCACTCAGTGCTCTGCGCTGATTGACAAGGTAGGGATTGTTCAAAGGTTGGACTTGATGATTTCAGAGGTCTTTTCCAACCTGAACGACTCTATGATTCTGTTCTCTGTCTCTGGCATCATCTGAGATGCCTCAGGGTGGTTGAGATGTTCTGGAGGCAGTGGAAAAGCAATGCAGCAGAAACAGAAAGGCAAGAGGGGTTAGGAAAAGGCAGTTGTGTCACCCACCGCAGAAGACAAAAAGAACAAAAGACAGAGAAATAAGAGAGGGAAGAGAAGAGGAAAGCCTGAGGCATGCTGGAGCGAGCTCCTTGGGATCTGGGACGTTGCTGGTAGCAGTAGGGGAGCTCAGGCTGATGTGTTTTCTCTCTCTGCCTTTCCCCACAGTCGGCGTCTCGCCGCGTTGGCCTCTCCTGTGCCAACTGCCACACGACCACAACCACGCTCTGGCGCAGGAATGCCGAGGGGGAGCCCGTCTGCAACGCCTGTGGACTCTACATGAAGCTCCACGGGGTAACTCCTCCAATGACCTCTGCTCTCTGTGGGAGGGCATCCGTGGCACCAAGCTGGGGACTGGGTTCCTTGCACAGCCCTGTGCTCTCCCTGCAGCTCTTTCTCCTGCTGTCCCTTTGGGTTTTGACGTTCCTCAACTTGACATGGTGTTTATACTGGCAAGGGGGGATGCAATGCAGGGCGTTTCTTACATTCTCGTTAGGTCCCCTTTGCAAGAAAATTCCTAAAACCTGATAAAACCAGGCCCAGATTCTTCCCACCTAAATTCAGGTGCTTTAGTAAAAAAATCGGAGTCAGAAGCACAAAGAAGGGCTGAGCTCCTCCACCAGGGTGTCAGATCCCAGATAAGACTGGGCTGGAGACTCATGAGGGTGACTTTTCTTGCACAGGGGTCCAGATAGTCTCTTCCTGTCAGTGGGGCTTTGTGTACTGATGTCATGTCTGATATAAACAGAAGAGTCCTGCTGGACGCCAAGGCATAGAAGGACTTCAAAGTGCAAATCTCCAGCCCTTCTCCCATCAGTCAGTGGAAATGGGGCCACACCCATGGCAGATTTCAGAGGCCTTCAACTGTCTGGTGTTGCTTAGTGGCCAACCCCAATTCCATTCTTCATTGCATTGGCATCTCTGCCCATGGCGGAGAGATTGGAACTAGATGGTCTTTAAGGGCCCTTCCAGCTCAAACCGTTCCAGGATTCTATGATTGCAGTTCCTAGGGTTTTTATACACTTTAAATACAATAAAAATCACACAAAGCAATAAATAATTGCTTTATTTTTTGTATCTCTTGCTTGAACAGTTTATGCCTGACTAAATTTGCTCTCAGTGATGTTCAGTGACTCAGAGTAGATGGATTCATAGAAACAGGTCAAAGATGGAACACAAGGTGGGAAGCCTTATCTAACACAACAATTCTTCCTAGAAATCCCAGTATGTTTCTGACTCTCCCACCTCAGTGGGATCACCTCACACAGGTTTGTTACCTTTCCAAAAAGCAGATATTGGCTAGAAAGATGTTTCTGCTCTGAGTTAAACAGGAAAGTCAATCAGATGAGTTCCTTCTGGCCTTAAAACACTCAGTGCCCAAGGTGTGAACTGCCTACCTGTTCCCATCTGGATGCACATCTTTTAGCCCTGACATCTCCCTTCACAGAGAAGACACCAGGGAATTTGGGCACTACCTTGTTTTCAAATAAATCATCTGGTTTCCACAGAGCCCACAAGGTAGATCTGGAATCACGTTCTCCTAGATGACCTTAAGGACATTCAGAAACCAATGGGCTTTTATATTTGGATCCGCAGGTGCCAAGGCCTTTGGCAATGAGAAAAGAGGGCATTCAGACGAGGAAGCGCAAGCCGAAGAATCTTAACAAAACAAAGACACCAGCAGGTGAGTGTTGAATGGAGTTTATTATATATGTATATGTGTGTCCACTTGTGTTTCTGACCACAGTGTCCTGTGAGTCAGAGATCCAACCACAAAACCAGCTGATTTCCAAAAAAAAAAGGGCTTATGTTTGAATGCCTTTCATCAGCAACAAAGCCCTCCCAGCTGTTTTTGAATCTGTTCTTACCGCAGTAACTGCTTGGTGGGTGGGCATAGCTCTGCACTGAAAGGTCTTTGGAAAGAGCCTGGTTTACCACTGGGCAGTTTTCACCCAGTGTCCACTCAAACCTTCAGCCCCTCCCCTTTTCCCAGAGGGAAAGGAAAAGGAGAAAAGGCAAAAAAAACCAGCTGAGAGATAATGGCAAAACAAACTTGGAGTGGCTAAAATACTTACATTTATTACTAACAAGATAAGAACTAAAAAGTAAGAAATAAATCAGTCTTAAAAACCCCTTTCTCCTCCTACTCTTCCCCCTTTCCAGCAGTTCGAGGGAGCAGGGAATGGGGCGCTTGCAGTCGGTTGTTGTTTCTGCCATTGCTGATGTGAATCCACCCCTCAGACAGCAGCTCTGTCTGTGTGCTGTCCTGGGGGTCACCAGGGGGGTGCAGGGGGGTCTGTGCACCCCAATGATCTCCCCATGGGCTGCAGAGGGATCAGTGCACCCCAATGATCACCCCATGGGCTGCAGGGGGGTCTGTGCACCCCAATGATCTCCCCATGGGCTGCAGAGGGGTCTGTGCACCCCAATGATCACCCCATGGGCTGCAGGGGGGTCTGTGCACCCCAATGATCTCCCCATGGGCTGCAGAGGGGTCTGTGCACCCCAATGATCACCCCATGGGCTGCAGGGGGGTCTGTGCACCCCAATGATCTCCCCATGGGCTGCAGAGGGGTCTGTGCACCCCAATGATCACCCCATGGGCTGCAGGGGGGTCTGTGCACCCCAATGATCTCCCCATGGGCTGCAGAGGGGTCTGTGCACCCCAATGATCACCCCATGGGCTGCAGGGGGGTCTGTGCACCCCAATGATCTCCCCATGGGCTGCAGAGGGGTCTGTGCACCCCAATGATCACCCCATGGGCTGCAGGGGGGTCTGTGCACCCCAATGATCTCCCCATGGGCTGCAGAGGGGTCTGTGCACCCCAATGATCACCCCATGGGCTGCAGGGGGGTCTGTGCACCCCAATGATCTCCCCATGGGCTGCAGAGGGGTCTGTGCACCCCAATGATCACCCCATGGGCTGCAGGGGGGTCTGTGCACCCTGATGGTCACCCCATGGGGTGCAGGGGCATCTGTGTACCCCAATGGGTCTCCATGGGCTGTAGGGGGGTCTGTGCACCCTGATGGTCCTCCGTGGGCTGCAGGGGACAGCTGCTCCACCACAGTCCTCACCACGGGCTACAGGGGAGCCAAGCCAAACTTACACAACCACCTGCTTTGCCCCAGGGCCGTCCAGCAGTGAGAGTCTCACCCCCACCACCAGCTCCACCAGCAGCAGCAGCAGCACCACGACCACCGAGGAAATGCGACCCATAAAAACAGAGCCTGGGCTCTCATCTCACTACGGGCACCCCAGCCCAGTTTCTCAGGTACAGAGGGTAGATGCTGCCACTGGGACAAAGATGGGAACTAGGATGATAGGCATGTGGAGAAGAACATACTCAAAACCTTACCTAGGTACTTTGATATTAGTACCTGAAGGGAACCTACAGGAAAGATGGGGAGAATTTGTTTACAAGGGCCTGGACTGACTGGACAAGGGGGAATGGCTTCAAACCCAAAGAGAATAGGCTTAGATTGGATACCAGGGAAAAATTCTTCCTTGTGAGGGTGGGCAGGCCCTGGCACAGGTTGTCCAGGGAAGCTGTGGCTTCTCCATCCCTGGAAGTGTTCAAGGTCAGGTTGGATGAGGCTTGGAGCAACGTGGGATAGTGGAAGATGTTCCTGCCCATGGTGAGGGGCTGGAATGAGATGATCTTTAAGGTCCCTTCCAGCCCAAATCATTCTATGATTTTATGAATCTCTGTGGAAGAAGGCTGCTTCTTTTCAACTCAGGGGTCTAAGAGTTCACAGGAAGTGATTTAACATTCAGAATGGGGTAAATCCCAGATTTTTGTCAATTAAACTTTTTTAATGATGTGTGGCTGTCCTGAACAAGCAACAGGAAGTAACAACCTTTTTGAAAACATTAAATTCCATCTAATTGGGCAGCTCTATAGATCCCATTTCAAGAAAAGGCCTGTTATCTTTCTAAGACCTGGTTTTCCTTGAGCAAGGAAAAACTTGGCAATATTTCCCTTCTTTCTCTGCAGTGTCTGGCTGTGTTTTGGGTGCTATGAGCATGAAGGCAGAGAGCTGCAGGGGAAATTGATGTGATGTGTACCACAGCCACCACTAGATGTCTGGGAACCAGCACAACCTGTATTCACCCAAGATGTTTTCATTTGAAAGCTAGGAGAACCCAAGGCCAGTAAAATTTCAAGCCTTTAGAAGTAAGATTAGATTTTCTGACTTTTAAAGGAGAACAAAATGCCCTGTAATCAGTAGTAGGAAAGTGTTCAAGGCCAGGTTGGACAGGGCTTGGAGCAACCTGATCTAGTGAAAGATGTCCTTGCACATGGCAGTGGGTGGGAGCGAGATGGTCTTTTAAGCCCCTTCCAACCCAAACCATTGTATGACTCCATGATTCTAGAAAAAGAAGGAAAGAGCCTGCCCAAAGTACCACACACAAGCTGCAACCTGCAGCTCTGCAGCAAATCCACAGAGATTATTACAACAGCACCAGCCCACACTAAATGGTCCTCTGTGTTTTGGAGCTTTGTTCTCAGGACTCTCCTTTCTCCACAGGCATTCTCAGTCTCTGCCATGTCCGGCCATGGACCATCCATTCACCCTGCGATCTCAGCTCTGAAGCTTTCCCCGCAGGGTTACCAGTCAACTATGAGCCAGTCTCCCCAAAGTAGCTCCAAACAGGACTCCTGGAACAGCATGGTGTTAGCTGAAAACCACGGGGATATCATAACTGCATAACCTGGGCTTCCACCCACCAACTTCAGGTTGATCCGCTCGAGAGATGAAGAAGATGCCACGTAATCACCAAGTCAATGTTGTTTCCCACCTCCCCTGCTCTCCTGCCTTCTCTTCCCTTTGTGAGATGTTCCAGCAGAGAGGTAAAGAGGACTTATATGAGGTCCAGGAGAGCTCTTATGGAGCAGACAGAGAAGACTAAAATCTCAAAACTACTGGATTTGAAGCATTTCCCCCCACTTTAAGTGAGCCTCTCTATTTGATTGTCAACACCTTCTATGAAACAAACAGAAACACAGAGATGGACCCAGTCCTTGAGTTTTATTTAAAAATATCTGGCATTTGAGACTCATACAATGGTGGAGCAGAGACACTTCTTTTCTTCCATCACCATCCATTCTTTCCCTGGACAGAAGAAAATGCCAGTCTTCTCACTGCCCAAATTCAGTGATCTTCCACCAAATGGAGCCAGTTCCAGAAAAGTTTGCTGAACAGACTTCACTAGAGATTCTTTAGTGGCTTTAGTGGATTTGATATGATCTAGGGCAGAGAAAAAAAGAGACACTTCCCCCTCCTCAGCTCACACATGTAGAGCATTGTCTTTATTTTCCTAGATGGTCTGGAAAGCTGTTGAATGTCTGTATTTAATAGTAACTCCTTTCCTATTTATCATTACAAAATCATGGGACTGTGTTTCCAAGAGGTTGTTGGCTCAGCCTGGAAGTCTGTCCAAAGTCAAAGTGGGATTTTGGAGGAAGGAACCTGCTGGAAGCAGGTAGAGGAGACCCACGTTGGTAATCAAATCCTGGATGAAATGGCTGGGCTCTTCCCTTGTGGATAGTAACAAGCCAGGCTTAGATATGATTCAAGTGCACAGCAAGTGAAAGACACTCTTCTAACGCTGCTGTGCCACTGCTTTTGAGACAGATAATTTAATTATTTTGCCTACTTTTATGTTGGTTTGGATGTCATTGATGAAATCTGACTGTCACTTTCTGGCTGTCCTGTGAGCGCCCACTTTCCCCCTAACAGCTGGCTCGTGACCATTTCCCACATCTAATCCTTTAGGATTTCACCTTTGGCAAGATGCAAAGGCTTCAGCCTCTCATGGAGGTGGCAGGGGCTGTTTTCTTTACCAAACATGTGCACAGACTTGCTTGCCTGCAAGAGAAGCATTAACTCCATTCGTGTACGAGTACTAAACAAGACTCATCTGTTTTCTTGCCCCTAAGGCTCTCAGGAACCAGAGAATCCCAGCAAATGGAGTTGGAAGAGATGCTAAGAGCTCACTGACTCATTCCCTTTTCCCAAAGGGATCAATTCTGCCTAACCCAGCCCTGCCTGATCTGTCTTTAGCATGAACTTAACAAACTCCAGCATCGCAGACACCACAGCTCCCTGTGCAGTCCAAGTGCTTCACCAGATGCTTGCCATGATGTTTTCATCAAAATTTCCAAGGAGAGACAGCTTTGCTTGTCTAGGCAGAGAATTTTTGGGAGGCCTCGTCCTACAACATTCTCCACTCTTGTTTCTGTTCACTCCCAAACTCTGTTCCCTTTCTTGCCTTCCCAGCTCCTCTCTTTTCCTCCCTGCATCCAGAACTCGAGCATGAACTCCCAAGTGAAAATCTCTAAGAGGGACTGTGCATCCCTCCCACATGTGTCATCCTCTGTCTCCCGCTATTTAACATTCCCACGTGGAGTGTTTCCACTCAAACACCTGGCTTGGTGAAAAGTGGAAAGCCACGTACAGGTCTGAAGCAAAAGAATTGCATTGTGTTGTCTTTGAACTCACCATTTTCCTCCTTAGCTTCTTTAAGGAGAAGGATTCGACTAGACTGGTCATGGTAAAGACTAGGACTGGAGTCACAGCAGAGACCTGGAGCCTTCCACATTCCCTGTGCTCTCTGTAACTCAGATTTCCAAGGACCTGGAGGGGTGACAAAACTTTCACACTCCCTAGAGGAAACACCATGCAACGATGCCATGGAAACTGCTGGATGCTGTTTGCACCAGAGTTTCCAACCTATCTTGCTGAGCCAATGCAGTGTTTAGCCTCATTAGTGCTAATTCCAGATGAGAAAAAGACACTCATGAAACATGAATAAAAATAAATGAAATTCTGGCATTCTGCTCAGGCCTGACAGGCTGCAGAGAGCAGAACAGCACCTAAAACTATGAAAGTGGGGTGAAAACACAAAGATATTTCTCCGTTGGCATGAAGACTTTTAACCAGCCTCCTCCTGGAACTAAATTCTTCTGTAAATGACAGTTGAGCTCTTTTGTGATCTGGCTGCGAATTCCTGGCCCTAACAGAGCAGCCTGGACCACAAAATGCCACTTGGCTCATGTACACATTTGAGATATCCTGATCTATCCCAAAAACCTGAGAGGGAGTGGAGCAGGTGGCCTACTGGAGAGGAACTAAAGTCCAGACCAACCACACCCCCCATTTCTCTTTCCATATTGATGGTCCCAGTGGTTCTGCCCACCTTGCCTCATTGCTGTGCTCCTCCTCCTCCCCTCAAAGCCAAACTTCACGGTGGAATTTTTCTCCTTCAAACACACTCCAAGATGTCATAAAGGACTCTGCCTGCAATGCCAGAGGGGAAAATCCCTGCAGAACATTAGTCTGCCTTATGCTACCTCAGGTTATCTAAATGACCATGGTTGAGATCTATTAACTGCTTTTTAGCCTTTGTTAAAGCCTTAAAAGTAATTCTTGAAAGAGAGTGAGGAGCATGACAAGACCCTGAGAGTAGAACAAGGCACCAGCTTTCAAAAGGTGAATCCCTGGGGGATGCGAGGACAAATTTAGGGGCAGAGGACAATTCTTTAGAGGTAGAATTGAGCTCTTTTGTCCCTCCTTTTTGCACCAGAAGCAGTAGAAGTTTGGATACACCTGGTTCTGTGGTTCTTTTAATCACCCTAAATTGTTGCAAAGCTATTTTTAATCCAGAAGCATCTGCCATATTCTGGCCAACGCTGATGTCAAGGTGGTGAGAGACTGACCTCACATGCAGCACCATCATTTTAGGTGGATCACAAATTCACCATAATGGACAGGTCCTCTTCTTCAGAGCTTGTAATGACCAAATTACAGAGTAATTTAAATCAGAAGTGACTACATTAGGTTTCTCAGTGCTCTGCTCAGGCAACTTTTGATTATTCCCAAGGATGGAAATGCTGCCACCTCCTTGGGTTCCTGTTCCAGTGTCCTCATGGTGGAAATGTTTTTCCAAATATACATTAGATTATAATATAATCATTAGGAAATTAATTGCTCAGACTTGGGGATTCTCAAGTAACAAGTCACTGTGGGAGGTTGGACGACGTCTCCAAACCCTGGAGTCACACAGAGACCATTGCAGCTGGGATGGCCATAGCAGGAGGACAAACTCCAGATGTGACAGATGAAGGGACACTCAAAAGACAAGAGGATAAAAGTGCCACCACTTTGCAGACACTCAGCCTCTTCTTGCAGGAGGGGTAATTCACAGAACTCTGGGTTCCACCTGAGCTCTGCTTTCCTGCCCATGATGGGGGAGGCATTTAGAACCTGCTTTGGTAATGAAATAGATACAATTAATAGAGGCCCATTGAAACAAGGCAATTATTGCTATTATTACTGCTATTATTGCTGAAGAACCCCATGAGGACCATACCAGCCTAGGTCCTACAGAAATGCAGGACTGAGAACTATCCCCCGGGAAAAGCCCACTCCTGCAAAACACTTCAGCACATACACTAATGCATTTGTGGGATTTGCTCCCTTAGAGATATCACTAATCATGAAAATTTTGATGCTGAAATGTTTTGCAGCACAAGGTTTGGTTGTGTCAAACCAGAACTTGGCAATGGCTCAGTGGCCACCAAAGTGAGATGAGCAGATGGAAATTAGGATGGCGAGACAAGGGGGTAGAAAAGGTCACTTAAATGTCTTTGCTTTTTGTGGAAGTGCAATATCTTGATTCACTTCAGTTATTCTTTGTAGATTGATTAGAAGAGATCCTTGGATCACTTGCAATCTTATGGGCTTGGGTGGAGAGGGTGCAACCAGGAGGAGCTCAGGAATATTGCAAGGGAGCTTTAAAACGAATCAACAACTCAATGTACCACTGAAGCTGTGACTAGGTCAGGAGTGGTGTTTTGCTTTGCCTTTTTTTCCTCCCCATGTATAAAGTTGGAAGTTTCCAGGTCATCTGGGAAGGTCTCATGGAAACAGACACTTACTCGTAAGGGGGAGAGGGAAACCAACCAACTGAACAAGCTGTAATTATTTAAAGATGTAAAAAAATATCTCTTATGGAGTAGTATGGCTACCAATCCACGTAACTTCTACACCTTTAGAACTAATGGAAATAAAACAATGACAATAAAACCAGGTTTCTGCCTCACTCTGTCTACCCTCATGGGCTTCTTGGAGAGGGATGGGGGTAAATGATATTAAGTGCATCTGAATTAAAAATTGTGCAGTAGGTCCTGCCCCAGGGAGTTCATAATGATAGAATTAGAGTAATTTTAAGTCCAAAGGGACAAGACCAGGTTTTTCAGAGCCCTGGTCAGTCAAGTTTTGAATATCCCCAAGGATGGAAACCCTACCACCTCTGTAGGTTCCTGTTCCAGTGCCTGATTCCCCTACTGGTGGAAATGTTTTGTTTTGTTTTGGTTTTGTTTGTTTGTTTGTTTGGGTTTTTTTCTTGTTTGTTTGTTTTTTTTGTTTTGGTTTTTTTGTTTGTTTGTTTTTTGTTTGTTTGTTTGTTTTTTTTTTCCAAATCACAGAATCTTAGAAACATAGAATGTTAGGGGGTTAGAAGGCATCTTAAATATCATCCAGTTCCAAACCCTTGCCATAAACAGGGACACCTTCCACCATCTCATGTTGTTCCAAGCCCCCTCCAACCTGGCCTTGGACACTTCCAGGGATGGGGCAGCCACAGCTCTCCTGGGCAACCTGGTCCAGTGTCTCACCATGTTCACTGTGAAGAATTTCTTCCTAATATCTAACCTAAATTTCCTCTTTTTCAATTTGTAGCCATCACTCCTTGTCCTATATAAATATCCTGTATAATAAATGAGAGGGAAAATCTTCAGCAATAATTGCTCAGACCTGGCAGCTCCCAAGCAATGACTTATTGCAGGAGACTGAACTTTGTATCCAAGCCCTGAAGCCACACAGAGCCCATTCTGTAGGAGTTGGGATGGCCAATGTAGGATGACAAACTCCCAGAGTGACAGACCCAGCAATGGAGCAACTCAAAGTCAGGTTGGACAGGGCTTGCAGCAACCTTATCTAATGCAAGGCGTCCCTGCCCATGGCAAAGGGATGGAAGGATTTGGTCTTTCACGTGCCTTCTAATCCAAATCATTCTGATTTTAACACAAAAGAGGAAGAGCACCCAGAATTCTTCCCATGTAGCTGGTGGCACAGAGGGGAAAGCCACTCTAATAATATTTTTTTGATCTTCTCACAAATATTTTTGCAGTTGGTTGTTGTTATGCCTAAATGCTCCCAGCTGAACTCACAGGCAACACCCTCCAGCCAAAATCACATTGCACAAGGGCTGTGCTCAGCCACCTCCACAGCAGCCTAGCCCTCCTACAAGCACCCAGCCTTTTCCCCAGGGTGCTCAGCTTCCCTCCCAGCCCAAGCAGGTCCTAGAGACCAGGACAGCTGGTGGGGTGAGTGAGATCAACACCTGAAACCCGCCCATTCCTCCCCCACCAGCCAACTGGGGAGCTCCTCTGCTCTTTGGGAGGAGGGTCCTCCTCCCCTGTAAAAGCAGGTGGGTGGAACAGGCTTGGCTGTTTGCAGCCCTCTTGAGGTGGGGTTGAAGGTGTTGTGGGAGGTGGTTGGAGGAAGAGAAATTGGGGACAGAAGAAGGGCTGGGGAACGTGGAGGAGCAGAAAGTGGGACAATGAATTCAGGGAGGAAGGCTGCTCAGCCTCCTCCCCAAATGGATGCATAGGGTGGGCCTGGGGAGAGCAGTGGCTTGAAAGCTGGATGCAGGAATGTGGAGTGCAGTGGGTGCCTCCCCTGCCCCGGGGAGACTTGGGTGACAACAGGGTGGGAGCTCCAGGGCTCAGTTGTTTTTTGAGAGCTGCAAATTGATGCTTGGTGAGCGTGAGAAGATGGGGAGCTCTGCACCCTCATGACTGCAATGTGGAGAGTCAGGGCTGTGCTTTGAAATCCCTGCAGGAGCCTGGTATAGGGGTGTAAGGTCACAACGGGTCTTCTTGAAACCTCTTAGAGGAGTGTAAGGCCACAGTGGGGCTTCTTGCAATCCCTGGGTGCAGGTGAGCTGGTGGATGAACATGGGCAGCCTTGTCCTTGCTCTGTTTTGCTGCGGGTGCTTGGCTCCTGTCTGAGCACAGCGACTGGAAATGAGCCCATTCAGGGGGAGGATTTCTCCTGGAGGCCTGGCTCCCTGCCTGAGACCTGCAGAGGTACCAGCTCAGGTAGTCATACTCCAGGGGAGATGGGTGTCATGCCCTGCAGAGGGCTGGGGATGGTTACCCTCCTCTTCCTCCTTGAAGTGGGGAGTGTTTTGGAAGAGACTGAAGTAGGTCGAAGGGAAGAAGGTGGAGAGAAGGGGATCAAAGGCAGCAGATGCCAGTTCTTCTGATGGTCTGGGGAATAGAAAAGTCTCTCCTGCTGAGGAGGAGCATTTCTCTGCTGTCAGAGGGGCTCCAGCTCAAGGAGTGTGGGCATTAACACCTTCCAGAGTGCCCAGCACTTCCAGTCTGTCCCAATGAGCCTGTTAAGGACTGAGTCAGCAGCTGCCTGACATGAAGCCAGTGCCTGGATAACTGGGACAGACCCCTTGGATGACCTGTGTCCAGCAGCCAAATGCTGCTCCAGGCATCCAAAGTCCTTCTGGAACCTTTGGCAGCACAATCATCTCTTTAGCTGTCTCTTAATCTGCCTCTTGATCATCACAGTATGCTGATTGATTTTTTTATTTTTTTTTTAATGAAACAGGAGCAGGCCTGTGAATAATTATCCCATGTCCCTAAAGTTCAGTCTTTTACCCTGGTAAAGCTAGTTTGTGTGACCAGTTAATATCTTTGTTTGGCTCTAAGACATTGATTTAATTTTCCCTGACATATTTTCCTTGTGAGCTTTTCCAAAAGGGCTTTGGTTTGTGCTGCAGCACAGGAAGACTTTTACAGCCCTGCTGCCTTGTCTGCTCCTGTTGAAGGCATGCCCACACCTTGCTGCTCCTCACAGCCATGCCAGAAGTTGTCCCTTAGCTATGGCAGGAGCATGTGGCACTGGAGGCTTTGGTTTTAGTCACTCTGAGCTCCTGCAAACATGGGCTGCTGTTTCCAAGCCAGCCCAGGCAGCAGAGAAGCTGAGATGCTGGAATGAGGTCAGAATGGCTCTTCTGCTGAGGGACTGCAGGATTGCTGTTGCTTTTCAGGTCAAGCTATCTCAGAGCTGGGCCAGGTACCTCAGATCCTGAGGTTCTGAGAGCTGTGAAGCCTGAAGTTGAGACTCTGTTCAGTGCTGGTCTCTGGGAGAACTGGCACTGTGGGATGAAAGCCCAGCTGAGCTGTCCTGGAGCCTGCTTTGTTGTGCATCCAGTCCTGGTAAAAGTCCTCAGGACTCCACTGACTGGGATTTCATACCAGACATAACTCCTTATGTGCTGGTATGACATCCTGGAGGGAACCACAGGACACTGTAGGGTGCTGCTGCTTCACCTCCCCCTCATCCACAGTCATCGTCTGATCCCAGGTGTTGCTCGCAGAGTGTAGGAATGCTCCCTAACTGGTTCCATGCCATAGCAATCAGTGGGGAAGGGAAGGGGTGGAGATGTGCTAATTCCAGAGCAGCACCTTCCATAGTGGCTGTATCAGGAAAAAGATGGGTGGTTGTGGGTCATTATCATAAGATCATAGAATGGTTTGGGTTGGAAGGGACTTTAAAGACAATCTTGTTCCAGCCTCCTGCCGTGGGCAGGGATGCCTTCCACGAGACCAGGAAAAAGCACTTCTGCAGGTCCCCAGGCCAAATTCCTGCTGCTCATGGGGTGAAAACTGCCATTAGAGCAGGTGGTTTAGAGCTATGGTAGATGAAGTTACATATACTCCCAAGGATGGAAACTCCTCCAGCTTCCAGGTCCTGAAAGCAATTTCAGGAAGGAGATTGGGGGTGAGGAGACTGTGGTGAGCTCAGCTGGTTTTGTCTATTTCTAAGTGGCAATTTCCCTTCAAGTCTAGGGCCAGGTGTGAGACTGACCTGCTAATTGCTCAACAGCAGCTGGAGATGCCAGAGGGCCCATCACTGAGGAAGTTCCAGCTGCTGACCTCCCCTTTTGTGGGACAAGTGGTGGCCAAGGTGGGGGGAAGCAGCAGGAAGATCAGTGTGAACGACCTGCATGCCTTGAGGCTCCAGGACTCCCAGGTGAGCTGTGCTAAAGGATGAAGTTATTGATCCTTGGGAAGTCTGAGGGAAACCACCATTGTCCTTCCATCTGGGTCACAGAAGGTGCAGAACCTGAGAGGGTTTCCCTTGGGGTTCCCCCTGGGTAAGCTGGGATGTCTGTGCTGTGACCATCCTTATGAGATAGTCCCACTGGGTTGGTCCTGCTGGAGGCTTCACTTCCCTGATATCCCTCAGATGAAGTTTTGACCCTGACTGGCCAAATGCTGGTGCAGCCTCACCTCTGATTAAAAATGGGGAGCAAAATAAGAAAGATGAAGTGCACTCAGCACAAAGAGGACAGGTGAATCAGCAACAATGATGACAGATTTCAAAACCCTGAGTGTCTGTCCTAGTGTCTCTCTTTGGCCTGACAGAAACCTCAGGTAGAGATTTACACTGGAGTGGCATCTGAGCACCTTGTGCTTCATAAAGGCAAGGGATGATGTGAGTGTGACTCCAGCTCTGATGGGAATGGCTTAGATGCTGATGAATCCCATGTTCAGTCTGGGGTGATGTGCCCTCCATCTAAAAGAGGTGATAGACAATAGTCACTTGTATGAAAACAGCCAGAGGTTATATCCTTGGAAGTGTTCAAAGCCTGGTTGAACAGGACTTTAAGCAATCTGGTCTAGTGGAAGTTGACTCTGCCCATGGCAGCGGAGTTGGAATGAGATGATCTTCAAGGTCACTTCCAATCCAACCATTCTGTGATCTTATGTGGATACTCACTAGATCCAGAGAATCTCAGGATTCTTTTCTCAGGTCCATGGGAAGAACTTGTACTTGGCATTTGTGGCTGCTGAAGATCCCTTAGGACCAACTGCAGGAGGGACAGTGCTGCAAAAAGAAGCTGCTGCTGTGGCATGTTCTGCTGTCCAGGGAGGGCAAGATCAGGTTTGTGCTCCACATCCCTGTTCTAGGGATGGGGAGCTGCAGGAGCTCCACCACTCAGGATCTGAAGCCCCAGATGCAGCAGAGGGTCCAGGCAACTGGCTGCGCTTCCACTTCGGCCTGTTCGGCAGCGTCCGGGCAAACGAGTTCTCCAGAGCAAACAAAGCCAATAAAAGGGGAGACTGGAAGGACCCTGTACCCAGGTATTTCATGGAGCCCCCTCTCCCCCTGCCTCTCATTCTGGAGGGGCACTCCTCTGTCCCAAACTGAATTTGTGTGGGGATGCTCTTAGCCTTGATGTTCTTTGATAATTCCTAAGGTAAGTAGGTATGAATGATGCTGTGAGTGGGTGTGGGGTGTGTCCTGCCAGGGAATCTGCACTGGGACTGTGGGATGCATGCTGCCTGCCAGCTTGAGGATCATAGTCCCAGCTCCATTGACATTTTTATCTTAAAAAGAGAAGTTTTAGGATGCCAGGCTGAATCATGCCCTGAAAATGCCAGTTTCTCCCAATTGTGTTTAAAACAAGCCTTGGATAAATAGCAAACATCTAGGGCAGATGGAATTGCTGTACTTGTCAGGGACACACTCCATGCACCCCATCCTGCAGTCTTTTGAAGCTGAACTTCAGTTCTATACAAGTGTTTTCAGACACAGTTTTCTGTGCTACTTTTGCCATTGGTTTCCCTGATTTGTGGATCCTACTGTGGAGCCTTGGTCATCCAGGGACCATAGGGGAGCAGAATAAACAACTCTCCATAAGGGTTGTGTGGGTTCACAACCAAGTTGGCTGAAATCATTAAAGATGCCACCTTACCTTGAGACAGTGGCCTAGTGCAGAATAGAACAAATGGTTCAGGGATGTTTCTGATGAGAGACTTCCACTTCTTTGCTTCTCTCAGGCTGATTCTGCACTTTGAGAGTGGAGGCTTCCTTGTTTTCTACAACTGCCGGATGCGCTGGTGCTCCTCTCCAAGGGCTCATCCCGCTTCTGACATCCTGTCCATGGAGTTCCACCGTGGGCAGGCCCTGGATGCCCTCCATGCACCCAATCCCATCTGCTACACCCTCTTAGATCAAAGATATTTTTCAGGGCTGGGTGAGTTCCAGGGAGTAGTGGCAGAGCAAGAAGTGGAGGAAGGTGGGTGGGATGTTTGCAGACCCAGATCTACGTGTCTGAGAGTTTTACTCCTTTGCCTTGTGGTTTCTGGTTGATCCAGCTGTGAGGGTATGTGGTCATCTTCAACATCTGCTTCAAGGGTAGAAGGGAACACCTCCCAGTCCAATCCCAGTTCTAAGTCTACTCTTTGCATGCCGCCCCTGATACAGGGAATGATGTTGTTAGCTGTGATCCTTGAGGGAGAAGTCACAGCTTGGGGCCAGAGGTCTGTGTATCCTTGATAAGAAACATCTTATTTCTGGCTCTTCCTAGGGAACATCATTAAGAATGAGGTCTTGTACCTGGCCAAGATCCATCCGTTAACACGAGGCTCTCTCTTGGCACTCTCGGATCGGGAGCGTCTGCTCGACTGTGCCCTTCAGTTCAGCTCTGAGTGGCTGCACCTCAAGCTCCGTGGCCAAGGGCTGCACCCCCACATCTACCAGAGGGACCAGTGTCCCCTTGGGCATCCAGTGATGAAGGGAGCTTTTGGACCCTCGGGTGGCCTTAAGAGACTGACGTGGTGGTGTCCTCAGTGCCAGCCTGAGGTGCTACCTGGGGATGGGGATCCTTCGCCAGTCACAGAGTGAGCTGGCTTTGCATTCCTCCTTTCCATGAGGGTGCTTGGTGGTCTCTGAACCATGCTCTTGATTGCCTTGAGAAAGTCTTCATGGATCCTTTCAGCTGTTGAGTTTGGGCCTTAGTGACAATGAGTTGGCGGAGTTAAGAGCTGGGTGGAGGTTACAGGACTAAACTGAATGTAAAAAGTGGTTGTACGTGTCTTCTTTTTTTTTTTTTTTTTTTCCCCCCCCCTTAGTGAACAGTGAAGAGTTTGAGCACTTTGGATGTGTTTTGGTCACCCTGTTCAGACCACAGCAGATGGAAAGTGTAGTGTGTTGAGCAGGTGTTTGCAGTGGTCTAAAGTGACCCTATCCCTGGACCCTGGTGGAGTCAGCAGAACAGAGTATATCCCTTTGCCTGAAGAGCTTGATTAATTGTGAATTAAATAAAATCCAGCCTCTGTTTGGAGCTGAATACCTGTGTGCTAGGTGTGGTTAAATGTGAGTGGCTATTCCTTGTGTCAGGTCTTAGAGGAACAGCTCCCTCCTTCCAGGGGGATAAAACCTATATCAGCAGTGCCTGGTGGAGCTCATCACTGTTCACAGGTTTCAGCTTTGTGGCAAACTGCCAAATCCAGATCTCACTGTAAAAGTAAAAAACGCTAAAAATACTCTCTGTGTGTGACAGAAATGGCATAAAACTCAGGATCTCCAAGGAAACCTGAAAGCAGAAAGGTTTGGAAATAGAGTTCATGAGATCCCTTTGTTTTTGAGCTGTGTCTCTACACATGAAGCAGAAGCTTCTGCTGTTCTCTCTCCCTGAGTCTATTTTAACAATAAATTGCTTACTTGAATGAAAATTTAAAAGCTGGAACTGGGACTAGTGATGTTCATCTTAAGTTCAGTGTGTCTCTTCTGGTAGTTCCTTGGTTAAAACCTGAGGGCTACAGGGAAATTGCAGCTGCATGGAATTGGTTAACAGCCACCTGTAGAGGAGGGTGCCAGCAGCCCTCCTTGGCAGCATAAGGGTTCTCTTTAATGGGAACTGGACCTAAAGATGGATTGCAAAACATCTGGGAATGCTGGAGGCAAACACCTCCATTGCAAGCTGCTGCTTCCTGGGCAAGGCTTGCACAGCCTGTCAAAGGCAACTCCCTTGAGTGGTTGCAGGTTATGGGATTGCTGAATAAATTAATTAATAGGGTTGTGGTGCCAAAGGAGGCGGTTTAAGTCCTATCTGATCGTGTCTTTCAAGGTGTCAGTGAAGGTCTGGAAAAGAGGTGTGGAATTTTCAGTGCCCTTCCAAAACAACGAATCACAGAATATCCCAAGTTGGAAGGGACCTACAATGACTATTGGAGTTCAACTCCCGGAATAAAGCCACCCACAAGGAAGAACCCCAAGAGCTGAACCTTGAAGGATGAGGTAGAAGCTGGGATCTGTTGGATTCTCAGCTTAGGAAAGTCATGGAGCTGCTGGGGCGAGTCCAGAGGAGGGCATGGAAATGTTCTAAGGGTTGGAGCCCCTCTGCACTGGAGACAGGCTGGGTGAGTTCACCTGGAGAAGGGAAGGATCTAGGGAGACCTGAGAGCCCCTTCCAGTGCCTAAACGGCTCCAGGAGAGCTGCAGAGGGGCTGGGGACAAGGGATAGAAGGACAGGACAAGGGGGAATGGCTTACC
>VXAU01004319.1:80954-106996 GCA_013399695.1 Formicarius rufipectus | reverse complement strand
GTGATGCTACCCCAAGTCTGGCGATTCTTGGGAGGTGGTGAATGTGATGCCTCCAGATGCTGGAGCTTCTCAGTAGGTGATGAGTGCAATGCCACCCCAACATTTGGAATCCCCGGGAGGTGGTGGGTGTGATGCCCCCAGATGCTGGAACTTCTCAGGAGGTGGTGGGTGCGATGCCACCCCAGACATTTGAGCTCCTCAGGAGGTGATGGATGTGATGCCCCCTAATACTGGAGCTCCCCAGGAGGTGGTGGGTGTGATGCCCCCTAATACTGGAGCTCCCCAGGAGGTGGTGGGTGTGATGCCTCCCAATACCAGGGCATCCTGACTGAGCTGGCAGGAATCGGTCCAAACAGTACCCCCAATATGCTGTGGTTTTTTTAGGAGAGCTACTGGGAGATGCTCTCTCTCCCATTGCAAGCTGGCAGGACTCACCCAGCTCAGCCCCACCCCGTGCAGCGGGACGTGGGTTTTTTCACGTCTGAGCTGACTGTTCCACATCCCCCCCCAAACCGGGTCCCTGGGCTGAGCAAGCCCTGAGGCAGACACAGCAAATCCCTGGCCAGCAGACTGTTAAACACAGGGCCTGGCCCTGTGCCGTGTGTGACACTCTGGGAGTGTGTCCCAGCAGTGCCAAGGATGGCATTGGCCAGAGGGAGGAGGCGAGGAAAAACCTGGGGCAGACAGAGGGTCTGGACCCTGCTGGGGAGGTACTTTTGGAAGCAGCTGCCTCAAAACCCCTGCAGTCACTGAAGGGGGATTGTTGCACACTCATTTTTTGCCATGTAGATTTTGCTGCCCTTTTGTGCAGGGAAAGCTTCAAATGGGAGTAGAAACAGAGAATGCAAAGCTCAGCTGGCCTGGGGCCTCGTGCATGTATATATTCCCAATATAATTCTTTATATTCATATGGTAATTACTGATTTCAGTTTGTAAATCTCCAGTTAATCCCAGGATGGGTTAATCATCAAATGAGGGGTTTCTGTAAGTTGAACCAGACACGTTGCAGCTCTGTTGAGCAGTTGCACCCAAACACTGGGTGACTTGTTGGAATTCTGAGCCCTGGTTTGACATTTTGGAGTTACCCCACAGCTGTGCCCAGCATATATAAAAAGGTTCCTGGTTTACAGGAAAGGCAGAGAAATTCAGTGGTTTTGGCTGGAATTGTGTGGAAAAGTACAAGTGGGGCCAAGAATTTTTTCGATGTTTGGTATATTAGCTAATGTCGAAATTAAGGGAAAAAAAGGCCAATTAAGAAAACACCATGAAACCTGTTAACAGTGTCAGTCTGCAGTGTGTTTGCCTTGATCTTCCTGCAGTTTTGTTCTTTGTCTGTCTTTTTAGTTCTTTGATCCTTGCCTTGCAGCTTGCTTGGATCCGGAAGGCTTCCTCCCTTCAGGGCACAGAAACTTCTTCCTGGTATCCTAAAAATGCTCTTGCTGGATCTTTGCAACCCAGGCTGTGCAGGGATGATGGTTGAATTACAGCTGGCTCTGTAGTGGATCAAGGGAAACTCATTTTCAAAGTACGGTAGCTCTTCTGGAGAACTGAGGGACAAAAGAGGGAAATACAAAATCTGGAGGTTATAGAAAGAGGTAGAACAGCAACCTTACCAAAGGAATTAATTTTGCTGGATCAAAAAAGTGCTTACATTGATGTTAAACCAATCAGGGAGTTCACCTGAACCCCTGGGGTTACAGACATGCATCCCAGAGGAACTGCTGGAAAACAGAGAACTTCTGGATAAGTGCTTGGAGCAGAGCTTACCCAGCCAGGCAGGCTATTGGTAGTTGAGCTGAGATGTTTGGTTCCTTCTTGCTTATTTGTTTTGGCCCTATAAGCTGCATGTTTTGCTCTCCAGAGCCCTGTCCAGCTCATTGCTCCATCGTTAGGGTGTTGTCTTGGAAGGTGGGAGGCTCAAAATTGCAGTTCCATCGTCAGCCAAACCAACATCTTTACTGCTGCTGGTGGAGAGGAGTGTGAGCCAACATCATAGCTCCTCTCCTGGTGCTGGAGAGGTGGAGAGGTATGCTCCTGCCTTCCCCCACTTCCAGCCCTGTGGTTCTGCCTGTCCCTGGGACCCTTTAGGATCCTTCCTGAAGGTTCAGCAGCTTTGGATTGGCAGAGGGTAAATGTGGCAAGGAAAAAGGACACCTCCTTACCTAAGAAGGAGGGAGATGTGCTTAGGACAAGGCTGGAGCTTGAGCACTGAGATGGTCCAGACTTGCTCTTTGAAGTGGGCACTTCCAGTTGTTTGTGCTCAATCCAGCTTGGCCATGAATGTTTCCAGGGTTGGGGCATCCAGCCCCTCTCTGGACAAACAGTACCAGAGCCTCATCACCCTCACAGTAAAGAGTTTCTTCACTGATTTGCCCTAATTGCCACAGATCTAAATTCAGTGTATGATGGGAGTCAGGGATGCAGTTATGCTCTGGATGTAGAAGTGAGGTTAAAGAAGTGTTTTAACTATGCTGGGCTCTGGAATTACTGCTGGCTCCTCCCATGGCATCATGCCACTGTGAGAGGTGCTTCTGGGGTGGCATTTCAGGTTCTGCTCTGCATTTCTTGGTTGCTGCTGGCAGAAGTTGCTGCTGGAAGTGGGTTGGAGTCCTGGGCACTTGCATCCTCTTGGAGGAACCTTTTCAACCCAGTTAGAATGGAAAAACTCAACGGTGCAAAGGAACAGGAATGAGAGAACTGCTCACGAGCCCTTGGATGTGTGGTTTGATGGACATGTTAAATACACTTCAATCAAGGAAAAAAAAAGCCAAATCTAACAGTATTGGCTCTGAGAGCAAGTCAGTTTGCCCTGGGTGCTTAATCCCTGCTAGCACATTGTCATCCCTGAAGTACAGCACTGTCACCAAGAAATTGGCATTTAAGCAATCCAAGCTAGTTTCCATTTGTTACACAATTAATGCCTCATCAAATTGACATATCACTGTGCTCTTGGAGACCCAGGGATTATTTTAGGTAAATCCTAGAGCTGCAAACAGTGTTTCCTGCCATCAGGAGTTTTTATTTTTTCTTCAGGTGCAGAATTGTGGAGGCAGGGATGGGGAAGGCAGGGAATGGGGCAGGAAGCAGGGGTGGGGGAAGACAGGGGCAGTGGGACTGTGAGGGGAAGCAGCTCTCCAGCATCTGGGACACGTGGGTAGGCTTGAATGTCTTGTGCATGAAGATGTAAAATACAGGACGATCTGGCTCTATCTGCCAGTCCTGAGGTTCCTGTTGCACAGTAAGGCACCCCTCAATCCCTCCCCAAAACAGGATAAAAGGCTGCTGTGTGCAGAGAAGGGGAAGTGATGGGAAAAGTACAGCTGATTTTTTCCCCTTCCCTATTTTACATTTGCTTTTCCCAAAAAGGTAACCTCAGGCTCTGTCCTCTGGGTCCTAGCAAGCCTTGGCCTTACTTGCAGGGTTGGGTCTTCCTGATCAGGGAGATTAGAGGTCAGACCCTTCCCTGCTACACATCTCAGAAAGCCAAAAACCATGCCATATTTCTCCTCCAAAAAAACCCTGGATTTCCTGACCCAGCTCTTCACACGCTCCCTACAATTGTAGGGCCTCTCCCTGGTCCTGGAAGTGCTGCTGTCTCCTGAAGTCATCCAGGACCTGGCAGTGCCAGCGTGTGCCATACTGAGCTTGAAGTACCCCTGCTGAGGTTCATCTCAGCTGTTTATCCTAGTAAGGGATTCCTGTTGTTTTCCCCCCTCCCAGACATGCTGTCTGTATATTCTACCTGGTGCTCCGTGCCCTGGACACTGTGGAGGATGACATGAGCATCCCCTCGGAGGTGAAGGCCTCGATGCTGCAGGAGTTCCACTCCTACCTCTATCAGCCGGAGTGGAAGTACACGGAGAGCAAGGATAAGGACCGGCAGGTGCTGGAAGACTTCCCAACGGTAAGGACTCCTCCTTCTGGCTTCAGCTGCCTTGGGGCACCTTTGGTTGCCTGGTTTGTCTCTCCAAGTCATAGAATCATAGAATTGATTGGGTTGGAAAAGACCTCTGAGATCATCGAGTCCAACCCTTGGTCCAACTCCAGTGTCTTTCCCAGATCATGGCACTCAGTGCCACGGCCAATCTCAGTTTAAAAACCTCCAGGGATGGTGAATCCCCCCCTCTCTGGCCAGGCCATTCCAATGCCTGATTACTCTCTCTGTAAAGAATTTTTTCCTAATATCCAACCTGAACTGTCCCTGGCAGAGTTCCAGCCCTGCCCCCTCATTCTATTGCTGTTCCCTGGGAGAGGAGACCAACCCCACCTGGCTACAGCCTCCCTTCAGGGGGTTGTAGAGAGTGATGAGGTCACCTCTAAGCCTCCTCTTCTCCAGACTAAACAACCCCAGCTCTCTCAGCCTCTCCCCACAGGACTTGTGCTCTAGTCCTTTTATCAGCCTTGTTGCTCTTCCCTGGACCAACTCCAGTACCTCAATATCTTTCCTGAGCTGAGGGGCCCAGAACTGAACACAATGCTCAAGGTGTGGCCTCACCAATGCAGAGTACAGGGGCAGGATCCCTGCCCTGCTCCTGCTGGCCACGCTGTTTTTGATACAGACCAGGATCCCATTGGCCTTCTTGGCCACCTGGGCACAGTGTTGGCTCATGTTGAGCTTCCTGTCAATCAGTACCCTCAGGTCCCTTTCTGCCTGACTGCTCTCCAGCCACTCTGCCCCAGCCCGTAGAGCTGCATGGGGTTGTTGTGGCCAAAGTGCAGGACCTGCACTTGGCTTTGTTGAACTTCATCCTGTTGGAATCAGCCCATCTATCCAGAGCCCTCTGCAGCACCCTCCTGTCTTCCAGCAGGTTGACACTCCCTCCCAACTTGGTGTCACGAGCACATTTGCTGATGATAGTCTCAATCCCCTCATCTAAATCATCAGTAAAGATGTTAAACAGGACTGCTGAGATGGTTCAGTCCCACGACTCTTCCCAAGAGCTCCATCCCCTGCACATGGGGTTGGATGCTGACCTGGAGTGAAAAACCCACACATTGTGTAACTCTCTCTATGAGCCAGAGGTGATCTGTGTGGGGAGAAAAGTGCCACCTCTAAAAGGTGGCTATTTGCCTCTTCTGTTGGAAAAGGGAATGACCATTGTCTTGTGGAGAGAAGTTTGGGTTTGTTACCCAACACTGCGCGTTGCCGAGGTTGGGTGTCCTAACAGGTTGGGAGGCAAGGAAAGCTTGTCTGGCACCTGGCTTATGGATGGTCCACTGTTCACAGTGATCCTGCAGGATCTACTCTAGAGCTCCAGGAGTCTGTCTGCAGGTCTTTGATGTGATACAAGGCCAGGCTGGATGGGGCTCTGAGCGGTCTGGTCTAGTGGAAGGTGTCCTTGCCAATGGCAGGGGGTTGGAATGAGGTGAGCTTTAGGTCCCTTCCAACTCGAACTGTTCTATAATTCTACAATTTAGGATAAAAACCACCCTCACTGTTATTAGTAACAATATTGCCCAAAGTTACTGCTGTAAGGATCCTTCTGAAAGGAAGCCACAGAGGGCCTGTATCTCCATGTCAGGCCATGCTATACTGGGGCCTGTTCTCTGGCCTGGAGGCTGGTTGAGAAAATCTGGCCACGTCCAAACCATTAAACTCTCTCAGTGTGCAGAACATAACATCACAGAATGGTTTGGGTTGGAAGGGACCTTAAAACTCATCTCATTCCAACGCCTGCCATGGGCAGGGACACCTTCCACCAGACTAGGTTGCTCCCAGCCCGGTCCAACCTGGCCTTGGCCAGTGTGTTTGCATCCCGGACTGTCCCTGAGAAGTGAATTTTGGCCCCTGTTACTTCCCAGGGGCTGCCTTGGGGTTTGCTTGGGAGCAGGAGCATGTCAGGGGCTCCACTGATGGGGGAGCTGAAGGTCATTTGAGTACATGCTCGATATTTTGAGTTTCTGGTTCAGATGTAGCTGTAGGGCCTTGACCCTCTCCTGTAGGTGCTGGCCCTTGGTGGATGCTGCAGTCTGTTTGTTGCTTATGTTGATCAAGAATAGGTGGGTGGATTTCTGAGGGTGTTTTCAAAGCTCTCTTTAAGAAAAAGTAAAGCAGTTCTAGGGAGGAGCACCTCAGTTTTCTGAGAAAGTTTGATTTTGTTCAACTTGTTATCCATTTAAATTTACCCTTTTTAGGCTTTCCCTCGTGGTGGGAATGGGGAAATTGTTTGGAAAACTGAGGTGTGTTGGAAATGTTGATGTTCATCTTGGAACAACAGTGGCTGTGCCCTCTCTGGGAAGGGGCAGATGGATTTTTAGGGGATTCTGGATGTGTCGTGACAGATATGGTTGGTGTGCCAGTGGCTTGGGGCTCTAGAAAAGCTTTTGAGAAGGTGTTTGTGGGCACTTTGTTGCTCACTCTTGGCATGGCTGTGCTATCCACGTGGCCAGGTATGATTTTAATAATCATAGAATTGTAGAATTCTCAAATGGTTTGGGTTAGAACCTTAAAACTCATTTCATTCCAACCCCTCTGCCACAGGCAGAGACATCTTCCACTAGACCAGGTTGCTCAAAGCCCTGTCCAACCTGACTTTGAATGTTTTGGGGGCATTCACAACTTCCATGGGCAACCTCTGCCAGTGCCTCCCCACCCTCACAGTCAAAAGCTTCTAATAATATTTGGTAGAGGTATATTGGCAGGTCACAATTCGCTGTGTAGGGAATTGAAGCCACTGAGACAGAAGCAGAGTTGAAATATTTCTTTTACAGACTGAGACACAGGGCAGGGACGTGGCAGCAGCCACAGCTGGAGCCAGGAGGCAAACCTGGCTCTGCAGTGGTCTCAGGGCTGGAATCATTCACACCACTGTCCTTGCTGCACACGCACACACACACTGGGCTGGCTGCAGTTACCCACTGATGGAGAATAAGCACAATAAAACGGGATGCTCCACAGTTTTGGGAAGGGGAAGATGCATTTTAAACTTTATTTTCAGTGTGAGGGTGTCACAGATGTCCCTGCTTGTGGCAGTGGGGCTGATATGAGATAACCTTTAAGGTCCCTTCCAGCCCAAACCATTCAGTGATTCCATGTTATGGGACATGCAGAAGAAGGATTTCACACTCCATCCGTTGCTTGATGCCTTCTTTGTGAAGAATGTGCCTTGTGAAGCCAGAACTTCAGAGAGCTCAGGAGAACAGAGCAGCACAAACCTCTCCATTTTTACTCCATGACTGATGTGATGGAGTACTCTCCAATTCCAAGAGAAAACAACTCTGTGCACCAAGCGTAGTCAGTTTTGTCCTGTAGCTCCCAGATGATACCAGTCCAAGGCCACAGAACCTTCACAGAGATGTTGGTTTGTCTGATCTCCTGCCAGAGACCATCCCATTTAGGCTGAGGACAGACTGAGCCTGTGCTCCAAGGACCTTGAAACAGCTCTGGTTGGGGGAGTTATCCCAAACTTCCAGCCAGAGTGAGTTTGGAGCCTGACAGACAGTATTTTTCTGATTTCTTAATAAATGTTGAGCTCTGCTGTTTTTTTCCTGATGCTTTTATTTTTTAACCCATGCTACAGATCTCCATGGAGTTCAGGAACTTGTCAAAGGTCTACCAGGATGTGATTTCGGATATTTGTCAAAAGATGGGTGTTGGAATGGCGAAGTTCTTGGAGAAAAAAGTGGACTCTCAGCGTGAGTGGGATGAGGTAGGTGAGCCTGGACAGATGAGTGGACTGAACATGAGTAGAATCATGGACTCATTAAGGTTGGAAAAGGCCTCTAATATCATCAAGTCCAACCATTAACCCAGCATTGGCAAGGGCACCACTAAATCATGGCCTCAGATGCTGCATCCATACATCTTTATAACACTTCCAAGTAGAGTCCACCTTGTGTCCATGGAAGGAGGATACAGAGCATCTCTGTCTTCCTGCCTGTGGGAAGAGGGTTCAGCTGGGTGAGGGAGGCTGTGTGGGCTGGGGCAGGCACTGAGAACCTCCTGGTGCTGTGAGTGATGGGAGGATGGTGTGGATTGTTGGTGTTGCCCAGCAGCACATGTTTTGGGTGACCCATTACATCAGCTGTTCCCCGGGGGCAGTTTATTTGGCTGCTGGAGGCAGAGTGACACCTTGGTGGGACATCCCTGCCGAGGTGTTTGGGGAAAAGGTGTTTGTTTTCATGGCAAAGCTGAGACAACCCAGGGAGGGCCATGAGAAGTTGGCATAAAATGAACTGTCAGTTCTTTCTGAGCATCATTTTTTGTAAAACTCCCTGTGGCAAACAGGCAGCTCTTTGTAACTGCTCCTTGTATCTTGTTTTTTGCACCCTTTCCCGACGTGACACCTCACAGTATTGTCACTACGTTGCTGGGCTTGTGGGCATTGGCCTTTCCCGTCTCTTCTCTGCATCAGAGCTGGAAGATGCTATTGTGGGGCAGGACACTGAGCTGGCAAATTCCATGGGCCTCTTCCTGCAGAAAACCAACATCATCCGTGACTATCTGGAGGACCAGATGGAAGGAAGGGAGTTCTGGCCCAGAGAGGTGAGGGAAAACCTCATAAAATCACTCCTGTTGGCTGTACAGCTCTATAATAACAGTTCTCGTAAGGAAAGTGGGCTGGCAAGTTCCACATCTGTCTACAGCTCTCTAGGTGCATGTGACATGACAAGGTGATGTCTCCCCACACTGCCAAGAGCTTGTTGGGCAGCTTTATTTCCCTGTCTGTTAAGTTGGCTCTAGGAATGAGGGAGGATAAGGTTGGGGGAGATCCCAAGAGGGCATCTGGTCTGCTCCCAAGGGCAGGATTAGCTCTGCCTGTGCTGACATCTGCCTCTCTGCTCATCTTGAGGCCCTCCAAGAATTTTTCTCTCCCTTTTCCATGTGGCTCAGCTGTCTCACAGAGCATTTCCTGATGTTCAAGTGTTCAGTGCTAGGTTGGATGGAGCTTGGAGCAAACTGGTCTAGTTGGGGGTATCACTCCCCGTGGCAGGGGGTTTGGAGCAAGATGGGCTTTAAGATCCCTTCTAACTGAACCCACTCTGTGTCAGCCTGATGTGTGACTCACCTTTTCCTCGAGAAGATGTGGGGATGAGTTCCTCCTTCTTTACAACCCCCTTGTATCCACAAAGGTCACCATCATGTCTCCACATCCTGTTCTTCCTGTGTTTCTTTATCCTTGTAGTGCTTCAAGGCTCTCGTGGGTCTCTGGTGGTTCTTATTGCTCTCCCACACCTCAGGCTGTTGCTGATGTCTCTCTTACAACATGAATGTCCTTTCCAACTCCTGAGTCCTTATCTTGGTGTTTAGGTTTGGAGCAGATACGCACAGAAGATCTCAGACCTGGCCAAGCCGGAGAACATCGAGGTGGCTGTGCAGTGTCTGAATGATCTCATCACCAACGCCCTCCACCACGTCCCCGACGTCCTCACCTACTTATCCCGCCTGAAAAACCAAAGTGTCTTCAACTTCTGTGCTATCCCTCAGGTGGGCTTTCCCTTCAAGTGCTTCTTCACCATCTGCAGCCCAGCTGGTGAGAAGCTGGAGGTGAAGGAGGTTATGGATCATGTTGGTTGTAGTCTGTTTTACTCCCATCCCTCCCTTCTTTCCTGCTACCTACCATGTCTGCTGTGGGTGAGGTTGTGGCTCCACGCCAGTGTCTTGCCATCGGTGTCACTACAGCCAAGGTTGACCCCTTGGCAAGTTCCTCACAGTGCAGTAAAGGTTCTTCCTGTGTCTCCTCAGGTGATGGCCATTGCCACACTGGCTGCCTGCTACAACAACAAGCAGGTGTTCAGGGGTGTGGTGAAGATCCGCAAGGGACAAGCCGTCACTCTCATGATGGATGCCAAAAACATCCAAGCTGTCAAAGCCATCATGTACCAGTATGTGGAAGAGGTAGGTTCAGCAGCTGGCTTGGAGAGATTTATGGCTGTTCCTGTGCCCATTCTTCACGTGGAATTGGGACCATGGGTGGTGGCCCTGTGAGTATTTTCTTTGTATCCCGTAGTTCAGTGATGGCAGGGAATGTGGTTTGGGCCTGGACCAAACTGGGGGTGGTGCTGGATGTGTTGCCTTGAACATGCCCTTGGTCTGGGCCTGTGTTGAGAAGAAGAGACTGAGGCCAGTGGCAGCCACAGTGTGGCAGCAGGACCAGGGCAAGGACCAACCCCCTGTGCTGGGTATTGGTGAGGCCACATCTGGAATTCTGGGGTCAGTTTTGGGACCCTCATGACAAGAAAGTCATTGAGGGGCTGGAACAAGTCCAGGAAACGGAATGGAGGTGGGGAAGGGTCTGGAGCACAAGGAGCAGCTGAGGGATCCGGGGGAGATCAGCCTGGAGAAAAGGAGGCTCAGTGGCGACGTTCTCATTTCCAGTTGCAAGGTTCTGCAGAGGTTAAAAGTGGAGGATCAAGTGGTGGTGGTTTCATGGGAAGAAACCACCCCACTCCCCAAAAACCAAATCCAGTGAGGGTTGTTAAATAAAAAAGATATAATTTCTGCACCAGGGGTACCCTAAACCAGGGGTTATTGGGTTATTGGCTGGCCAATCCCATGGCAAGGGACGGTGACATGACAGCACCTTGGCTCATAAAAAGATCTCTGCTTGTGCCCACCATGCTAAGATTCATGCAGACAAGTATTTCAAATGCCATGGGATTTGAGAGAAAACCCCAAACACCATGGAATGGTCTGGTGGACATGGCTCTTTCCAGGCAGTCACACACTGGGATGTCACGCCTGATTTGAGGTGGGCCTGCAGCACGTTGGCAGTGAGTGAGGATTACAGGGTGAGAACACTGGTCCCAGTAACACCGCTGGTCGTGGAGGGATCCATGTGGTCCATGTGCCATCATGGGGTGCCCTCAAGAGGCAGCTTGGCTTAGTGCACTTCCCAAGGGAAACAAGCCTGGACCCATCCAGGCATCCCTTGCTCCATGGCAGTCCACTACCGAGGTTGCTCTCAAGGACACGGTGGCCCTTAAACCTTCCTCTTCCACCTGGTGTTCCCATTCCTCCCCTCAGCTTCCCGTGGCAACCATAACTCCTCCTTCCTCCTTCCCTAGATCTACCAGAAGATCCCATGCACGGACCCATCCTCCAACAAGACGCAGCAGGTCATCGCCTCCATCCGTGCCATCAGCCTGTCTGGCAGCACCATGGTATCCCGCTACCACTACTCCCCCATCTACCTGTCCTGTGCCATGCTCCTGGCAGCCCTGAGCTGGCAGTACCTCAGCACCCTCTCCAAGGCCTCCGAAGAGTATGTCCAGGCAGGAGAGAACTGATGGGCAGCAGGCGGGCAGGGGTGGGGAGACATGGTTGGCAGGTGGGCAGAGCAGGAAGGAGGCTCCTTGTCCCCTCCCTCGTCCCTGTGGGGATGGCCAGGCCTCGGGCACTGAGAGTGGGGCAAGGATGGGACCCCCTGGTGAACTGCAGCCCCAGGGTGACAGTGTGGCATTGCTGGACTCCATCCTCACCGCCCTTGCCAGCTGCTTGGATGGTTACAAGTGCTAATTGGAGTCTTATTGTTTAGGGTTGAGTATTTTCCCCCTTTCTTACCTGTTGGATGGTTTTACCTGAGGTGTTTTTTTGTTTGGTTTTTTTTGTTTGTTTTTTTTTTTGTTTGTTTGGTTTTTGTTTTTGTTTTTTTTGTTAGAATGGTTTGAGATAGAAGCTCCCGTTGCTTCTTTTCTTCCTTGAGATCTGAGGCATCTTTTTCAGCTCAGAGCTGAACAAAACCCTGAGGGTTTTGCCTCCGTTTCTTAGGCAGCCTCTTCAACATCTCTGGTACCTGCTCTGTGCTGGAAGGATGTTGCTTTGGCTGGGAGAGGAACATGCTTTCTTACCCAGGGAGAAAGCTCTGATCATCTTCTGGCCCCTCAGCCCAGGGTGGTTGACAATCCTGCAGCTTGGAAACAGGCAGAGACAGTAGTCCATTTCCGGTGTTCTGAAGGAAGCTGAAACAAGCCTTTTTAGTGTTAAATAAATGGGAGGTGGGATGCTCTGTCGATTTTAACATACCCCCAAGTTGAAAGGCAACTGTGCAACTCCCTGTCCTGTGACAGATGATCCCTGCACTGGCAAAGCCCTTGTTTTAGCAGTGGGGAGGTGGTTAAAATGAGGAGGGAGGTGCCAGCATGGCCCTCAGCTCATAACCCCAGGCCCAGCTCCACTCTTGGGTCTGGGCTCTGCACTTTCCCAGCCCGTGGGGCTGTGTGGTGGTGGCAGAGGAAGGAGTAATGGTTTGCACCCTGCTGTCCCCTCCTGAATTGCTTTTTTGGGGGTGGGCATTGACCACTCTGAAGGGCAGCAGCAATCCCTGCGCTGGGAATGCTGGAGCCACCGAGGGGGTGTCTGGGGCAGGTTTCCCTGGTCCACTTGGCTCCAGCTTTGGGTTACACTGATGTACAAGCTGGAAGGGGCTGGCTTGAAACACATCAGGCTGGACTTACAGGAGGAAACAACACTTCAAAGGGCAAGTCTTGTGTTCTTGGGGTGGATAGTTGTGTTGAAGGTCTTTACCCACCCCCTCTCAAATGCTGCTTTGCTGTTATGAAGGGAAGGAGAGCCCATGTCCTGGTACAGGACAGAGGTAGCAGGGACAGCTTGGTGGCCTTTGCAAGGTCCAGCCCCTGTGGGCAGGCTGTTCAGAAGGAGAAACCCAACTCCACAAGTATCAATGTAGATAGTTTTAAGCTGTTGTTCTAAAGAAACTTATGGTGGCTCTCTTTGTGCAGCTTCCTGTCTTGTTGAAATTAAAGTTTTCTTTGGAAAAGTGTTGGATTGTTGGGTTTTCTTCTGTCATTCCTTTCACACCAGTCATTCCCCACACAAGTTACAAGCCCTCAGCTCAGAGGCAATCCCAGTGCTTCCTTGGTGCCAACTCAGGGTATCACAGTACAGCCCTGTGTGCCACACACAAAAGGAAGAATTTTAACCAGAGTGAACAGCTGAAGAGCAGTAAATTAACTCTGAAAGGAGCTTGCCCAGCAGGCAGCAGGAGTGGTGGCACAGCTCCAGTGCCTTGGGTGCATCCTCCTCCTCAAGGGATGCTGGGCACAGGCCTGGCTGCCCCCTGATCCAGGTTGAAGCACCTTTCCCACCACCAACTCAAGCCCCAAGCAGTGGCTGTCACCAGGAGGGCCAGAGGACACAGCTGGGACTGACCACAATACAGGAGGACACGCAGGAGATTCTCCTCCCTCTGCTCTGCTCAGGTGAGCAGATTCTGGAACCTGGATTAACCTGCCTCCAGCTCTGGATCTCAGCATCAGAAGGATGTGGAGCTGCTGAAGAGTCCAGAGGAGCCTCTCTGCTCTGGAGACAGGCTGGGAAAGCTGAGGGGGTTTGCCTGGAGAAGGGAAAGATCCAGGGAGACCTGAGAGCCCCTTTGAGTGCTTAAAGAGGGTCTAAGGGAGATGGGACAAGCATCTGGAGGGACAGTACAAGGGGGAATGGCTTCCCACTACCAGAGGGCAGGGTTAGATGGGATATTGGGAATTGTTGGCTGTGAGGGTGGTGAGGCCCTGGCACAGGTTGGGCAGAGAAGCTGTGGCTGCCCCATCCCTGGAAGTGTTCATGGTTCAGGTTGGATGAGATGTGGAGCAACCTGGGCTAGTGGAAGGTGTCCCTACCCATGGCAAGGGGTTGGAACTGAAGGATCTTAAAGGTCCCTTCCAACCCAAACCATTCTATGAAGACACAATGGTCTCACCTGCTTCCACAGTAGACAGTAATCTGAGGTGGTTGGAAGTCAAGCAGAAGCAACCAGGGGCCAAGAGACAAGACACTGGAGAAATCATTTATTGGCACCATTGTTCCAACCACATACAGCACAGCTCTGGCTCACTGGTGTCTGAGTAAGCAGAGGTAAGGGGCTATTTTACAGGGCATGGGAGAGCCTGCTTCAGGGGTTTCAGCCTGCAGCCTCAGCTCAGTAAGATACTTCTTGCTTTAAAATTAAAAAAAGCTCTTTTGCTATATTAGTGTTGTCAAATCACATGAATTCCTCCCACACAACTACTCCACCTCCCCCCAGTAACAAAAATAGGGGTTTTTTTCCTTCCTTTTTGCCTGTGGCTCAAGGAAAAAAAACCAAAAAAACCCAAAAAACTTCAACTGTGTGAAAGTCAGTGAGATACCTCTGCATGAGCTCCCTGCAGCAGGCTTGGGAACCACCCCTCAGGTCAGCACGCAGCACTGGAGACCCCAGAGCACCCCAATTTGGGATGCTGCACCCTTGCCCAGGTACAACCTGCTGCACACACCAAGCTGCCCAGCCATGGATATAAAGTGGTTTGCTCTTTCCAGTGTCCTCCTAGATGCTGGCAGGGTATTTGATCAAAGGCTCATGGAGCTCCAGCCAGTCCCTTCCCCAGGATCAATAACCCCAGACTACAGTAGATAAAAAAGCAAATGAACAGTTGAAGAAGTGGTTTAAAAAGCCAAATGGATGGAGCAGAGCAAGCGATGCACAAAGGACTTGGTGCAGGCAGCTCTGGCCAGAGCCAGCCCCACATCAAAGTTCATCAGTCCTTTGTCACTAAGAGGTTTAAATTTAGCCAATTCAAGGCACACACTAACATTCTCTGCTTGTTTTGGGTCCTCAGTCAGACCAATCCAGCCAGGGGTGCAAAAACTCCCCCTGGCCATGGCCTTCCAGCAGGATCCATCTCTGCTGCCCCAGCAAGTCCCTAATCCCAGCACAAAGCTACTGCTTCCTGCCCTCCCAGTAACAAACTGGGCTGGAAGGGCTCCAGGCTAACCAAACACCAAGAGGCCAGCGAGCTCTACAGCAGTCCTTTGAGCAGGGAATGCCCCATGGCTGCAAACCACCAGGAGCAGAAGGCTGGCAGAGAGAAGTTCCACCTCCAGCTCCAAGATACAATTAAAAATACCTCGAACAAAAACCCCCAAAAATTAAAAAAACAAAAACAAACAAAAAACAAAAACAAACAAAAAAAAAACAGAAAAAAAAAGAAAAAAGAAAAGATAAAAAGCTTTAATAAAGTAATCTCAACTATAGTCTCTTTGAAGGGGGGCGGTCTCTGCACCCAACCCACTATGAGTTAAAAGCATCAGGGACTCAGGATTATCTGTGGTTTGATCTCAGTTACATCCTCTTCCAGTACTGCTCCGTCCTGGGGATGCCGGCCACAACCTCGGACTCGATGCCACAGTGGTCCTCCCCTCGGAGGATTTTGAAGAAGCCTGGAAGCACACCAAGAGCAAAACTCAACCTCCCCACCACGCCCAGGAGGACAGGGAGGGGGTTCCCTGTGGTGTCTCACCATTGTCCCCCCAGTCGGTGTTCCAGGAGTTGGCAACCAGCCAGTACGGGGTGTTGTTCTCCACGCCCCAGCCCAGGATCCGGATGGCGTGGCCTCCAACCTGCTCCCCAGACACGTGCTGGTACACCCCTGCAAGGCAACACACCCCAACATGTCCATGGGCACCGTGTCTCCAGGCCACGGGGCACTGACAGCTTGTGGGACACCTGATTTGGTGACCCAGAAGGTTTTTGGTTAAATGTGAACCTGAAATGTAAGAGTCTGGAAGAAGGAATTTTACGTGGGGAGACAGTGGCAAGGGGGAATGGTTTTAAACTAGAAGAGAGGGGATTTAGATTGGGTGTCAGGAGGAAATTCTTGGTTGTGAGGGTGGTGAGGCCCTGGCACAGATTGCCCAGGGAAGCTGTGGATGCTCCATCCCTGGAATTGTTCAAGGACAATCTGGATGGAGCAACCCGGGCTAGTGGAAGGTGTCCCTGCCCATGGCGAGGCAGGGGGGTGAAAGAGGATGAGCTTTAAGGTCCTCTCCAACCCAAACCATTCTGAGATTCTGTGACTGATGCTGAACACCAGCTCAGCACACAGGACACCCAGAGACACTCAGCAAGGGGCCCAAAAGTAGTTCAGAACAAGGAATTGCAGTCCTTGTGTCAGGGTTTTACCTAAAATCTGAGCTATTGTTCTCAGCTGGGGAGGGAGAGGTCCACATTGGGGTTCCCTCCCTGATCCAGTGCAAAGCAGCAATCCCCCTTGCTACAGACCAGTGGATACAGGAGATGGCATCTGCCCATGGTCTTGCCATACCAGATCCTCAGGTGAGAGCTTGAGATCTCCTGTCAGACTTGAGCAGAAGGACAAGGGCCACACAAGAAGGACCCTCTGGACAAAGAAGAGAACAGGGCTGCCCACAGCCCCAGTGCTGGTGCTCACCAGACTTGTACATCAGGAAGTCCTCATAGACAATAAAGGCTCCTTCCACTGGGCCATTCTTGTAGATCTCAGCCATGATTTCCTTCTCACTGCGAGGGACGCCGTAGGATGTGATCCCTAGGGAGGAAAAAATTCCCCACCCTTAGGACTGCATTGTCAGACCACACAGGGATTGGATGGCTTGACTGAGGCTGCTCAGGGTGACCCTGCAAGAAGCCTCCTCTACTTAAATGCAGGTTAAACTCAAACCCAGCTGCTCCAGAGACAGTGACAGTCATTCAGGAAAAGCGGGCTTCCCTCTTCTACAGAGAATTATTTCATCAGAGTCCTATTCTGTACCCAAAGACCTATTCCACAGATAAGGGAAATTTTCCCCCTGTATATCCTAAAAAAAAAAAAAAAGTAAATCTAAATTACTTGAGGCTAATACAAATCTGGATTAACTTAAATGTACAGGGCTGTATACTGCCAAGGAGCCAGAAGGAGGTGGCTTAGACACCAGGCAGGGCTCAGCACCACACTCCTCAACTCAGCCACATGCACCATGAGGGACTCAAATCATTTTCCCCACCTCGGGTGAGTCTCAACAAATACAAGTTCTGCATCTGCCAGGGCTGATGTTTGCTCCAGGACCACCACACCAGAGTCCCCAGGGACAAGGTACAGAACACAACCATCATAAACCAGCTTAGGAACAGGTCCAACCCTGGCAACCCCACCAAGCTGCCCCGAGGAGCAGCTCTGGAGCTGTGCTGGAGGTCACCTCTCCTACCATAGTGCTTGTCCTCCTTGTAAGAGGGTGAGTATCCAGGTTCGCAGTGCCGGCTGCATCTTGGGGTTCCCCCTCCTTCGCCGGTGCAGGGGGGCCGGGAGCCATTGACGTGGTGCTCGCAGGGTGGGATGGAGTAGGGACGACAGCCTGTCAGGGACAGAGGTGACATGAACTGGCTTGGCCCCAATTTCCTAACAGCCATGCTGGAGTAGACACCAGATGCCCCAGGAAAGGGCCCTTCTAAAGATTCAGGAACCCCATAGATGAGTGGGATGCAAGAGTAGGTCTTCCCTTGCTAGACGGGCAACCCCTCCATCAGCAAAGGGTTTCTCTCTGGACCTGCATCCCACCACTTGCCTCTTGACAAGGAGATGGAAAAGATAGAAACATGATGGAAATATGGCCATGCTCGGAAGAGGCAGAGGTTTCCATTCTGGAAGTTACTTTTTGAATGGGAAACATGTTGAGAAGACTCCTGACCTCAGCCAAAATATACTGAACTGGTCCAAAGCCAGCAGCAACAAAAAGTTCACAGCCTGATTCCTTCCTGCTATGGAAGCAGGAGCCTTGTGGGATTGTTAAGAGCTACTGGCTCCCTTCCCAGATGGGAGTCTTGTTTTCAGGAGCTGCTCAGGGATTCTTGTCCCAAAGGACTGACCAGAAGCAGCCATGGGGACAGGAGCATCCAGCTGCTTGCAAGAGTTGCTCAAGTTGAGCCCAGACCTGAAGGAGGGAGCAGCCACAAGGATGCAGACCAGGACAGAAGCACCCTGAAGGACATGAACCTTAACCAAGCAGAGATGCTCCTCTTTGCTTTCCCAAGGGTATCTGCCAGGACTTACCCACGTGGGAATCGTAGAGACCCCCAGACACGAGGCCCCTCTCTGTCCAGTACCTCCAGGCGCCAGAGGGGTAACCACCATTGCACCTGGGGGAAGAGGCAGCAGTTCCAGCCCCAGCCAGCTCACAACCATCCCATTTGGGGGGAGGCAGGGGAATGGAGCCTGCTTGGAGAGCTCAAGGAAAGTTTTGGGCATATGGAACTTTTTTCCAGTCTGTTCCTGCCTTCCCCAGGATTTGCCTTGAGACACCAAAGCCTCAGGCAAGGAGCTAAGTGCAGCAACACCTCTGAGACTCAGTGCCTCCTTAACAGGTCCCTGATCAGCATCTCCTGCCAGGAGCAACAGGACTTGGAGACCCAACTCCCTACCTTGCCCTCAACAGTTGGAAAAGCCACAGGCAAAAGACTGAAAAGATCCTGAAAAGTGAGGATCTGGGACTATGAGAAGATCCCTCCCTTGGCTTTGGCAGCTGCCAGCTCTGCATGGGAGAGCATTGCTGCATGCTTGCCCTCCCTCCACCAGCCATCATCATCCACTCTGCTGGGAGCAGGATGTGTCCCTGAGGGACTTTCAACTTATGAAATGACCTTTAGGTTCCCACCTAACTCCAGCACTCACAGCACAAACCTCTGGTGGAGCTTCCTGCTCGTTAAGGAGACCAGGAAAACAGAGGTGAGGCCATCAGCATCTCTGTGTTGTGTCCCAGCTTCTCCCACCCACCTTCCAAGTGCACAAGGACCAGGAGCAGCTCACCCCATGCCACACTCGAAGCCACAGCACGACAGCAAGTCCTCAGCAGAGACCTCCACACTGACTTTGGCATTTGTGTGAACACAGATTCGGTCTGAAATTGCTTCTACAGCGCCAAAAGCCTGTGGGCAGCCCCAAAACACCATCAGAGCTGGACAGAAACCAGGAAACCTCCTGGCAAGGAGGGCAGCCAGGCATGGGCCTGGCTGGGAGAAGCCACCAAGGAGCTCAGACACTGCAGGATCCCCCATTCCCCCACAAAGGGCAGCAAAGATGTTCCAAGGGCTGGAGCCCCTCTGCTCTGGAGACAGGCTGGGAGAGCTGGGGCTGTTCAGCTTGGAGCAAAGAAGGCTCCAGGGAGACCTGAGAGCCCCTTCCAGTGCCCAAAGGGGCTCCAGGAGAGCTGGAGAGGGGCTTTGGACAAGGGCCTGGAGAGACAGGACAAGGGGAGATGGCTTCTGACTGCCAGAGGGCAGGGATGGATGGGACACTGGGAGGAAATATTACCCTGTGAGGGTGGGGAGGTCCTGGCACAGGCTGCCCAGAGGAGCTGCGGCTGCCCCATCCCTGGAAGTGTCCAAGGCCAGGTTGGACAGGGCTTGGAGCAACCTGGTCTAGTGGAAGGTGTTCCTGCCCATGGCAGGGGGGCCAGAACTGGATGAGCTTCAAAGTCCCTTCCCACCCAAACTATTTCTGTGATTCACCAGTTCAGGGGCAAACTCAACAGCATGTTTTTTATCCATTAGGACCATAAACTGCACATGTTCTTACCCAGCAGGAGCCACAGGAGCCCTGGTCTCTTATCTCACTGATGGTGGGACAGTTGGGCCACTGTGTCCGTGAGTCAAAGTTATCAGGCAGCTCCATGTCTGCAGCAAAGTCCACCCTGCAAGTGAGAAGAGGGAAGTCCAGTCAGGAACACCAGTGCAACAGGACTGGGTGCACTGGACCCTTCAACGTCCTCTGAAGGTGACCTGGAGGATGAGGGCTCCTGTTATTTGCTTGCTGAAGGAGCCTACATCCTTCTGATGTCCTCAGGCCAGGCCAGCAGCTCCTCTAGTATGTTTATTTTCAAGGAGAACAGATAGCACCACTGCTCAAGTATCTGGCAGGACATAGGAGAGATGTCCTGTGCATGCTCTCTACTTAATTCCATCCATGATGTCCACCAGGCTGCACCCATGGGAATGCTACTCACAGGCTGCCAGCAGAGTCCCTCACCCACTCCAGAGACACCTGGAGGACCCACGAAAAGTTTTCACAGGAGCTTCTCCCAGCACTCACCTCTCAGGGAGCTTGGGCCCACCCATGAAGGTGCCACAGAGCTTCTTCACATAGCTCATGTCAGCATTGTGGAAGTTGTGCCCTGCCTGGGAAGAGACACACAGAGGTGGGACACAACTCTTCACAGCTACCAAGAGCATTGCTGGGACCAGCCTGGTGCTCCAGAGCTCCCTGAATCCCCACCAGAGTCTGACACTTGCTGTAAAACCCAAGGGTCAAGAGCCAACTACCCACAGACACAGAACACTGTCTCTTCCAGGATCAGCCCATCATGACCTGTAAGGTCCATCTCAAGGCTTTGGCCACAGCAAAACTGGCCAAGGAGGGTTTGGACATGTCATCAACAGAGCTGGACGCTTGCTGCTTGTTTCCAGCCTCCTGCAGAATTTCCTCCTCTTACATTGCTCCTATTCCACAAACTCAGCAGTGCTCTGCTCCAAAGAGGAGAAGCTCCAGTTACTGTCACTCCAGGAATCCCTGACAGCATCACCTCACCAGAAAACTCAACCAGGACCAGGGCTGGTTTGATGTCACCAATACGGTGAGACTCCCAAAGCTCAGCCACTGAATCCCACGAAGAGACCAGTAGCAATGTATCCAAAAACCCCTCCTAAAAAAAAAAAAAATCAACCCAGTACTCACCTTCCAGGTGGTGTTGAGCTTGTTTATGTGGTTGACCAAGTCACTGGACAGAGGAGGGTAGGAAGGAATGCTGCGGGCACTGGCCAAGGCCACCAGGACACACAGGATGGACAGGGACGGCCACATCTTGGGACACTCCACCTGCAGCCAGATCAGAGCATCATTGGAAACTTCCCAAGGTGGGCTCAGACTGAAGGCAAGGCCAAGGGACCGTCACAGCAATGAGTGGGAGGATAAAACACATGGCTGCACCAGGTCCCGTTAATCCCCAATTACCCCAAAGGTCAGGAGAGACACGGAGGCAGAGGAACAACCCCCCTCCTGCAGCTCAGGAGAAATGAGACAAGGCAACCCTGCTTGTTGATCACGGCAGGATTAGCAGCAGCAGGAAAAGGAAAACACTTTTTGAAGCAGTTCCAAGGGATTTGGAGGGTATTAAAACCTGTGTTTGCTTCCACAAAAATGGAGAATAAGGACTAGGAGAAGGAGAAAGTGACATCCCACATCCACGGCAAACCACAGGCAGGGCTGCAGCTTTGGGGACTCGCTGACTCCTGGCCCTCCTGCAGTGCTCTTCCTGATAAAGATATCTCTCCAAACCACAATTCTGGACTTTATGGCCTCATTTTGGCCATCCTGTTGCCATGGGGACCCTGATGGGGTCACAGTGCCAGGTGTGACCCCCTGCCCATGCAGAGGGGGGTCCACAGACACTGGAGCTGCCCGTGGCTGCTGCCCCCCTGTTCCCCTCCCAGCAGGGCTTTTCACCAGGGAGGTGCAGGGCACCAGGAAAGTCCCAGTTTGGGGAACAGAGACACAGGGGAAATCCAAGAGCACGAAAGAATGGACCACAGCCTCCAGTGAAGGAGCACAAGCATCACCCACCCAAAGGTGCTCCAGAGCTTGGTGGTTTCTCTGCCCTCCTGCAATATAATTCACATCCAATTGTCCAGCTCCAGTTTAACCCCACACCAGCAGCCAGTGCTTGTTCCATGTCCCCACAACCGACTCAGACACATGACCAGGCCACAAGCTCCTCTGTCTCTACAAACACACCAGGGCACCCTCCTCCTCCTCCTCCTCCTCCAGACCCTCCCAGCTCCCTCCCACCAACCCCCACACCCATCCCGAGCTTGGTGAGCATGCCAAGACCTCAGATACTCCACAGCAGAGACATTCAGGCTTTAATTCCTGCTCATCTCAGCCAGCTGAATGTGTAATCACCTTTGCAAGCCTGGGCTTAAAGTGGACACGCAGCTCCTGCCAGCAGCTCTCCAGCCCCACAGCAGCAGAGCTGGATGAGCAGGGCATGGGAGACTCCCACACATCTCCCTGCTGGCTGCTTCCACCCACTCACAGCCAAGTTTAGACTTTCCAGAGAAGAAAACCCAGCAGGAGTGTCCTACTTTCTACCAGCAACAAGCCCAGGCTTTTTTTTTTTTTTTTCCTTTTCCTCTCCTACTTCTATCATTTATTTCATTTTGTCTCCCCTCCTTCTTTGTGCTTTCGAGCAGGATGCTCAGGAAATGAAACAGCTGAGTTTCTGCAGCAGATGGGTGCTCCTACCCCTACATCTCACCTCTCTGAAGTGGTTTCGTGCATATTTGCTTGCTTAGGGGTTTGCCAAGGCAAGGGACTCGTTGGCATTGCCAGTGTCCCCACCACACTCCTCCGCTCACGCAGCAGGAAGGAGGTTACACCCAGAAAAATAAACACACATTTCTAAGACTACTGTGGGTTTTGCCTTGTGCCCCTGGAACAAGGCCACAGGTCATCAGCCTGAGCTGAAGCAGATTTTAATAAAGAATCTTATTAAAAAAACCCCAAAACCCAAAATGCATACACCAAAAAAAATCCAACCCCCCAAGAACCTCTGTACTTCCTGCAGTCAGCTTTGTTTTTTCCGTAGCAGAGGAAAGGAGGAGGCATTTCTGAGGCCAGAAGTCACATGAGAGACACTTTTGAGCAGGATGCCTGTAAATTTGCTGACAGAATGAAACCCACCCTGCAAGGCATTGATAGGCTGCTCACACCCAGCTTTTGAGGGACAGACAAGGGAGATCTCACATCCTCAGGTTACCAGACCACACTCCAGGCAACCTGAAACCAAAGTGAAAATAGATCCCTGCAGTTTCCCCTCCGACTGATGCTTTGCATCTGCCCCATGACATGGCCCAGGGCCAGCAAACCAGGCAAACCAAACAGCTGAGAGCCAGCCCTTGTTTCAGCAAGCAAAGCCCTGCCAAGTCTCTCTTCGGGCCATGGGATAGCTGGAGTTGTTCACTCTGGAGAAGAGAGCACTCTGGAGAGATATGAGAGCCCCTGCCCGTGCCTCCAAGAGGGGTGGAGAGGGACTTTAGCAAGTGCATGGAGGAACAGGACAAAGGGGAATGGCTTTACACTGAGAGAGAGCAGGGTTAGATGGGATATTATGGAGAAATTCTCCCCTGTGAGATGGGGGAGGCCCTGGTACAGGTTGCCCAGAGAAACTGTGGCTGCCCCATCCCTGAAAACATTCAAGGTCAGGTTGAATGGGGCTCTGAGCAACGTGATAAATAGTTAAAGATGTCCCTGCTCATTGCAGGGGGTTTGGACTATATAACCTTCAACCATTCCTTCCAACCCAAACCTTTCTACTATTCTATGAGGTCTCCTTCAGCCATGGAGTTTTGGGGGGAGGTTGATACTCTCAGCTGACTGGCATGGAATATCCCAACATCTGGCTGGAAAAGGAAGGGGAAATCCTTGATCTCACGGGATTTCTTCCTCCCTAATCCCCCTTTCTCTGCTCCTCCCCAGCTTTAGCCAGTGCCCTGTGTCCAGCAGATCTATAAATAGGGCACACAGGCACGGGACTGGCAGGGTGGATTCCCACCCATCCCCACCCAGTCACACGCAGTTGGAGCCACCGCAGCAAGAAAAAGCTGCTGTTTTCCACCATCACCCCCTTTCCCAGCTGATCTGAGCTGCAAGAGCTTCCTCTGCAGCAGCATTATCAGGCACAAGCTTCCCCCACCACCTCTATCTCCTCCCTGCAAACGCTTCCCCCACCACCTCTATCTCCTCCATGCAAACCTCCTCCCCACCGAAATCCCACGGTTGTTTCAAACACCACCAGAAGAGCAGCACCAAACGCAGAGTTGCGTAACAGCTGCTGCACCCCACAGGTACCTGCTCTTCTCCATGCACAGTGAGCAAGTCAGAGGAGCTGCCCCAGCAAACCCAGGAGATCCCTTCCCTCCGCAACCCTCCCAGGACTCCAGAGGTGCCTCGCAGCTTTGATAACCCGCGCTAAGGCTGTTTTCACAGGTCACATCCCACCACAGCTCGTTGGCCGGAAAACAAAAACAAGGCTGCTGGATCTCTTAGGGCACGGCAGCTTCACCCTAGAAAACTCTCCAGGGGGCAGGAGGATGTTTGGGGCTTGCGAAGAGCCCTCCAAGCTGCTTCACCTTCTCTGGAGCAGAGAACCCACCCAGCTTTGGGATCCTAAGCTGCAAATGCGGTTTCTTGAAGGACGAGCAAGAAATAGCTACCCACCAGCACACCTAGCCCTGGGCAGGAGGCTCACAATCAGCCACCTGGTTGCTTAAAAAAGGAAATTCGGGCCACCTGAGTGCAGCCCTTGAGCCTCCTCTCCCAGCCAGGCAGGAGGAAGCACTGAGGCTGAAGGCTCTCCCACAAGAGCTGCTCAGAGCAGCTGCGAGGGAGGAGAGGATCTGAAAGGACGTGGCTGTGCTGGTGCTGCAGAATCCACCCACATCCCTCTGCGCTGCCGCAGAGGAGGAGGAGGAAAGGAGACACCACCCAGGTGCTTTCTCCATACCTCTCAAGCAGATGTGAGAGCCAGGGGCAGTTTTGTGCCTGCTTTCCCAGGGGACAGAGCTCCAGCTCTGTGAGCCACGTTATTCCCAACATCAGCAGGATCCCACACAGCAGCCAAGGGAGGTGCACAGTGGCCACCACAGCAAATCCTTTCACTGCTACAGAGTCACACCATGGAGGTCTTCTTCAAACCACCCCAAAAATCAAAGCCTACAAGTCCCATTTAACTTTTGTTATGGAAACAACCCAATCCCAAAACCGGCTATTCCAAGCCCAGCTCACATGACTCAGCTGAGTCAGGTCAGACCACGAGATAAGTGACAGCCTTGAAGCGACTCAGCTTCTTCATCGTCTGGGACAAACCCCTCCAGGCACAGACAGAGGCACTCACACACCCTTCTCCAAGGGTCTGAGGAAGATAAAAGCTGTCCCACCTTCAATTCTACAACATCCCCCACCCCTCCAGAGCCAAGGGTGCCCCTCCAGGGTGAGGTGTGCTCAGCAGAGCCCAAGTCATGTGTCCTCCTCAGCACCAGCCCTTGGTCCAGGCGGGGCTTTGTCCTTTGTTCTGTTTGCCTGGGTTTGTCCATGACTCCAAGCCACAACAAAGCAAACCCTTTAAGGAGACGATCCAGCTCAGCTTGCTGTGCTGCCAGGTGAGCTCGGTGACACCAAACCTGTGGCCTGGTGACTTCATTACAGCTCTCACTGCACTGTCAGAGCTTGAATTCTCTTTTTTCCTTTAAGAAAAAACACAAGGCACTCTTCCCCGCACTCACTCCTCTGCAGCAAAGCCAGATCACAAGCACAGGTTGGATTACAGAATCCTAAAAAGGTCTGGCTTGGAAAGGACCCTAAAGTTCACCTAATTCCAACCCTACCAGACCAGGTTGTTCAGTATCTGGCAAAATAAATCCATCCTGAGAAGAGCTGCAGTGCTCACCTCTATAGCTTCCACACAGAGGAAGCATATGATTCCTCCCAAATACAGCTGCACTGGTTTTTTTTTCCCCTCTTCTTACAGTCCAAACCCTAAACCAGAGTCTTGCACAAGACCCCAGACACTGTGCTACGGAAATCCCTTCACCCGCAACCTGCAGGGAAATGCCCGGAGGAAGCGATCTTCGCTGTCTCACGCCTGCAGAGCATCCCTGAGCATGGGATACAGGGATGAGGGACTCATTCCAGGCCAGAGAGACGCACGGCAGCTTCTCCAGCGCCATTCCCAAGCCACGGTCCCGGTCCAGACCCGAGCTGGGTTGCGATCACGGGATGTTCCCAGGGTGCCAAAGCGACCTCAGAGTCAGCTGACGAGCAGGGCTGCGGCGTTTTCCCTGTTTTTATTATGGAAACAATCCTTCCTCTCCCTTCCCACTCCTTTTACCGAAGGCTGGATGATTTTTGACGGTTCATGGCATTTTCCCCTGCAACAACCCGCACGCCGAATCCGCCGCGCAACCCCCTCCTGCATCCCGCATCCCGCGACCTCATCCCCTCCCGCATCAGCCACGGACAAAACCCTCGCCCATCCCCCCCCAAAAAACCCCAAAACAAACAAAAAAACCCCAACCAACCCAAAACAAACAAACAAACAAAACAAAAAACCACAAAAACAAAACCAAAAAAAAACGCCGCTGGGAAAAAAAAAGGCAGGAGACGCTGCTTTTCCCCAGGGATGTCCTGCAGCCCCCCCGGTGCCGTGGAAAGGGGGTGCCACATCCCCCGCCCCGCAGCATCCCCTCCCCTTACCGGTCCAGGTCCAG
>VXAU01004319.1:41252-80782 GCA_013399695.1 Formicarius rufipectus | reverse complement strand
CCCGCCCCCGCTGCCTGCTGGCTTCCCTCCTCCTGCCTGTTTTCCTCCTGCTGCCTGCACCTCTCCTCCTGCTGGAGGACTCGTCCGTCCCGTCGAGTTTTCCTACCCGCAGTCTGCCTGCATCCCTCCTCAATCCCCCCAGCATCACATCTCCATCCTGCCTGTATCCTTCCTCAATCCCCCAGCATCCCATCTCCATCCTGCCTGCATCCCTCCTCAATCCCCCCAGCATCACATCTCCATCCTGCCTGTATCCTTCCTCAATCCCCCAGCATCCCATCTCCATCCTGCCTGCATCCCATCTCCATCCTGCCTGCATCCCTCCTCAATCCCCCCAGCATCACATCTCCATCCTGCCTGCATCCCATCTCCATCCTGCCTGTTTCTGTCCTCCTGCTGGCCTCCATGCCATCTAGTTTTCCAACCTGCCTGCAGCCTTCCTGTGACTTTACTCAGTCCTACCTGCATCCCACTCTCTGCCATCCTGCCTGCTTCCCTCCACCTGCCAGCCTCCATCCTCCCTGGTTCTCCTACCTCCAGACTTCCCACATCCTTCCTCAATTCCACCTTCCCACCTCCATCCCCTCTCTACCCTGCCTGCATCCCACCTAGTTTTCTTCTTCCAACCTGCCTGCATTCCTCCTTAGTCCCACCTGCATTCTACTTTCATCCCTTTTCAATCCCACCCACAGCCTTTCTGCTCCCTTGCTCCATCCTGTCTCCATCCCATCTAGTTTTCCTCTACCAACCTGGCTGCATGCTCCTCAATCCCACCTGTATCTCTCCCTCTGCTCTTCCATCTTCATCCTGCCTCCACCCACCTGCATCCTGTTTTTGTCCTACCTGCTTCTCTCCTGATCCCAGCCAGCCTTCATCCCCATCTAGTTTTCCTCTTCCACCTGCGTCCTTCTTAAATTCCACCTGCATCTCCCCTGCTTCTCTCTGCCATCCTGCCTTCATCCCACCTGCATTCCAGCTCCGTCCCTCCTGAACACCACCCACATCATGCAGGTTGCCCAGAGAAGCAGTGGCTGCCCCATCCCTGGAAGTGCCCAAGGCCAGGTTGGGGCTGGGAGTAACCTGAGAATAGTGGGAGATCTCCCTGCCCATGGCAGGCGTTGAGATGAGATGATGAAATGAACTTTAATTCCAAACCAGTCATTCTGTGATCCTGCCTTCTTCCCTCTTCATCTTTTCTCCATCCCTCCTGCTTCCCACCTCCATCCTGACAGCATCCTTTGAAGTTTTCATCTGGAAACGCAGCCAGATTTTAGTGTGTCACTGTGCTAACTGACTTTTCCCCCTCATTTTTGTTGATTTTCAGAAGAAGTGTGAACAACACAGAAAAATCATGTCAGGAGCCACTTTCAAGCCCTGTTCTAAACAATAATGATGGACAAAGCTTCTCTTTAATGAGAAAAAACATCCATTTTTAAATTTATTTATCACCCCTCTCTTTGGAATATATTCCCCACCACTCTCAGACCATTTGGCCTGGAATAGGGAATTATTAATCAGTGATCAAAAATCAGTGAATATATTTTTTCCCCCTTGGTTCTATTTATATCCAGTCATTTTAAGCCATTTTTACATTGTAAAGATTGTTTTTGGTTTAGAAGAGTTCCTAGTGAAGTGATTGAAAACAAGAAGAAAAATAACGCACACTGCACTTGATTGCAGCCCCAATATTTATGCAATGAAGTGGAAGGGTCTGTGCTGTGTTTAAGTGTTTTTATTCTTCAATAGTCTGTGTGTGAAGGCCCTGAGATCACTGCTTACATTGCATGTAATTTTTAACCACCCTTTACTATGTTTTTATTTATGCTTCAGCAATTAAAAAAAAAAAAGGAAAGAAGTCACTTGTATCCTGCCAGACCTCCTCTGACTCCACAGGAATTTTCCACTCGTCTTGTAAGGATGGATTTCAGTTTTCCATATTGTCTCTGAGGTTTTGTTGACATAAAACACAGGAAAAATAACCTGTTTTTGTCCTGCCCTTTGTGCAATCTGTCTCTGAAGGTCTCGGAGCCTCCAGTCATGTGAACATGCCATGGGACGTGGGGGAGTTGGAGTCAGGATGTAACTAACACTGATTTCCCCCAGTAACTTGCTGCAGTTCCCACTTTATTCCCAACACCTCCTTATTTCCAAATAGGTTTTCACCGACAAGTTACATAATAGTAATTAAAACCCTGTGTAGCCTCATAAAACAGCTTTTATTTGCCTTGTTGGGGATCACAGTGGAGCCCATCCCAGGCCTATGCTGGTGTCCTCCATGGTCTCTTCAGGAGAGAGAAGCCACCTGCTCTTCTGCAAATATTTTCTGTCTTTCTCAAGGAACAAAAGTATGAACTAAAACTTTGCACAGAGTGCTGACTTTTTGTCCTCTTTGGGGAAGTGTCAAAGTTGCTGTCCCTTTTTCAGTTGGTTTGGGCTGTCAACACGCCAGTTTTTGAGATGAGTTAATAATTTTTGAGATAAGGTGCTCCAAGGACTGGAGCCCCTCTGCTCTGGAGACAGGCTGGGAGAGTTGGGGGTGTTCACGTGGACAAGGGAAGGATCCAAGGAGACCTGAGAGCCCCTTTCAGAGCCTGAAGAGGCTCCAGGAGAGCTGGAGAGGGACTGGAGACAAGGGATGGAGGGACATGACACAGGGAATGTCTTCTAACTGCCAGAAGGTGGATTAGATGGGATATTGGGAAGGAGTTATTGGCTGTGAGGGTGGTGAGGCTCTGGCACAGGTTGCCCAGAGAAACTGTGGCTGCCCCATTCCTGGAAGTGTTCAAGGTCAGGTTGGATGGGGCTTGGAGCAACCTGGACTAGTGGAAGTTGTCCCTGCCTATGGCATGGGGGTGGAATGAGATGATCTTTAAGGTCTCTTCTCTGCCAAACCATTCTGGGATTCTATGATAAGCTGGTTTTACATATGATGCTGAATGCAGCCAGAAAGTTTCCCCATTGGAGACTTTCCCAGGAACCTGTAAATGCCATGTATGTTTTTTTTTTTTTTAGTGTATCAGAGAAATGAGTGGTGTTTGCTGAGGCTTTGGCAAGCTTCTGCCTTTGGAGCAAAATCCACCACTACAGGAATGTGATAAGGAAAAGGGTCAGGAGGCCTTGTGCAAACTCCTCTTATCGTTTGCTAAATCACTGCTGATTAAATCATGGCATGTCTGCCTCAGCATTGAGCAGCAAACAGCTCTTAATGAAGCTTCTGCAGGGCCAATACCTCAAAGTTTTAGGAAAATTACCCTATGCATATTCATCTCCCACCTTAAAAAAAAAAAAAAAGCCCTAATTAATGCAGTTATGGGTTTTTTTTTCATCTTCAGGTTGAAAATCTTCATTGCTTTCAACGAGGGTATGAAATGCAGATTTATTTAATAACCAAATAGCTTGCCTTGGGGTGGGAGTGAAGTGTGTTCCTCTCTGAACCCAAAGCCTGCCCAGTTGGGCTGCCAGACATGCTTCAGGGAGTATCAGCCCCGGTTTTTCCTAATTCACTCTTTTCAGCCACCATTAAACACTAGAATTTTGCCACCAAAGTAGCACTGTAATATTTCCTCCTGAGGTTCTTTTGCTCTTGGCTTTGTGCCCTCTTGGAGCATCACCCCTGGCAGTGTGCAAGGCCAGGTCGGATGGGGCTTGGAGCAATCTGGGCTAGTGGAAGAGTCCCTGCCCATGGAGATTGGAATGAGAAGAGCTGTAAGGTCCCTTTCAACTCAAGTTTTTCTATGATTCTAAGATTTCTATGGCATGATTTTGCAGCTGACTTGAACAGCCTGGCAGAGGCAGAATGTCTGTGAGGTCTTGATGAGGATAATAATGGTTATTCCACATCTCCGTCGGCTGCCAAAGTAAAATACTTGCCCAGGGCAACTGGTAAACAGGATTTTATAAAGCTGTAACCCTGCCTGGTAAATTCTCACTGGAAGGGTTGGACACTGATGTAATCCTCACCTCTCCATGGCAGATGGGACATCCTGACTTCAAATCCTTCCTCTCATTCAGCGTCTGCCAGAGTCACTACTGGAGAATGTGGCTTTTAAAAGTTCACCAAAGCATGCCTTGGACTGGCTGTTGGCTAATTCTGCTGGATTTAGGCTTGTCTGGTGGAAGCTGAGGGTTTGTTGGCCAGGTTTTTCAGTCCAGACAGAAAATGAGCTTTGCTGCCTGCATTGAGCAAGAGGGTGGTCAGGCTGCCCTGGCTGATGGGGACTGCAGCTCCTGGGGTGAGTGGGAGATAAGGAAAAGCATCAACAGAGCTAAATCCAACATTCAGCCTGGATTTCCATCCATGCAGCAAGACAGTGGAATCTGGAGGTGGTGTCTTGGCATCCTACACCCCCTGGACAACCCTTCAGCCTTTATGCTGCTGATGCTGCTTACGAGGCTGAAGATCCTTTCTAGCTCTGGAGGATCCTGAACCATCCTCCCCCTCTGCTCCCTGCAAATTTGTGCAAACGGGGAGCTCTGGTTCCCTGGAAATCCCTGCAAACGGGGAGCTCTGGTTCCCTGGAAATCCCTGCAAATGGGGAGCTCTGGTTTCCCGCAAATCTGTGGAAATGGAGAGCTCTGATTCCCTGCAAATCTGCGCAAACAGTCGGGGAGCTCCGGTTGCACAACTCAGCCCAGCCGGCTCACGAGGAGGCGGGTGACTTCCCCGGGAGATGACTCAGGAATAGATGACATAAGCAAAAAGCTTCTTCCCAGCCTTGCCGGGACAAATCGAGTCCAGGTCTGGGTGAGCAGCGAGACTGTGAGGAGAGAACCTGCTGGCCCTGGCTGGGTGGGGAAAGGCAATGGCAGGGACATTCTTTGCTCCTGCAAAGTTTACCTCCCTTTGCACAGTGACAAAATTGATCCTTAGCACCAGCATAAGATAAAATCCTTGTTTGAATTGCACATTAATAGTGTTTTCTCTATTTTCTGTTGACAAGCCCTCCTTGGTTTGCTTGCTCCATCCATTTTGTCTTCCTGGGGTGTCTCCCCACCTTAGTCTTCAAGCAAACACAATCTTCTGTGACCCAGGAGGTGCCCAAGTGTGGAAGTGTCTTTATTCATGTCCAGCAGGTCAAAGAGGCTGAGAGCAAAACTCATCCCACATCAGGCTTGAGACAGACCTTTGCAGCCTCACAGTCTGAATGTTACCACTTGCCTCTTCAGTGTGCCCAAACATCTCTCCCCTGCTCTCCCAGTGATTTTTGGCTGCGGTACTCCTGCAGCCAGAGGTGGAACTTTGTGTTTATCAGCTCCAAGCTGATTTTTCCTCCATGATCTTGACAGATTTTTGTAGCTAGGGGAACTTCTTCCATTTACTCTGTCCCTTGGCAACACCTTTCTCAGCTGTTCTGACTGGAGCAGCTCCCCAGTGCTGTCTCCTTGTCAATGTGGGGCTGGTTGGGGCAGCTGCTCTGGACCCAGGTAGTCCAAGATGTTCCTCTTGGAAAACACCTTAACTCCAGGACACCTTTCTCACGTGCTTTTCATGCAGGATGCTATGGAATCATTTAGGTTGGAAAAACCCTCAAGTCCAACCATTCCCCAGCACTGCCAAGGCCACCACTAACTCATGCCCTCCAGTGCCACATCTGTATGCCTTTTAAATCACTCCAGGGATGGGGACTCCACCACCACCCTGGGCAGCTGTGCCAGAGCTGGACAATTCTTTACATGAAGAAAATGTTTCCAGTGTCCAACTTAAACCTCCCCAGGCACAACTTGAGGCCATTTCTCCTTGTCTTGTCCCTGTTCCCTGGGAGCAGAGCCCGACCCTCCCCAGGTCTCCCCTCCTGTCAGGGAGTTGCAGAAGGTCCCCCCTGAGCCTCCTTTTCTCCAGGCCGAGCCCCCCCAGCTCCCTCAGCTGCTCCTGCTGCTCCAACCCCTTCCCAGCTCTGTTCCCTTCCCTGGACATGCTCCAGCCCCTCAGTGTGCCTCTTGTCTGAGTGGCCCAGAACTTTCCCCAGGACTGGAGGTGCCTCAGCAGTGCCAGCACAGGGACAATCACTGCCCTGGTCCCACTGGCCACACTATTGCTGAGAGAAGCCAGGATGCCAGAGGCCTTTTTGCCCACCTAGGGACACTCTGGCTCATGTTCAGACATGCCAGGCAGGTTCAGACATTTTTAGAGCAGATTCTATTGTCTCATTTTCATCTTTGGTCTTGCTCTGGACATGCCCCAACCTCCAGGAAATTTCAAAGTGGTGGGAAGTGCTCAGAGCTCAGCTGCTCTCCCCAGGCACCTGATCACGTGCTGAGTTTGTGCTTTCAAGGCTCCAGTCTCTGTCTTTCCATCCCGTGACAGAAAGTGGGAGCTGACTTCCCCTCTGTGCCCATCTGTGGTCAAATGACAGCTTTGTGTAAGATGGGGATGTCTAAAGATGAGGACAGCTCTTGTGCTTCAAAAAGAAAGTTTCAGGTGACCTTGGAGGAGGAAATCCACTGAAAAGAAGAAGTGAGAGAGGAGCAGGGACACTGACACATGAAAATTTTTCTGTGGGTGCTGTACAGAGGGAAAGCAAAACCCCCTCCTTCTGTGTGCTTTGGACTTCTGCGGGAACACCGTGTCAGTACCTCCCGTCCAGAGCAACTTTGACATCCTGACTTTACTGGCAGAGCTCTGGGCACAGCTTGTTGGGGGAGTATTTAAGAATTTTGCCATTCTTTGCACTCTCAGAGACTGGCCATGGCCCAGACAACAGCCTGAGCAAGGTGGGCACTTATCTCTTGGCTGGTGGGGCTTCCTCTTACACTTACCTGAGTCTTCCCTCATGATACAGGGTTGGGAAGGGGCTTTCCCAAAGCATCTGGCTAAGGAATGGGGCTGCGATTGCTCTTGTCTGTTCAAAGAAATCCCCAGATTGTTATTTGTGCCACTGACTTTGTCCCCATCTCTTGCTCTCTCCTGCTCACAGCATGAACCACGCATTGAGGGGGAGTGGTCCTTAGGCCAAAATATTTGCTCTGTGTTGAGTTTGGCTTTGAAAGATGATCTGATGATGGAGACTGTGTCTTGCATATACAGAGTCTGGGTTCAGGGAGAGGCCAGTTTCTCTGCAGAGCCATTTTCAGTGTCTGCTTGGCAGAAGGGAAATTGAGACATGAAGGCTCCATCCCATGGTGAGTCCACATGGAGAAAGCCTTGGCCCATGGAGAGCTCTGCAATGGCTTTGTCTGCCTGCAAAACCAGAAGGGCTGCTGGCTCCTGAAAGGAAGGGAAACCTCCCAGGATTCTTCAGAAAAGGGTGTTTTTGGTGCTCCAGTGAAAGGTTATCTCACCAGGCACCGTGCCAGGAGCCCAGTGACGTGGGAGGTTCCATCACATGCCACCAGCCTCTCAGGACCTGTTTTCTCTTGGAAACCCTGTTTTTCCCCTGCTCTTTGCTTTGTTTATACATGAGCCTCAGGGGAGAAATGGAAATAGGAGAAGTGGTGGGACTGGAAATTGGGGTCATTCCTGAGGAGCTGGGACAGGAAGGGCAAAGTGCTGGGAGAGTTTTCTGAGGGTCAGCAGCAAGGAACGGGTGAGACAGGACACGTTTGGGATATGGGGAAATTGGAAGCATATTCAATGTCATTTTAATTTATTTAGAAAAAAAATGTGCAAAATGAAGAAACCAATGGCGCCAGAAGGGACAACCCTGCAAGGAGGGACACTGTGCCATCCATCCCAGCAGGATGAACGTCGGGAACTCTGGATTTGCTGGATGAGATCAGACCAGAGAGAAAACCTGTCTGGTTCAGGCTGCACTGCTTTTGGAGCCATCTCGTGGTCCGGGAAGGTTTTGCAAAGGGGTGTTGTGGAGCTTATTTCCTCGGCCAGGCAGGGAGCTGCAGGGTCGAGCAGCTCCTGCTGCGGCTTCCCAGGGAATCGTGAGTTCTGCCCCTGGACCAATCACTCCGAACAGATCTCGTTCCCAGAGGATGATTTCCATCACCTTCATCCCATGTCTGTTTGGGAATTGCCATCCTGAATCCCTCAAGGGAGTCGGGCTGTCTCATCCCGTCTCATTTTAAGCTCTTATGGGTGAAGGTCTGTCGCCCAGCATCCCCTCCAAGGGAGTGGGGAGGTACCTTCACCTTCAGCCCTGACCCTCTCCGGGCTTGATCCTTGCCCTCTGTCCACACAGAGCATTTTGAATGGTCCCCTCCTACTTCTGCCCCTCCCTAAATGAAACAAAGGCAGATCCATATCAGAGGTGAGGAAAATCAGGAGGTGATGAGGTCACCTGAGCTGCAGCGTCCGTATCTGTGTCTGCAGGGATTGAATCACATCCCAGCCCAATGACACTTTGTCAGATGCTCAGGCAGGGGACAGCATTTAGTGGGGCCACACCGGGAGCACTTCATCCAGCTCTGGGGGCCCCAGCACAGAAAGGACATGGACCTATTCGAGTGAGTCCAGAGGAGGCCATAGAGAGATTCCAAGGGCTGGAGCTAATCTTCTCTGGAGACAGGCTGGGAGAGCTGGGGATGTTCAGCCTGCAGAAGAGAACGATTCAGGGAAACCCCAGAGTCCCTTCTAGTGCCTAAAGGGGCTTCAAGAGAGCTGGAGAGGGACTTTGGACAAGGGCCTGGAGGGACAGGACAAAGGGAAATGGCTTCTTCCTTCCAGAGGAAAGGGTTTGATGGGATATTGGGATGGGATTGTTGGCTCTGAGGGTGGTGAGGTCTTGGCACAGGTTGCCCAAAGGAACTGTGTCTGCCCCATCCCTGGAAGTGTTTAGGACCAGGCTGGATGGGGCGTGGAGCAACCTGGGATAAGGGAAGATGCCCCTGTGCCCACGGGAGGAGGGCTGGAACGGGAAGTCCTTTAAGGTCTATTCCAACTCAAACCATTCTATGATTCTTTGATTTAGCAAGTACTGACATGCAGAGAAACTGGTGGGAGCATCTCAAGAGCCTGCTGGCAGCTTAGCAAAGCAACTGCAGAGTCCTGCTGCATCCCAGCACAGAAATAAACACAGCAGAGCCTGAAATGCAGGGGCGGGGGGATGAGGGGGTGGTGTGTGTTCCAGGAAGCTGAGCACCATAAAAACCTTCATGGGCAAGGGTATGATCCTCTATAGCTGCCAACCTGGCTGCCCAGGATCACTCCATGGGCTGTGGTGAAAGGCAGGAATCCCTGGCACAGCTTGCTCAACAGCTGCAGCTGCCATCCTGGCTGGCACAGGCAGGGCGTCCAGCTGGGAACAGATCTTCCCAAGGCATGCAAAAACGGGAGGAGTAAGAGGCAGCTGCACACTGTCCTGTCTCACCGGGGCAGGGGAGTTGGGAGAGGTTTCATGTGTTTTTTCCCCCTCTGGTCTTGCTGCCACAGGAGAGCACAGGAGGTGTCAAAAACGTTTTTAGGTACTTCAGTGCACCAATATCACTTGTTATCAGTGAGAGTTACCATTTTAAGCAGACTGTCGCTGTGGGTTCAGAGGGAGAGGATGAGAACACATTGCTTTGGACCATCCCCTGGGCAGAAGAAAAGTGGTGCCAGCTCATCCCAGAAATCTACCCTTGGAGATGAGGACTGTGAAGGTCTGGGAGGCAAGCATGTGTCCAGCACAAGGAGCCAAGCTGGCCATGCACAAGGGTTCTAAAGACTTACAAATTATCTGTGGAGCATGAGGAGCTCCACAAACAATGAGCCGCCTCCCAGCTTTACTCTGGAATTACCCCGAGAGGTATGTGAGAACATCTTGCAACAGCCACATCGGGCTGGAGGCGGCTGCAGGTTTTCTCCCAGGGCTGATTTCCAAGGTCACTCCACCCCCGCTGCCTCCCCAAGCACTTTCCAACCAGCTAAATCATTCTGATAAATTTAGCAGGAGGAAGGCAGCAGGGTTGGCTTGGGAGGAGTGGATGGAGCTGGCTCTGAGACAGCGAGCGTGTTTTGTGGTTGTTGCAACAGAGTCACGTGCACGTGTTTAAACTGAGATCTAAGTGTAAAGTTATGCTGTTTTGTGACTTTGGAGAAGTACAGAGTTTTGGAGGGGAAGTTGGCAGATGGGATTTTTTTTTTCCCCAGTTGATGAGGTAACAAGTCAGCTAGATTGAAATGGGTCATCTTTAGTTATGAGGAGACCTCTTTCACCAGGAGAAAAGGTGGCAGAGGTCCCAACACACAGCCCTGGTGCACAGTCATAGAATCATGAATGATATGAATGGAATTTAATGGAATGGAATAGAATAGAGCTATCTCAAGTTATGCCTGTGCTGTAGGAGAAGTTGTGATCTTCACTTCCCTTCTACTCCCCGTTATTCCTCCATTTTCCTCTTCCAGGGCCTTTTCCTTTTCTGCTAAGGCATCTTTCCCCATCCCAAAGCATCATTTGGCTGCAGGAAGTTCCTTGGAATGGTGAGTCTCTGGGATGGGGAAAGAGGTGGTGGTGTCTTCTGGCTGCAACTTCCACCTGCTCACCCATGGGGGATGGAACTCAGAGTTTGAGGGCTGACAAAACACAATGAGTTCTTCCCAGAAGGGGCTCCCTGCATTTTCCAAGCATCTGCAGCCTCTCCAAGAACTTGCAGCTGACAAACACTATGTGTTGGTGTTTTCAAGAGCCACAGGCTCCTGAGACTGGCCCACAAAAGCATACAGTGGAGGACCTGTGGTGGTCCTCACACAGCAGGCAGCTGTCCCGTGGGGTGGGCTGTGTCACTGTGGGTCTGTGTGTCCACCAAGTGCCTGTAGATCCCACCTGAGCAGCAAAGGATAGCCCTGAGTCTTTCCAGCACCAGGCACAGCGAGGTCCTAACCCTGAACTGGCACCCACCTGAGGTAACAAGCACCAAAAAAATGAAGGGACCTTCCCCTGGGAACTTCTGTGTCAGGGCTTGGCTCTCCTGATGCTGTGTCCCTGTGGTCTTGAGCATCTCCCTCACCACAGTGCTGAACTGCACATCCCAAGGTGAGCAGGGGCTGAACAAACAATTGCCCTCCCAAAAGGACATTGGCGCCTTCTGGGACAGCCCAGACTGATGTTTGTGCCAGAAGACACACAAACACCTCAGCTGAGCAGCCCTGACCTCCTCCTCCTCCTTCCCCCTCCAAGAGGCTTTTGCTGCTTATCTCCCTGGGGTAACCCTTGGGGGAGATATTCTGAGAGCCCAGTGCTAGAGTTTCCTCCCAGTGCTGTTTCCTTTGGAGTGGGGTCAGCACTGTCACCCTCTCCCAACGGGCTCCCACGGGATGCCCGTGGTCCCTCCGGGATCCTTGGGGCTATCGCTGGGAGGACATTGGCCAGAGGAGGAGGAAGCACTTCGACAGGAGCTGATGGTCCAGGAGCCAGGGAGGCTGGAGGGTGCTGGATGAGGAAGAAAAACAGGAAGGTGGTGGCAGATAAGGAAAAGAACCTGGAAGAGGAATATGGAGGGATAATGGAGGGTAGGAGGGAAATGGGGATCACGGCTTCTCCTGCAGCAGACGCCGTGCCGCGAGAGGAAGCTGTTGAAACAAAAGCAGCCTGGAAATATCCTTCTCATCGTGTTGGGAAACAGATCTCAGCCTCCCAGCAAGGTGGGAACTGGGGATGCCTCACCAGGCCTGGGTGCAGGGGATGTCACACACCCACCGGGTCATACCTGGCTGGGAAATTTCCAAAGTACGGCCCTGTGGGAAAATGTTAATTAGCCTGTTGTGAAGGCTGCTAATTAAACTGTTAGTGGCTCCCTTTCCCATTCCCATTGTGTGAGACAAGTCACTGCCTTGTGCAAGCTGTCCCTAAAGAGGGACAATTCTGGGGCCAGGACAGTCCTGGAGGTGTTCAAAGCCTGGCTGGATGGGGCTCTGAGCAACCTGGTCTAGTAAAAGGTGTCCTTGCCCATGACAAGGGGTTGGAATAAGATGGTCTTTAAAGTCCCTCCCAACCCAAACCATTCTGTGTTTCTCCATTTCTGTGTTTTGATGTGAACCAACCTCTTAGCCTCCTGCTGGGGTGAAACATGTCAGAGAGAGGGGCTTGTGTCCATGTCCCAGGGGTGTCCTGCCTCAGGTCCCCTGCGCTGGTGTCCTGGTGTTTAGTCTTAATATGGAAGAACATAACAACTGTGCTTCCTGATTGATTCCTACAGCCATCACCACTTTCTGCTGATCACTTGGTCATATGATCATTTCCAAGGTCTCACCTTGGGGCAGGTTGCAGTTATGGCCCATGGAAATGTTGTCCTTGCTCCAAGACACTGCCTTTCTTCCACACCTGTCCATGGGCTTACCATCTTCCACTGTGATTATTGCAGCCTGTGATGTAACCCTCCCCAAAACACATATGGGAGCGGTGGAGAGACACCTAACACGGTGTTCCTGAAGAATCATTTCAGGTCTGAGACCCTGTCACTGCAGGAGAGCCTACTGAGAATGTACTGATGGCCAAACTATGCTGAGGACTTGTTTAGTTCTGTGCTGGAAACTGAAATCTCAGCCCGAGAGTCACAATCACGAGTGCACAGGGAACTTGGCCAGGGCATGGTTGGTGATCACATCCTGGGCATGACGTGAGTGTGGGATATGAGAAAGTGGTGCCTGGGATGGGCCATGACAAGGGACAACTGTGATGAAAAAGTGCATTTATTTTGTGCATGGACTGCATGGAGAAGCAGTCCTTCCTTTCCCCTCCAACACAAGAAGAATGAAGTGAGTGATATGCAATTCATCCAGCTCTGGGGTCCTCAGCAAAGGAAAGACATGGACCTGTTGGAGCAGGTCCAGAGGAGGCCACAAAGATGCTCTGAGGGATGGAGCCCCTCTGCTCTGGAGACAGGCTGGGAGAGCTGGGGTGTTCACCTGGAGAAGAGAAGGATCCAGGCAGATCTGAGACCACCTTCCAGTGCCTAAAGGGGCTCCAGGAGAGCTGGAGAGGGGCTTTGGACATGGGCCTGGAGTGCCCCTTTAGGCACTTGAAGGTTCTAAGGTCCTGGAGCCTGCTCTTCTCCATGCTGAATACCTCTTGGGCTCAAAGGACAGTCCCAGGCACCTGAAGCCAGCTGAGATATCGTGACCTCTGGGGTCAACTCACAGACGCATGAGCACAACCCATTAAAAGATATAAGGATTGCTATTTTACTATACACAAGAACCAGTTTCTTTCTGCTCCTGATGATGTGTGGTGGTTTGTCCTCGGACACTGGGCCAATATATTCCTGTCTGGTTCCAATTTCCTTGTGCCATTGTGTCTTGGTCCATGCAAGCTGGTCCATGCTCCACCTGTGTTGTCTAACCCATGGCCTCACTAGTGGGGTCCTTACCTCCTGTACCATTAGTTCACCATCCTTGGTGCAGGTACTACCCCTCCAGAGCAAGTTTTTCCCATCTGATCTGCAAGATGCAAAGACAGAGGATGACAAAGAGATGGCCTAGGAGCATCTGGGCAAGCAAACAGCTGGAGATGTCTCTGACCTCTGCCAGGCTGCCACCTCTTCAGACCAAGTGAACTGCTTATGTGCTGGGTGGTCATGTTTGGAAAATCATCTGGAGGTCTAGAAAAAAACCTTCCCCCCTTCAGTTGCCTGGATGGGCAAACAGCAATCTGGCAAGAAGTCTTCTGTTCTCAGGTGCAGCACAATATTGACATGGATGAATTGTGCTTCTTTACAGATAACAGAGGATTTCACAAAAAATGAAAGGAACCTTCTCCTTCCCCACACTACCAGGGGATATTTCATAGAATCATAGAATGTTTTAGGTTGGAAGGGGCCTTAAAGTTGATCCTGTTCCACTCACTGCCATGGGCAGGGACACCTCCCACTATCCCAGGTTGCTCCAAGCCCTGTCCAACCTGGCCTTGGACACTTCCAGGGATGGGGCAGCTACAGCTTCTCTGGGGCAACCTGTGCCAGGGCCTCACCACCTTAATTTAAAAATTTTTTTGTCATACCTAATCTAAATGGATTCTACTTTAATTTAAAAGCATCACACCTCATCGAGTCGCAACAGACACTGCTAAAATGTTTGTCCCCATATTTCTCTGCCTTATAGCACCACCTTCTCCACAAACCTCATTACTTGCTCTAAGGCTGACCACTGCCCTCATGAGAGTGGCACTGCTGCAGTCTCATGTGTGAGAAACCCACTCATCTCTGTCCCATGCCCAAGTCACACAAGGTTTCCACAGATATTCCGAGATCCATTTTTATCTCAGGATGACCCGACTGGTGGTTTGGGGGCTGGCAGTGAGTGGTGGGAGGATTCTACCCATCTCTGAGAGCATTTTTGAAGTTTTTTTACCACATGACTCTGGTGAGTGACAGGGCTGTTGTGGGGGGCTGATAACTGGATTAGCTCAAGCCAAAACTGCTTCTGCCTACACTCAGCAGGACCTCTGTTGATCCCCCACTGTGTCAACTCACAAAATCCAAGAGACCCTTTTCCAGCCTGTGCTTAACCCACCACAGTCATTCACCCCCCAGAGGACTCTGCTAACGAACTGTGCTTGAGGAACTTCATCTCCCAGCAGATAAAGAGCATCATCTCCCAGCAGATAGCAGCTCCCAGAGGAACAGGCAGCCTGGGAGGGATGATGCTGATGGTGAAACCTCCCATTAATCACAGAAGCACAGCCACCACCTCCCCAGCCAAGCTACCAGAACTAATCACAGCACTGAGCAGACAAAACATCCACATTTTCCCCCTGCCTTGTGCTCCCATGTGCTTTCTCTCCATGTGCTCTGTGTCAGGACATGTCTGGTGCTCAGATTGGGCTGCCCCTGGAACTGTGGATCATACACTGAAGGATTGTGTTGTCATCCAGCCCTTTCCTTGGAAACATCAGTGTGGAGAGTCTGTAAGGCAAATCCTTAACTGTCCATGATGGAAAGAGACCAACAGGCAAATCAATCCCTGTGCTCCTTGGGGAGATAAACATGTTCCCATGCCCAGCAAGGGGGATCTCAGCTTCATCTTTGCTTTCAGAGATGTCTCCTTTGGGCAATCTCCTCCCCATAGTCCTAAAACAGCATTGCTCAACTTCCTGCCTGGAACCAAAACCAGAGGAGTGTTTCTTGGGCTCTCCTTGCAAGCAGCAGCTTGGAGGGAGAGGTCATTTAATCTCTGTTTTTTTCCATCCCAGGAACTGTGTTTTAATTGAGGTGGCTGCTTCCAAAGGCTGCTATGGTCCAAGCAGAAACCCAGAGCTTGGGAGAAAAGGAACAAGTGACAAACTTGAGACATGCATGAAATTAGAATAAACTCAGTGATTTCCAGAGCAAATGTACAGACCCACTGAAATTAGGAAGAAATTCTTCACTCTAAGGGTGATGAGGCACTGGAAGAGGTTGCCCAGATAGTCTCTCCATCCCTGGAAGTGTTCAAGGCCAGAGTGGATCGGGCTTTGAGCAGCTTGGTCTAGTGGAAAACTTTGTGCCTGTCAGGGGAGTTGGAACTGGATGGTCTTTAAGGTCCCTTCCAACCCAAATCTTTCTATGATTCTATGAAATCACACCTGCATCCTCAGCAACTTGTCCTGCTGACCTCACTGCCATGTGTTACCCGTGCAAGTGCTGCCAGCTCCACACCTCTATCTGAAGACTCACCAAGTCTTGTAGCTCCCTATGGTGGTTAACCCTAAACCCTTATCATCATCCAGCTGAACGTTTGGTTTTGTCCCCACAACTCCTGTAGCACAAACCTTGCTGTTCCTTGGTGCTCCAGGACCACGGCATCAGGTGCTCCAGGCTGGGGATGGACTTCCAGGCTTGAAGGACCATCCCTTACTTCTGCTCCCTCCATCTTCTCCAGATGAAGAGGGAGAAAGCCAGGTTTCAGATTCTACTCTACCAAACAGAATTGTGGGTCAGGACTTCTCCTTCCTAGTCCTTCTGGAGTTTTTGGAGTGACCACTGCAAAACCCCAGTGAGATGCAGCACACAGTTCACCACTGCAGTCACAGTGATGGCATCCCAGTTGTTTTGTCCTGGTCTGATACAGATGGGATTTTTGTTACATTAATATCTTTCCTGCTGGCTGGAGGTTCCCCCAGCCCTGGGAAGGATCTGTCTGACACCAAGGAGGGGTCATAGCCCTCGGGGTCTTGCTAGCCTGGCCAACATTTCTTGCAGAAAGTCTCTCCAGTTTTATGTACTCCTGTATGAATTGGGAGATGTGTTTTCAGGAAGAGTGTTTTCGGATCTTACCCAAGGAATTCAGGACTGGCTCTATTGGGCCAGGAGGCTTTAGATCTGACACAACAGATTCAACAACACATTCCTCCAAAACTCCATTTTCTCTCTTCTTCTTTCATAGATTTGGGAGTCATGGAGTGGGTGGAGGATGAGGTGGGTGGGCATTTATGCCCATGCACCTCCCTTCCTTTCCTCATCCTCCCCACCACCCTCCCCACCACCCTCCCCAGTCCCTTCCCCTCTTCTCAGCAACGATAAGCTTGCTGATGGAAAAAATGTTGTCACACATATCTCACTTCCAGTGTGTGGGAGTCGCTGATAACACCACAAAGATCTGGACCATAAAGCCTCCTGACAGCTTTTGTGTCCATCCTATGCACAGGGAGATGGTCCTGGAGGAAGGACTGAGCGCTTGAGGGGCTTGGAGAAGGGTCCTGCAAGTGGTGGCACTGGGGAGGAGGGTGGACAGAGGGAAAAGGCTCATTCACCCTCCCTCATCTGGGGTTGCAAAGCCATTCCCCTGCACATTCCCCAAATTCCTCACTGCCCCGAGTCATCTCCAAACTGAGAGCCACGGGATTTTGGCTTCAGGTGGCTTTGCTGTCACGACGGGGAGGAGCCTGGCAGCTGCTCACCACAGTGTTTGTTTTGGAGCATCCAGCGCTCTGTCCCTGGGGAGAGGGGGGCTGTGCTGCTCCGGCACTGCTGTCCTTCCACGTGGGGCTGCCAAAAGAGCCCAGAGCACCTTGCCAGAATGGTGAAGTCATTTATTTATGCCTAGGAAAGAGATGTACTTTATTACAGCTCCTCTGAGCCACGAGGGCTGACCCAGTGCCAGGCTTTGGCTGGGATGTGAACAGCCAAGGTTTGCACGGGGCAGTGCCAGTGGCTGCATTGCTTCTTAGCCCCCTTGCTGGGGTGTACAAACAGGGCAGCAATTTATTCATGTTAAAAAAAAAGGTGCCAAGGTTTTGCTGGCAGTGGTTCATTTGACCAGCAGAGTCACAGAATCACCTACGTTGGAAAAGACCTCCAAGACCATTGAATCCAACCTGTGCCCAGTCCCCACCTTGACACCCAGCCCAGAGCACTGAATGCCATGTCCAGTCATCCCTTGAGCATCTTGGGGGATGGGGACTGCAGCACCTCCCTGGACAGCCCCTTCCAATGCCTGACAACCCTTTCAGGGAAGAAATTCTTCCTCATGTCCAACCTGAACCTCCCCTGGTGCAACTTCAGGCCATTTCCCCTTGTCCTGTCCCTTGTTCCCTGGGAGCAGAGCCCAACCCCTGCCCAGTTTCCCCCTCCTGTCAGGGAGTTGCAGAGAGCCAGAAGGTCCCTCCTGACCTACTTTCCTCCAGGCAGAGCCCCCCCAGCTCCCTCAGCTGCTCCTGCTTTTCCAGCTCCTTCCCAGCTCTAGTCCCTTCCCTGGACACGTTCCAGCCCCTCAATGTCTTTCTTGTTCTGGGGTCCCCAAAACTACCCCCAGGACTGGAGGTGCCCCAACAGTGCCAGCACAGGGGATGGGCACTGCCCTGGTCCTGTGGCTGCACTACTGCTGGTCCAAGCCAGGATGCCACTGGCCTCTTGCCCACCTGGGCACACCTGGCTCATGTTCAATCAGTGCCAACCAGCAAAACAAGCCAAACAAGGTTTCCTGGGCTCCCTTTGCCATTTACAGAGAGAAGAAAACCCTTGTAGGACTTAATTCCTTGCTGCATGGAGCATTTTCTTCTGGTTCCAAGGGAACTGTGGAGGCTACAGAGATGGAGACCTGTGCTTTGTAGATACTCAAATTGTTTATCCAGTATAAGGGCTCAACTCTGCCTGAGATGAAGCAGCTCTTCTCAAAGAGGGCTTAGAGTCCCTGAGGGTGACTCTGATTTTATAGCACTCCTAGTTTTTCAGTATCTATTTTCTCACTGTGATTCCAATAACTGAGAATGACTTTTGCAGAAAATCTAATTTATTCCAAGCAAAAGAAAATGAATTTTATAAATTTTCCAACTGGAAAGACAACCACTCATTGTTTAGGTTTCTGTCCTGTACCTCAGGGGCTGTAGATCCTCTCCTCAAATTATCCATTTTCCTCTAAAGCACTGATCTCCAAAGTGAGCAAGATGATGCCTCAGAATGGAGGGTCTGCACATGTGTGTGTGTAAATACTCTTTCTAACATTAACACAAAATTAAATACATTAAAAGACCATCAATGCAGGGAACTCTCTCCTTGGGCTGCAGCTCTCGTGTCCCACAAAGATTTTCCCTCCTGAGGGCTGTGTTGTAGGAGGTAGGAAGCACAGTTTGTTCTGGATTTAACTAGAAATATTTCATACTTTTCTGTTCAAACCATGTTTCTGGGGGAGATAAGAAAATAGGTGGTGGTATTAGGGTTATTGCTATTTTATGGGGAGTGAAGATTTTTCCATTTCTGGTTGGAAAAAAATTGCCAAAAACTTTCAGAGAAGGACACAACTCTCCATCTCAAAACCATTTCCACGGTAAATTTGTACCCAGCTGTCCTTGACATCACTCCTGACCCCAAACTCTGGGTATGGGACAGACGGATTCACCAAACTCCCTCTGCTCTGACCTCCTCCTTTGACGGCAAGGGTGGGGGTCTCCTAACCCTTTTCAGATGGTCACATGCAATCTTCCAGGTTGTCTGCATGGGATACCAGAGGTTAAACTTACCCAGGTCTTAGGAGAGGCGGAGCTGAGTGACAGCATCGCCCTTTATTCAGCCGCGCTTTGGCACGGAGTCGTTTTCTTTTTTCCCCTCTCGGCTCCATCCTGCCGGGAGCGATTTCCTTGCTGCCGGTGAGCTCTCTCTGTCTCACTCTCACACAAACACATCCATGCCCACACCCAGGCGTCCACGCCTCTCCCAAGGCTCACATTCAGGGGCTCCCCACCTCCTTTCCCTTTGCAACCCCCGGCATCCCGTCCCCGAGGTGTCATCCTGCTCCTGATAAGGCGCAGAGACGGCTGCCAAAGGAAGGCTCCCAGTTGCTCCCGGCGCCAGGCTGGGTAGAGGCAGACGTGTCTGACCACCCCCTGCCTCCTCCGGCAGCGCCTGCTCCTCCGAAGGGCCAAAAACAGATGACATCACCCCATGGTCGTGTCCACCCCCTCCAGCATCTCTATCAGCCCCACCGAGAGGCATGTGCGCGGAGGAGCGAGGAGGAAGAGGGAAGGCAGGGGGAGGAGGTCAGGGGGAATGGAGGGAAGGCAAAGGCTGGAGCTGGAAGTTGGTTACTTTGGCAAGAAGACAAGGTTCTGCAAAACCTCACCGGCTAGACTTCAAAAAGGTGGAAAGACCGGAGGCTCGTTTCTGGCAGGTCTTGTTATCAAGGGGAGCCTTATCTCTCGATGGGGATGATGGCTCATGTGAGCCGGAGTGGTTGCTAACCTCTGGCTGAGCTTTGCAGGGCCCCGTGGAGCTGAACGTCGCTCATCAGAGAGGAGAAGCATCCAGGAGAGGGGACTGCACGAAGGCATTGCCCCCGTGTTTGCAGCCTGCAGAGCTGGGAGCAAGGATGGAGTATTCCAGCACGGAGCCCACGGGAACCTGCACCCTCACGGGTTCAGTACATGGTGGTAGGAGGAGTGAGGGAATCTTTCCTTGCTCACAGTCCAGACAGAGATGGGACAGATCTACACTGGTTGTCCACTGTCAACTGGTTTTACTGGTTTCCCTGTTCCCTCCAGGACAAGACTGGTCCCCCTGGTTAGATAGCAGAGTGGGCTTAGGTCAAAGCCAGGCGTGTAGCTGGAGTTTTTAGGGTGGGAATTTTGTCCACCTCATTGCTTGCATGTCCTAGGTAGCATAGTGGGTGTTTTTCAGAGGTGGATCTTCCACCCTTTCTCTCTAGATGACTTTTGTATGGTGTCAAGTCACCTCTCTCCTCACACCTACAAGACATGTCTGTTCTTGCTCATCCTACACCACCTCCTTTTTACCTCACCACCTCCAAGGTGAAGACTTGCTTCTTGGGTGCTGCTCCAGACCACATCTTGACAGGCAATTCCCCTTCCTTCTTCGTTCAGAGTCAACAACATTTACTCCATGGTGAGGAGTTGCTGTAAGTGAACTTGGTCTTGGCCCATTCCACTCATAACTCCAGTCAATAGATCAGCATATGCAGGAAGAGAGTCAGTGATGTCCCTCATGTGATTTGATTGGCATCTATTCTGTGAATCATAGAAAAATTTGTGTAGGAAGAGACCTTTAAAAGTCATTTAGTCCAAACCCCCTGCAAGGAGCAAGAGCATCTTCCACTAGATCAGATTGGATAACATGAGTCATATACCCTGGTTCACCTTGTTGCTGCTATGGGAGAGGAAGAGGCACTTCTGGGGGGCAAATCATACCTCTGCCTTGGATTCATCTCTTGGAAGAGGATGGATCCTGCCATGACGTTTTCTGAGGAGAGCAAGAAATTGAGTTTGAGAAAGGCTGGGGCCAAGACAGAGATGGGCTACAAGAGAGGCTTCATTAACTGCTTGAACAAGCCCAGCAGACCCCTCTCTTGCTGCCACTCTAGAAGGACACCCCTTGGTCCTATATCACATCTGCCAACCTTGTGCAGATGTTTTGGATACCCCAGTGCACCTCAAGCAGCACCAAACCCCAAGTGTGAGTCAGGGCGGTCCATCTCGGAGGGAAACACAACTGCACTCTGCACGCAGGAGGACATGAAAATCAGCAGGTTTATTGGTGATAGACAAACCAAGCGTGGAGGTGCCTGAGAGCAGATCCTACACATAGCTGTGGCTGCAGGGTCACTGGGCTGGCTCTCCTGGGGGGTTGGGGTCTGTCCTGGCGTGGCCACTGTCACTGGCAGCAGCGCAGGCGGCCGTTCCCGCAGCTCCCTTCCCAGCGCTCCATGTGGAAGCAAAGCCTCCGGCAGTGCCCACGGTGGCTCCTGCACTGCTGGGTGTCTGAAAGGCCTCTGGCTGCTGGGGGAAGAGGACGGGAGACCTGATCAGGAGGCGTGAAACCCACTCGGAGCCCTGCTGTGTTGGTGGCTGAGCCCATGTGAGATGCTTCCAGTTGGCAACAGGGAAATTCAGCTGGACTTTTCAAGGTCTCTTCCAACCCAAATTTTAATATAGCTTCATAGTGAAGGTCAGATGTGCTTGGGAGGAGCAAATCCCTCCTGCCAGCACTGGGAGTCTCCTGACAACTGGCCTAGGTGACACATCCAGGTTTGGGCTGGCTAAGTTAGGTTAGATGAGTTAGGTGAGGTGCATCCCTTGGGCAGCATCAAAAGAGAGAGAAGTGTAATTTGAAACTGGTGTTTTATCTGTTGTTTTATTTGGTGGGGATTGTTTCTTTTGGTTTTATTTTGTTTTGGGGGGGGGTTGTTTGTTTGTTGATGTTTTGGGTTATTTTCTGTTTTGGCTTTCTAAATCTTTCTGTTTTGATAAGCTGGGTATGTGCTGCTTGTCTTTACACACAGTACAAACACCAAGTTTGGGGGATCTGAAGGGGTGCAATGACAGATTTTCATCACCAGTGGAGTGGGCAAACCCTCTTCTCTCCCATCTTTATCCCTGGGACTGAAATAAATGAAAGCATAAACAAGTTAAGCAAGTAAATCTCTTTGGGGTTATCAAGTTTGATTTCTGTGAAAATGATACCACCATAGTCCTGGTAACATCATAGTGACCTTACACCTGAATGAAACCTGAAATCTTAACATATATATGCAAACAATCAGTAAAAATGCCAAACCAAGGAATATTTTTCTATTAAAACAATCCCAGAAGAAAGCAGACTAGAAAGTAAACTAGCAGTCTTTCTACCTGCTTTTCCCCCTAAAAGATGGCTTTGACTTCATAGAATCAAAGAATCACAGAATGGTTTCAGTTGGAAGGGACCTTATAGACCATCTTGTTCCACCTCCTGCCATGGGCAGGGACACTTTCCACTAGACCAGGTTACTCCAACTCCATCCAATCTGGCCTGGAACACTTCCAGGGATGGAGAGCCCACAACCTCTTTGAGCAGCCTGTGCCAGAGCCTCGTGACCCTCACAGCCAAAAGTTTCTTCCTAAAGTCTAATTTATACCTTCCCTCCTTCAGCTTAAAACCATTCCCCCTTGTCCTGTCCCTCCAGATCCTTATCTAAAGTCCCTCTCCAGCTCTCCTGGAGCCCCTTTAGGTACTGGAAGGGGCTCTAAAGTCTTCCCCGAGCCTTCTCTTCTCCAGGTGAACACTCCCAGCTCTCCCAACCTGTCTCCAGAGCAGAGGGGCTCCAGCCCTCAGGGAATCTCTGTGGCCTCCTCTGGACTTGCTCCAGCAGCTTCACATCCATGTGATATTGGTGCCCCAGAGCTGGAGGCAGCTCTGCAGGTGGGGCCTCACCTGAGTGACTCAGAGGAGGAAAATCATCTCCCTCAACCTGCCAGTCATGCTTTCATTTTCATGTATTTGCCACATCTGTATTCTGCCAAAGGAGAATTTAATGGGATTCTCCTTGTTTTGTGGAGAACAAGGATTGTATCCTGTTCAGGAGCAGGGCTTGGACTCCTGGCTTAGGCTCAGCAGTTCTGGGTGAGTTTTGAGGGGCTGAAGAGGAGGGGATGTACAACCTACAAACCTGGGACAGCTGCATCCAGGAACGTCATGGAGACCATCTCAGAAGGTTTGTTCTTTGGAAGCAAGAGTCAGGTCAGCCTTGACTTGAGGGCCCTGTCATGTCCTTTTCTACCTCAGGGTAGGAACCTGTCTTGTCTCTCTCCACATTCCTGCAGAAACCCCTGTGAGCATTTTGTCCTTACCCGGAACGTTGTGGAGGAGGAGAACGCCAATGACTGCAAAGAGCAGCTGGAGGATCCTCATGGCTTGATGTGGGTGGAGCTCCCACCACGAGGTGATGAAGGGCTGGAAGGAGATGAAGAAGAGAGAAGTCCTGGATTTATAGTGCCTGAGGGGTTGTGCAATGCTCCTGGAGTGGAGGGAACTTCGTCAATCTCAGGTGCATTTCAACACGACAGCAAACAGTTGCTTGGGGTGTGCCTGCTCTTGGTCACACCATGTAACAGGAATAAAAAAAGAAATAAAGGAAAAATAAGAAGGAAAAACCCCAAAAAGGTGGAGGAGAAAAAAAAAAAAAAGGCAGAATTTTGTCAAAAAATAGTGAGCACTGGGGAGTCGGCTACTGCTTGCTGCTGGAGACAGGATGTTGGGGCTGACCCAGTCTGGCTCTGTGCTTGTAGGCTCGAGCATGTGATGTTAAAAGCCAGTCCAAGTGTCTGCAGTATCAAAGCTGATACTTTTGTTGTTTTGTCTTTTTATTTTTTTTTTTTTAATTTCCAGCTCCCAGTCTCTGTGTTTGGCACCGACACAGTCAAGCGTGAAAAAATCCAGAGTCCCTTCCTCGGCACTCCCCAACACACAAAGTTGGCCTGAAAATACTGGGATCCTTAAAAAATATCAAAGGTCTGCCTCTATTTCCCAACTTGTAGGCTGCAAAGAGGCTGTTTGCCAAGATTTTGTGTGCGACTGTCGAGAAAAATGGCAGTTTAGTATTTTATTCATTTCTGCATTTATTGAATGGGAAAGCTGAGATAGCTCCCTGCAATATTCAGGAGCATTAGGAAAGCTCGTGTATTCCAGCTCTCCCAAGAAAGCTGGCAGGCTCTCAGCTTTGTCCTAGTTCTCCAGGTCAGTTCTAGGAAATCAGTAGAGGCTGGACCTGTGTTTCAACCTTGGGAAACAACACAAAGTAAATAAGAAGCAGAAATGTCCCCCAACCAACAACAAATGGATGAAGAGGAAATAAAAATTTTTTAAAGGCTTCTTTTTAAAGCAACAATGCAGCAGAGGTCATCACCATTTTCCCTTAAAAACTCACCTTGATGGCTTTTAATCCACAGGCTGGATGCCAGATAGTTCTGGAAAATGTAAATCCCATGTCCTTCAGGCTGCCTGAACAGAACAAGGATCACCTTCATCAAACAGTGCAGATAAGAGGCCTTCACCAGTTGGACTTTGGCTCACGGGACACTGAGCATTTAAACAGTGTCCTGAGAACAGGCCATGCTCAGCTTGGGGGTAGAAGACAGGTCTGGAGACCCATCTGTGGGAGGGCTGGCTGCGAGGATGTGTGCAGAGCCTCTCTGCAGGTCCTGGTGCTTTGCCTGTTTGGTGGCACTGCTTGGTGCAGGGGGTGGAAGACCATAACCCACCTCTGAGAATCTGCATCTCCAGCGTGAGAGATGGTGCTGTGGGATTTCTTAGAATCACAGAATCAAAGAATGGTTTGGGCTGGAAGAGACCTTAAGGACAATTCATTTCCTGCTCCCCTGCTATGGACAGGGACACCTTTCACTAGACCAGGTTGGTCCCATCCCTGGCCTTGGACACTTTCAGGGATGGGGCAGCCACTGCTTCTCTGGGCAACCTGTGCCAGGGCCTCTCCATCCTCATAGCAAAGAACTTCCAAAACAAAGAATTTGGGTGGAGTTTGTCTAACAGGAAGGAGATTGCAACTCTTGAGCTACAGCCCAAGCAGGGAGGAGCATGTGGATGCTCATCTGGGTGTCTTGCTCTGAATGTGTGACCTGAACATGTGTGTGCAGGAGGTTTGAGGTACTCTAGAGAGGATGTTAAGCACAGAGCCAGAGGGCCACATGGCCACAGTGTTCCTGATGATGGAAGGCAAAATGCCATGTTTTATCTCTAATTCCTCTGCTGTCCTGTGGTGGAAGCAGCACCATCTCAGGGGTTGAGCTGTGCCTGGAGCTACTTGGATGCTGCAGGCTCTGCAGGGACCAGGATGTGTCCTCCACACCACCACAAGCCCCTGCTCTGCAGCTGTGGTGCATGGGTTGAGTTGCAGAACTTGCCTTGGGAAAGAAAACCAGAATTAGACAGTACCAACAAAAACCAGATTTCCTCCAGAAACCAGGGGCAGGAAATCTTTGTCCCCTGGGCAACTGCTTGAACAACTGCTTGAACAACAGCTGGTCTTGTTCCCTCCGGCATGGTTCCGATGCTGTGTTGGCCTCAGCCTCTGCTGAACCTACTGGGGCTGGCCCAGACGTCCTTCTGCCTTTCCCTGCTTCCCAACCTGCCACCAGCTGTCTCTCTTCAGAGCCCACCATGCACAAAGGCTCATCTGTGCTCAGAGTCATGAGGCAAAAAAAATCATCTCCTGGGTGCTTGAGAGGTTCTGAGGCTGGGAGGAGTCAAATCAATCTGCATCCGCCCTACAGCCCCAAACAGGAGGGATGTGTCCACTGACTTCATCTGTCTTTGGGTCAGGACCTCAGCAGGATGATTTTTAAATGAATTCTGGGATAAGTTTATGGCAGCAGGAGCAAATCCTTCACTGAATGAACCCTTGCCAGTTTGCAATGCCACCACCACCTCCCCATCCCACTGGTGGCTTTTTACCAACCGCCCAGCCAAGCAGGCACTGATAGACCCCTGCAATTCAGCCTGGGAGAAAATGATCATGGGCTCAGCTCTGGGCTCAGTCCTTGCCCAGAAAACCCCTATGGCTTTGGGCAAGCTCTCATTACAGACCACTCTTTGTGGCTTCCTCAGAACGCTCTCCAACAGGTCTGTGTCTGACTTATGTTGAGGACTCCACAGCTGGACACAGAAAATGTTGTTCTTTGTCCCACAGCAAATGGACAGTGCACACCTTGTGTTCTCACAGCTAAGTTTTCTCCCCACTGGCTGCATGACCACATCCAGATGTCAGATGTCTATTACAGATCGTTCCTGGCATGTGCCCACCTCCAAACTGTGCCGAGGAACAGCTTGGCAAAGGACTCCTTTGCTGACAGAACGTGTGAGTATCTGCTGAAGTCTGAGCCTGAGCCTCACGTGATCTGATTTGCTCATGTAGATTCAGCCTCTGGATCCCAGATTGGTTTATCTCCTGGGCACGCTCCTGGAGCTGGGCTGTGGCAGGACATCTTTTACTCCACAGGAGGTGGAGGTGAGGTCACATGAGCGGGTGGAATGTCACCCCCTTTCTCCTGCGTGGGGGTTAAGGAAGCAGTGGGCATACAGGTGGTTTCATTGGTTTGTGTGGAATTGCCAGGGATATAAGAGTCTACCTGGATCTAAGGGATGGGGCTGTGGGACCTCAGCTTCCCCAGGCAGGAACCATCCAACCACCATCCTGCTCCTGATTCCGCAGTTTCATTCACAATGATGTTCTTAGGGCAGAAGCAGAAGATTTCACCTTCCTCTGGTTCTCTCTCCCAAACACTGGACTGTTGCCTGGGAACAGCAAACAAATTCCAGCGAGGGAATTCCTTCCATACCTTGATGAACTAACATCCCCATCTGCTGGTTGACAGACTGGGCATGAGGGTGGGGCTCTATCCTGGCTGTCTGTGTAGGTGCAGAGACCCCAAATACACCTTCCAAGATGCCTGGATGGTTTTTGCAACACCCTTAGAAGCTGGTATTGGTCTAATAGGGTAGTACTAAAGAGCCCCTATTTTATAGCCTTCTGAACTCTATCAGGTACAGACAGCTGGAGTTCAAAGCTCAACCAAATCTTTCCCACAAAAATCCTCCTCCTCATTTGGCTTTCTCCCGTAAGGACAAAGTCTTAATGCCTTTTCAGAGCTGGCTTCTAGCCTAGTTTAAATTCTCACCAGCCTGCATCTCTCAAGGGATGGAAGACTTCACCTTCTCATTGCTTCTGCCACCCTGTCTTGCCCCTTAGCTTGTGTGACTGCCCTTTCTACTCTGACATGCAATCCTGCAGGTAAAAGGGTTGGATTCAGGTGAATCCACTGACTACATGTGGGCCTGAGCTCTGGGAAATGGTCCCAGCATGGTGGTCATGCATTTAAGTCCTCTGACAAAGGGGGGTAACGTTTACTGAGTGCTTCAAACAATGAATATTTTTTGGCTTTGGGGTTTATAAGGTTGGAAAATGGTATTTGAGTAGGAGTGTGGTCTCATGAGCAGTTCAGTGCTGAATGGATGAACATAAACTGCTCAGAGCAGTTTAGTGCTTTCCTGCCCATGGCAGTGGGCTTGAAACTAGATGATCTTTAAGGTCCCTTCCAACTCGAACGATTCTATGATTCTGTGTTGATTCTATGACTTTTTTTAGGGCTATTTCCAACCAGATTAGCAAGGAATGGAACACACAGACTCGGGAGAGTGGGGCCATGCTAAAGAGAGCACCCTTTTTCAGCAGCCTACATTTTCAGAACTGCCAGAGGGACAATGCTGCCTAGAAACGGAGCATTTCCACCTTTCCTGATTGAAAACTGACTGGCCTGCAGGTCCAAAACATATCAGGAACAGAAGGCCCAGTGACTGTCAGAGAGATGTGCAAGGTGAGCTGCATGAGCCCACGTTTCACTTCCTTAGGAAACCAGGCTGTAACCATGCTGGCTGAGCAGTCCCAGTAAGAAGCACAAATAATGAACTCTGGGGATGAATGTGAAACACAAACAGTTTAGTTTGGAAGGGTGCCTTGCTTTAAAACCCTCCCTGTGCTGTCCTCGTGCAGCAGCGTGCGTCAGAGTCACGGGCTGCATCTGGGGAGGAATTTGGCTCTGGGCTCAGCCCAGCACTGTTTTCAGCACTGGTTCCCAAGCCAACAGCCAGGTCTGGGGATTCTGGCTCTCCTGAAGGTTCATCCAACTGCAGGGAATCTCCAGGGGAGTGCTGGAGAATAGCTGGGCTTCTCGGGGGTGAATGGAGACACTTGGATGAATGAATTGTTGGACCTCTGGCAGTGGGTCCTGACCCTGGTGAGGTTAATGGGAATTTTCCCACTTGATTCATCAGAGCAAGAATTTCATCTACCAGAGAGGACTTTTCCCTGGCTCTGACTGGTGCCTCAGCAAATTGGCATAGCTCTCTCATTACATCATTGTTTCCTTGCTTTCAGAGAAATGATTGACCCAGAGAGAAATATTTTACCTGGAAAGGGAGACCAGGAGCTGACAAAGGAAGGAGAGTGTCAGAATTTCCTGCTGAAAAGACACAGAAGGACTGAGAGTGGATCTGGACAGCTAGTGGATTTAGGCTGATGGAACCCAGGAAGAAAGCTGCCAGGGCTAAAGAGGCTAATTTTTTGGGGACTATTGCTGGGTGACCACAGAGAGAAGGAGGAGCACCAGAAAAACTGTTCATGAGTGGGGAGGGCAGCCTGTCAAGGGCAGTGGGATGCAGCTTTCAGATCCCTTCCTCAACATGTTTAAAACAAATAAACCTGGGCCCTTAGGAAAAAATTTCTTCCCTGTGAGGATGGTGAGGCCTTGGCACAGGTTTCCTAGGGAAGCTGTGACTGTCCCATCCCTGGATGTGTCCAAGGCCAGGTTGGATGGGGTTTGGAGCAGCCTGGTCTAGTGGAAGATGTCCCTGCCTATGGCAGGGATTGGAATGAGTTGATCTTTAAGGTCCCTTCTAACCCAAACCATTCTGGGGTTCTATGATTGCTTCAAGAAGCTGGCACAGCCTGGAAAGGAGGAATGGATATTGGAGGGGGGTCTTGTCTGAGAAACACAGACCACACTTGACTTTATGTTAAACTATGTGACTTTTGCACCAAAAGTGATGCCAAAATCTCTGTCCCCATTGCAACTGTTTTCTCTGGAAAAGGAAATAAAGAGACAGAGTCATGCTGGTCATGCAGGTGAGGGCTGCTGTGTTCACTCTTGGTCAGTGGGACAGGGTGGGTCTCACCTCCAGTAACTTTGCTAAGTCACAGACAGGCACTTGATGCTCATTAAACTTCAATTTTATTGCTTTCAGGTAAGAAGAAAAGCAATTTCTCACCTGTGTGTGACAGGGAACAACCAGAGTCCCAAAAGGGTGATACACAGTTTGGGTGGCCCCAATTCCTTCTTGTCACAGTCTTTCCTTCGATGACACAGCCAAAGCAAAGTATTCAGGAATTCAGGAGTGAATCTACAGTCCCAGGGGAGCAAAAGTCACAGAAACCACAAAGTCTCCTTCCCAACAACTGCTCCTGCCTTGTCAGTGGCTCCTGCAGCTCTCCACATGCTGCAGTTGGCCCCTTTGGGAACCTTCAGCTCTTTGTGGTGGTGGGTGACAAACTTTTGCAGCAGAGGATGATGGGCTCAAAGCAGTACTGAGCCAAGTATTCCCCAGAAATGCAGTTTCCCACTCTGCACAAGCCCCCTTCGTGGTTGCAGCCTTCTGGTCCATGAGCATCTCCTGCACAAAGAAGCAGCCAGTTGGTGGGTCAGGTTTCCTGTGGAACCATGTGCTCGGCCAGGCAAGCCAGCACTGGGAGCACACACAGAGCCTGGGCATTCCCATCCCACAGGACAGCCTCAGACATCCGTGTTACAAATCCCAAGTTGCAGAACCAACCTCCCTCAAGGGACATTTTATCATGAAGTGGTTTTCTCAGGACCTTGGCAAAGACTGAGCATGGGAGGTCAGGGTGGTTGTCCCTACCCTGCCAAGGAGGCAACTGCAGCCTGAGAAAAAGCAGGAATATTTTCCCAGAGCACGGGGTGTCTCCTCTAGGGCTTCTGTGACAAAGGCAGTGAGCTGCCCCATTTTCACAGCTTCTTCTTAAGGGGTTTGGAGCTAGTGACCTTTGAGGTCTCATTCCAACATTAACCATTCTATTATTCTACGAATCTCCACTCATTTTTCCATTACCCCAAGGGATTAACTCATGCGTTTTGCCAAAGTACCTCACCCAGAAACCCGAGGACACCTTTCCTCAGTACCTACAACATTACACAGCGAGAAAAGATTATCCCTGTTCCAGATCCCTCTGTTTACTACCCTTGGCCTTCCTGGTCTTACCGTGCTGGGTCAAGGAGATGAAGAGGAAAACAAATGTGAGGATCTCCATTGCTCTGGCTCTGCTGGAAAGTTGCAGGGCTGAGCGTGAGATGTTGCAGAAGCCTCTGCGGGCAGCTGGCATGCTGGATGGCATCCGTGGAGAGGGAACAAGCAGGCAGGAGTTAATTATATTCCAGTCCTGGGAGTAACATTTGCTGCTGAGAAACACTTCGTGTCGTTCTGCCCCAGTGCTGTGGCTCCAAACAATGGTGACTTGCCTCACATTCACTGGTTATCGGCTTCCCGGATTCCCCTCTCCCTGGCAGCTGGCATTTTGGACTGGTAGATTGTCAGCTGGGAAAAGAGGCTCAGAGGGATCCTCTGCCCTCCACCTGCAGCCAGTAAAATCCTGGAAAGCGATGGGTGGGAGGAAGGCAACCTGCAAGGGAAGACTCCTGAGGAGCTGCAAGGAGGAGAATGGTACAGGCTAGGAGTGATTCTTTTTTCATCTGAGCTCGTGGGAATATTTTCTCCAGCTGAAACCTGGGTGTGATCCTTTTCCAGCTTTGGCGTCTGAGGAATTTGGGAGGCTTCATTCCTGAGCATGATGAGCACATAGCACTGGTGGAGGAGGTGGCTGTCAGCTCAGCACTGCACCCTGTGGTGGTAAATCTCTGATACATGTGCAGCTCTTGCTGTGGAATGTGATATTCCTGCTGCCCTGCTCTTTGCTGTCCCCTCAGCTGTGGTAACAGAGCTGCTGTGTGTACACACCTTAAATGGGAGTGCTGAGAGAGCAAGGTTAAAAGTTCCCTTCTCTCTAAAAAGCCCCAAACAAAACAACATAGCTGGAATCATAAAATTATTTAGGTTGGAAAAGACTTGTAGGACAATCAAGACCAACCATTTCCCAGCACTGCCAAGCCCACCACTAAACCATGTCCCCAGGTACCATATCTTTTAAATCCCTTCATGGATGGGGATTTCACCACTACCCTGGGCAGCCCCTTCCAATGCTTAACCACCCTTTCCATGAAGAAATTTCTCCTAATGTCCAACCTGAACCTCCCCTGGTACTGCTTGAGGACGTTTCCTCTTTGTCCTGGTTGCCTGTGAGAAGAGACCAACCTCCACAGGGCTACAGCCTCTTGTCAGGTAGTTTTAGAGAGCAATAAGGTCTCTCTTGAGCCTCCTTTTCTCCAGGACAAACACCCCCAGATCCCTCAGCTGCTCCTTGGAAGTGTTCAGTGTTTGAGAAACATCTGGAGGTGGCACTCAGTGCCATGGTCTGGTTGACAAAGTGGAGATCCATCCAAAGTTGAACTCAATGATCTTGGGGGTCTTTTCCAACCTAAATGGTTCTGTGATTCTCTGATTAATTGTCCTGAATCCTGCAAAGCATCCAAACACAACATCAACATGGTAAATAGTATTAGGCTGGTAAGTAGGATTAGGAGATGTGTTTTCCAAGGATGCAGCAGCAAAGCTGTGTGGATTTCAGGGTGTGGGTGTACTGGAGAGACATTCTGCCTCTTTCCATACATACACAACTGTTATACCCATTTCTTTAGCATTTATTGCCTTTGTTATATAAAGAAACATATCTAGCTAATGACACAATTTGCATGTTAAGAACACCAGAAATCTCTAAAACACTAAAAAAACCCCCCAAAAACTCCTTTGTTTTCTTGGCCAAGTGTTTCTGTGGTTCTCTGCAATTCCATGGGGTCTTTGTCACACTTCTGCGCAGCACTTCCATCCCCTGCGAGGGCAGAGTCCCACTTGTTCCTGCAGACATCTGATTTTTGGGTGTACACAGTGGCCCCCGTCCTCATGACAAATGTGGGAGTTTGATGTGATGTCTGCAATTTAGAGGATTTAAGTCAAACTTGAAAACATGTCATGGTTGTCTGAACCCTTGATATATAAAATATTGCTGGAAAGATATTACAGCTACTCCAAAAGCAAAGGCACAAAGACAGACTTTGGGGTTTATCAGAGCACTTCTGTAAAAGAAGGTATTCATGACCCACCAGCTTGGAAAAGAATTAACTGAAGGAGGGATATTGTAAAGGTGTAAAGAAAATGCAGAATATTTACATTTCAGTGGCACTGAATAAAATTGTGAAGGATGAGATTTTAAAACAAACAGAAGGAATTCCTAATCTAAGGTGGGAGGGGAAATCTAGTAAGGACTTTTAAACACAAAGATTCCTAAATATAAAAATCCCGAGCTGCAAGTTCCTGAAAGCCTGGAGAATGTACTGGGAAGTGTGATGATATGGTTGTGGTCATTTTACCCACACAGAAAAACTGTGTAGAAATATCTACTACTGGCTACAGATCCAGGGTGCTGTGTCAGAGGAACCTTAGGATTAGCACCGTTGGCTCTAAAGTACATATTCATTAATCATATATGTCGACTGTTGAGGAGCACCAAAAATAAGCAAGATTAGACAAATTTAGAGGGAAGAGGTCAGTTGGCAGCTATTAAACACAGCAGGGTGGGTCTAGCCAGCAGCCCCCCAACAGATGATTTATAAGAAGGTTTGTCAAGCAAGGAGGACTCTGTGTGGGATAAAATTTTTTTATTTCCCCAGGCATCTGTTGGGCATAGGGCTTTGGACTACAGGGTACATGGCCAGCCTGAAATGCTCCTCACTGAGGTTAGTAGAGGAACAGACAGGCCTATCTTTGTACATGGTGGGAAATGGCTTAGACTCCATCCCTGGATAAGTTCAAGGCCAGGTTGGATGGGGCTCTGAGCAACCTGGTCTAGTGGAAGGTGTCCCTGCCCATGGCAGAGGGATTAGTATGAGGTGGTCTTTAGGGCCCTTTCAACCCAAACCAGCCCATGATTCTATGATTTGGAGGTGAGGAGAACAGGTGTGTTTTGGTGGCTTCTGTCCCCTCCTGCCTGCCAGGGTTCCCAGACATACCCACGCAGCAGGTTTTCCGACCCCGGTAGCAAGTTCCGAAGGCAGCAAACGGCTCCGGGCAGGATTTCAAATGGAAGCAGTAGCCATGGAATTCCAAACAACGTTGTGTGTCTTTGGGCAAGCCGAGACCTACAGGAGGAATGGGATTCCCACTTGGCTGCAGGATCAGTCCATTCTCATGGCTCCTCCTCCTGCTGAAACCTCATCTAGGGATCTGATACGAGTACCCAAAAAATTCAAGGCAGCTTTTCCACCTGGCTGTGGGAAACCGAAACTAAGTCATGAGGACTAGTCATCAGGGTCTTTAACCCTCTGTTTACTCTCTTCCTGATTCCTTATGTTGAGATGGACAGAGTGGATGGGGACTGGAAAAAAAAAAGAGGCTCAAACCAATAGAAATGACTTTACATGAGTCATAGCTCACTAAAAGAGTTGAACTCTTTTAAGGTTTCTTTGTAGTTGAGTTTTAAAATACATAAAGAGGGGACATAATAAAGAAAGACAATGGAGCAATGAGAAAGGCAAGAAGAGAGGAGAAGGGGGAAAAGAGTGCCTTCTTCAGCTGTACCCACACCAGAGATTCATGGATTCCTTCTCCCACAGCAGGTCCAGGCTGCTACTCCTGGGCCAGGATTAGGAACCTTGTGAGAAGCAAAGTCCCACAGTTCTGAATCCTGGGCATTGTCCCAAAAGTCCATGAAAACACAAATTGGGACTCAATGAGCAAGTCAGCCTTGAGGCCACATGTCCCATGAACTTAGGCATTTCTGATGTTTTGGAGAACATGGAAAGCTTTTTTTACAATTAGAGTGAAAAGCAGATGTTGATGGCAAGTTTTTGAATGTATCCTGGGCATTCATGTAGTAGTGGGAAGGGACAGCCCAGCCTTTGGGTGCTTCCAAGTCCTGGTAATGCAATGCTGCAGGCTGGTCATGCAAGGGACAGCATGGTGATCGTATGCCCTGAGATGTAACTATGACTTAAAAAAGCTCCCAAAAGAGGGATCCGGCCCAATTAAGAGGGACAAGCAGTTTGCCCAGCTGCTTCCTTCTCTGGAAGCCTTAATGTAAAATGAGGAGTTTCATTGAGCATGAAGAACACATAGAAGAAATATGAAGAACACAATCAGAAAATTGCTTAGTGCAGCAGAAGGGCTGAGGAACAGGAACCAGAATATTCAGAGAACTGAAGTCGCCTTCACTGGTGTAGCTCAACATGAGTAATAAAAGGGAACACCTCTACGCTTTTCTACTCTACACAAGGGAGACAATTTCTAACCTTGGAGTTAGAAGAGCCAGATGATTTCCATGGTATCATATTCTAGCAGTGCCATAAAACCATTTCAAAGAGTCATAGGGAGCCAAGAGTGGCTTCCGTGGGAGGTTCTACTTTAACATCTGGTCACCACATGTTAATTTTTCACTTCTGCTTCGAGACTGAGAAATAGGGAACTGCTCTAATAAGAAGAACTGAGAAGCATGTTCTGCACCACCACACAAGCGAGTTGCACCTCCTACACAGGCAGACCCCAGCATGGGTCTTACCCCTTACCTGGAACAGCCTGGAGGAGGAAAAGGACAAGAGCCATGAGGCAGGAGAAGATCTTCATGGTGGAACGTCTCAGCTGCAGCGTGGACAGAGGGCCAAAACTCCAGAACCTTTGAGCAGAGGAGGAGGGAGCACAGGGACATTTATAGGGGATTTGTGTGGGAACAGAGCTGGTTGTCTGGGGGACCTTGGCAGGGGTGAGTGAGGGGTACAGTCTGACCGCTGCACATGGCTAAGCAGGAACAATGGCAGAGGGTCATGAAAGCAAGTGAAGAAAGAACTACACCTCCCTGCCTGACCACTGGGAAGGCTGGTTCTCAGCACTGATCCACCCCAGAGCCTTGTTACTTGCTGACTTCAAAGATCAAACTGGTTGGTAAGGGGTAACCTGGAGGACATCAGTCATTGTTTTGGTGGATAGAAGGCAGCTGGAGTATCACAGAATAGTCATAGAATGGTTAGAGTTGAAAGGGACTTTAAAGTTCATTTCATTCCAATACCTCTGCCATGGGTAGGAACACCTTCCACTATCCCAGGTTTCTCCAAGCCTCATCCAACCTGGCCTTGGACACTCCCAGGCATGGGGCAGTCACAGCTTCTCTGCCCAACCTGTGCCAGGGCCTCACCACCCTCACAACCAACAATTCCTTCCTAGTACTCCGTCTAACCCTGCCCTCTCACAGTGGAAAACCGTTCCTCCTTGTCCTGTGCCTCCAGGCCTTTGTCCCAAGTCCCTCTCCAGCTCCCCTGGAGCCCCTTTAGGGACTGGAAGGGGCTCTCAGGTCTCTCTGGAGCCTCCAAGCTGAACACCCCTCGTTCTCCCAGCCTGTCTCTAGAGTAGGGGGACTCCAGTCTCTCCTCTCTCCATGCTGTTTTAAAAAGTCCCTCTCCAGCTTTTTATAGGCCCCTTCAGGTACTGGAAGGTGTGTGGTCAGTGCTCCACTCAGATCTGTGTAGGCATCTAATATGGATTTGGCTGCATTAGAATGAGATGTTCAGTTAGTGGTTCTAGGACACAAAACACCTGTTTAGTTCTAGTGGTACCTTAGGACCCAGCACAGATGCAGACACCTGTGCTGTAGGTAGTTACACTTAGCTGGCCAAGCCCAGAGCTCACAGGGTTTCAGTTTGAATGGATTGTTATCTTATGGAAAACATGCTTGTCAGTCAGAATGCACCAACCTGCACTTCTGCAAAGAGCTCACTTGGTTTCAAAATGCATTTAAATAAAAGCATGTGGAAATTGCCAGAAGGTCTCCCCAAGTCTGAGTAGGTCCCACTGCTCTCCATACTTCATATCCTCAAATCACAGGTTTGAGCAGCCTGGTGTAGTGGAAGCTATGCCTGCCCATGGCAAGGGGTTGGAACTGGATAATCTTTAAGGACCTTTTCAACCCAAAGTATTCTGTGATTCTAGGAACATCCCTGCCATGCTCCAAGAAGAAGGTGTTACAGCAACCTAGATTTAACTAGCTTGGTTTGTGCTTGGGCTGCCAGGACTTCACTTCCATGGAACATGCTGTATTATTTTTTTAAATGTCATTTTTCTACTAAAAAAGTAAGATCTTGCCATCTTAACAGCGTTCAGCACTGTGGGTTCCTGCACCTATTGCCTGAAGCCACTGTTCAGCCTCCAAGTGCCCCTAGGCAAGAAATGAGGATGTGGCTCCTATTTGCTTCAGGAAGTGCTTTGTCACTTTTCTGTCTTCTCATGGATAATTTGACAAACTAAAAATTTTTTTTTTTCTTTCTTCACAGCACCTTTTGCAGAACAAAATGCAATTATTTGATATGTTTATGGATGAAATGCTCATTACCCTTAATTTCTTGCTCTTGGGAACAACTGTTGCATCACAGGAGATACAACGAGGTCATACATTCTCTGTTACCCAGAGAAGCTGTGGCTGCCCCATCCCTGGAAGTGTTGAAGGCCAAGTTGGGGCTTGGAGAAACCTGGTCTAGTGGAAGGTGTCCCTGCCCGTGGCATGGAGATTGAACTGGGTGGTCTTCAAGTTTCTTCCAACCCAGACCATTCTGTCATTCGATGACACTGTGATACACGAGGTGCAGATTATCAGTTTGCAGGTGTACAAAGAGAAGAGGACAAATGAGATACAGTTTTCCTAAGGATTTGTCCATGCAGTGTTTGGATGACAGACATACTGAAGTGGCAGCTGACAGCACAGGTTCTTCCTTCAGAGCAGAAGAAATCAGCTCACTTACTTGAGCCTGTTTCTATACATGATATTAATTGATGTTGTTCTGACCCAGCAACCTTGATATCAACAATATAAACCTCCCCCTCAGTTGCTGTGCATTGTTCTCGGCCTCTTGGTTTCTTTGTTAGCTTTCCATTTCAAACTTGCAGGTGCCATTGAGTCTCCTGAGCAGCAGAAGCTGGGAAATGTTTATGTCCATTTTCAGGCACTCCAGAAAAAGGGATGAAACAAAGAGTTTCATTCAAGAAACCTTCAGCTGGCTCAGGTTCCCACTGAAGCCAAGGGGATCCTCGCTGAGATATTCATCTCACCTCTCTTACAGGATCTGACACTGTTCTTTGTCAGACTGGAGCAGAAACCCAGCTTTGTAGCTCAGCAATTATCTTTAAAATTGATAAAAAAAGCTTCTCTTCTGTTTAATGGTGGACTGGAAATGTTTGCCTTTTAAAAAAAAAAAAAAAAAGAAAAATTCATGGGAAGTGAAGTACAAATTTAAAACCTCAGGTGTGTTAACAACCTGGTGGAAGAAGAGTGAGTGCTGAGTAGCCTTATGTTCAAAATCCTTCCCTCTGATTTCCAGCCATTGCACATGAATATCTTCACTATCAGGCTCTAAGTGTTTAAACAATCACAGTTCCCTTCAAATTGTGATCAGAAGTTTTATTCTAGGTAAAAAATCTTCAGGTCTCAAGTGACATTCTACCTCGATGACTCTGCACTTTGTTTGCTCCTGTTTGTTCTCCCTTCTTTCCCATTTTCTTCTAGATAAGAGACACGTTTTATATGGATCACAAAAGAAATGCTTACACTCAAGGGAAGCTTGTCCCCTTGCCTAGTGATGTCTTATGAGGGAGCTGGGAGTGTTTAGCCTGCAGAAAAGGAGACTCAGGGAGGGACTTGTTGAAGGTAACAAGCAATAGGAAAAGAGGAAACAGCCTCAGGTTGTGCCAGGGAAGGTTTAGGCTGGATATTAGGAGCAGTTTCTTCATGGAAAGCTCTGTCAAGCATTGTAACAGGCTGCCCAGGGAAGTGGTAGAGTCATCAGCCCCGGAGGGATTTAAAAGCCTTATAGATGTGGCATTTGGGGACATGGGTTAGTGGTGGCTTTGGTAGTGGACTTGAGTTGGACTCCAGTGTGCAATAGTCACAGGAAATGCCTGTGCCCAGTTCATGCAGTTTACCAGTGGACAGGACTACTGGAGATATTTTTTCCATGTGGAGTGTGGAAAGGCAAACTACTGCAGAATTGAGCAGGGTTATTAATATGAACCACCCATAATTGGAGATCTTTTCTTTGAGGCTCTGAGGGTGCATGTTTGACTTTAGATACAAGGCTATTACAAGGGAGGTCCCCCTCATTCCGCTTGAGATGCCTGCACTTCAGAGCCACTCATGTAGCCTGTGCCCTTTCTATTCCATTAGACTCATCCAGTGCTTCCTTCTCTCCAGTGTCTATGAAAGGAATGCAAACAACTGATTCAGGTGGAGGGATCTTCATTGTCAGCCTCCAAAAGATGTGGAGTGAAACCTGTCCCAGCTATCTAATCTAAAATAATCTTCTAGCTTGCCCTTAGAGTCAGTGGAGATACAGGGACTTCCAGAGGGGACTTCCAGAGGACATTTCCATTGGAGGGATAGACAGTCACAGAATCATAGAGACATGGAATAGCTTGGCTTGGATGGGACCTTAAAGACCCTCCAGTTTCAGTCCCCTGCCATGGGCACACCTTCCACTATCCCAGTTTGCTCCAAGCCCTATCTAACCTGGCCTTGAACACTTCCAGGGATGGGACAGCCACTGCTTTTCTGGACAATCTTTGCCAGGGCCTCACCACCCTCCCAGGGAAGAATTTCTTCCTATTATCTAATTTACACCTTCTCTCCTTCAGCTTAAGACCATTCCCCTTTGTCCTGTCCTTTCAGACCCTTGTCCCAAGTTCCTCTCCTGATTTCTTAGAGCCCCTTTAGGAACTGGAAGGGGCTCCAAGATCTCCCCAGAGAGCCTTCTCTTCTCCAAAAGAACAGCCTCAGCTCTCTTACCCTGTCTTCCGAGGAGAGGGGCTCTGACCCTCTGATCTTAGTGGCCTCCTCTGCCACAGTTCCAACAGATCCATGTCTGTCTTGTGTTGGGGGCCCCAGAGCTGGAGGCAGCACTGCAGGTGTGGTCTCACCAGAGCTGCATAGAAGGGGAAGAATAGAGTAGAGGGGCCTGATGGTTTTGAATGATGAGGAACAGAGATAAACCCTTTAGTTCTCTTTCTGCTGTGGAGTCAATCTTGTGAATCTGGCCTGGGACTCACATGCCTTTGGGGGAATGAGTTCTTATGAGAAGGAAGGACTTGTTTTTCATTTTGAAGTTTTCAGTCAATGGGCTTGGGGTAGCTCTGAAGTAACTTGGGGTGCTAAAATTATGGGAAACATCTGCTTTTCCTGAGCACTTATTCATATTTGCATTATGGCAGTGTAAATGAGGAGGGTTTGATTGCAGTTGGGATGCTGTGCTCTTCAAACTGACTGGAAGCCTGACCTTATTTATGCCATGTAAGGAGTTGAAAATGGGGTATTGGAGGGAAATGGGTTGTTCTGATGGAGAATTTGGAAATTTAAGTTTTTTATAAAACAGAAATCAGACAACAATATATTCTGCTTAAAAAATACAAAAGAGCACAGCAAAGCCAAGTGTTATCCTGGTCCATCCAAGATATTACATGGATCAGTGTCTGTGGGATACTCAGCACTTCTGAAGGGACAGCATATTCCATGACACAACACTAGATACCTGAATTTAGGCAGCTGAATCTCAGCTATTACGTGATGCAGATGGAAGTTAAGCAGGTACCAGAGCGGGATGGATGAGGAGAGGTGGCACTGGGGGTGGTCAGCAGGGAAAATTGGGGAGGGAAAGTCTAATAGTGACCATTGGGGTCAGTAGCCAAAAAAAAAAAAAAAAAAAAAA